>VDFB02105785.1:514487937-514722259 GCA_007258455.2 Sequoia sempervirens
GAAGGAGTTTTAGACAAGGTAATTTATGGTTCCATGACTGATACACATGTGGTTCTAGATGATACCTACATATCACCTTCAAATTTCCACACCCCCGACTCATAATCTCCACCCTACCCAGTTATCAAAAACCATAAATTTTCAATTTCCATCATATTTTTAACGATCATTTTTCATTTGTAGTACAAGAAATTGGACCTCTGACCTTCAGCTTTTGAATCCTCTTTTGCATCATTATGTATCTTATAGATGGTCTTTCTATGCAATTGTTTATATAATAGAAGTGAGAACTGCGATGGACCTTGAGCCAGTGAGGTCACCTGTCATCGACCTACTTGTGTGCCTACTGGGTGCATCACGATCATAATCGTAGTCTATTGGTTTGCAAGTAAGGCCATATCTTAGCTGAATTCAGATGTAATCAAAATATAACTTTTGGGAATTTAATCAAAATAGAACAGAGCGTCCAATAATGCCTATAATAGCAGTTTATTTGACAGAAAATTTGAACTAAAGATATGTTAATATATCTCAGAGAGGGCTCTCTTCATGATTTGACGAAAACCCTTTGACATGATACAAGTCTTTAAAGAATTCTCTGAAGCCTAATCTACAAAATTGTTAGAGTAATATGGATAATTTAAGAACAAAATGCAACGATGCTTGTTAGAGCAAGAAAGCCATGAATCCACTACATTTAACATTTATTGCAAAAAAAATACCCGCAATCTTACCAGAAACCCGATCCAGAAGAGCAAGAAAACCAAAATCTACTAGATTTAAACTACAGAGAAAAAATGGCAGAGTTTGCAGGAAAAATATTTCAAAACCAACTCCTCTGACCCACCCCACTTAGTAAATGAAAGTGGCTCTAAAAATATTGGGGTTTTAGGGCTAGAAAAACAATATTTGACGCGTCACTAAAATCAGAGTTGGAGATGGTAATCTTTGTTTTCAGGCAAAGAAGTAAAGGTAAACCACAATCGAAATACATTACCTATTGGAACACCAAACAACTTCCAAAATTTGTTTCACGGTAGTGGTTACAGCGTGAGACAGGTTTTGTCTCAAAGTTCCCACAATATATATAGCCTATCGGCTAAAAATCTACATAATATTTGTTTTTATTAATGAATGGAGGAGATTAAAATTAAAGCCATATTTTTTTGTAGACTCAGAATAGTGAGACATGCCCTCCGGTACCACGGGGGTGGGGGAGACTAGACCTTGTGACCAACCTCCTGCAACAGGAAAGATTTAGCCAACCGAGCTAGGGCCCCAACCCCGACTCAGACATAGTTTAGTTTTTCAAAGAAAATTTGATTTAAATGTTCACTATTTTAGTAAAGATGGTTATAGAAGAGAGGCATTTATATATACCACTAATACTATAATATTGAGATAATATGAATAAACTTGAGAGAACTATGTGACAAAGGATTAATACAACAAGGATAAAATGATATTCCTTCAATTACTATGTGTGCACATCTCTATAAATATTATACATAAATAAGTTTATTAATAAGTAATTCACAGACAAATTAGGGATCATATAAGACTAAAAAAAATTTGAGTAAGGCACAAGAATATGTTATTAGTATAATAGGTGTTTAGCCATCATTTTATAACACACATTCAAACTATAGCTAACATTTTTTTTCCATCATTGGGACCCGCTCAAGTTCTTTGTATGCTACTTAGTAAGCATGGTTTAGAAAATCGTGTTTATAGAAATAAATCATTGGTGTACATAAAAGGTAGATGAGTTAATCTCAAAGGAAATTCCAATGGCCACAAATATTAGGCTTGTAAAAGAGGAAAATGATCATTTTAAACCTATATTACATTGAATATGAGCTAGGTTGTAAAATGCTAATTCATAGGAAAATAAAATTTAGAATCAATAAATTAAATTCAAAATTTTAACTAGTACAAAGAAAGGGCCTTGGAACTAAAGGATAGAGATCATTGCCCAAGATGTAATCACAATGCATGGACATCCATATAATGCATTATAGTCCTTCTCATGCATTTTCATCCCATTCTTAACCCTTCATACATAAAACTTACGAAAGCAAAGTGTTCACTAGATTTTGAATTCACCTACATAACAAATTTATTTAGTTATATCTCTAATAATAATTTTAGTATGCATATTTGTTTTTCTTTTTACTATGTATATTTTTACAATATTACACTTAGGTGCTAGTGTTATTTTTTTTGTTTTTATTTGACTTTTGTACTTGTAAAAATATGGGGAAAATCATTTGTTGTAGTATACTAATTTTTGATTTTGAAATAAACCATATTCCACCATAATCATTTTAACATTCTACTATGTATAAGGTGATAATAAATAAAAGTATCTATTTATTTATTTTTATGTAATTTTTAATTTGATTTTTTAAAATTTATTATTTTCTTAATATTAAATATTTATATATTTATTTTATTGTGTTTTACATTTTTATGTATATTCATAAGTTTTTGAGATGTCTATATTGAAATATTTATCTAGATAAATTCATAACACAAATAAATAAGAAAAATTAATAAATAATAAAATTTCTTTGTATTATTATAGAATAATAAAATTTCTCTTAGTGTAAATAATATAAATGAAATTGAATGTAATGATGAAATGGAGGAGGGACAAGATAGGATAGTAATAAATTAAAGATAAATTAAACAAGAGCTGTAGAGCAGCAAAGTTCCTGCCTAAATGTTTAAGAATAGTCTTGTTTTTAGTTGTTTTGTTTGCTATGTTTTAGCAATAGTGTTGATATTACCCATGGACAGTCATAAATCTTCGTGTTTTGGGTTCTTTAGAATCCTTTATAGTATTTGTCCCTAGTTAGAGCCAATTGTTACCTCATGTTTCATCAAATCCTTTTCAGCCTTGCTAAAATTTGGAGAAGTTCATCATTAGTCATTCAGTTTCGATAAGGTTCTTAGAACCTTGTCAATTTTTGACAACATTTCGCTAACCATGTATTATCCTGACAACTTGTTAAAGTTTCATATTATTTTTGATGTGTTGGTCATCACTTAAGTTATAATAATATCATTATCTTTCGATGAGGTTTTCAGAACCTCATTGGGTTTCAATAATGTTTTCCTAACCTAGTCTAAAGCCAACACAAGTAGGGAAAGTTGACCCATTCAATCAAAAGTGGAGAAATTGAAGACAATAAAGAAGCATTTAGGAACTTATTGAAGGTTTTGAAACCTTTGTTAGAAATCGAAAGGTTTTAGAAACCTCATTAAACTACAAAGGGTTGCCACATCCTTGGGATGGTGAGTTATTTTATTTTGGCTTCTATGGTTTCACAACCATCATCAAGACCCGACATGGTTTCCACAACCAAGTCCAAAGTAAAAAAAAATTAATACTTTGGTTCCACCATGAGCTCTCATAAAGGTTTGGAAAGATCGAAGGCATTGAAGTTTAATTTTGGAACTTTCTAGAGGTTTTGAAACCTCTATCAAAATTCAATAAGGTTTCCACAACCTTGAGAAAAGTTGTCAAAAATTCATTCAAAAATAATTATAAGTTCTCATTTGAAGCTCACATTCTGAATTTGGAAGAATATCGGGTAGATTGTGCAAACGAATATGAAGAAGGGAGAAGAGGATGGATGAGGTTGTCACTAAGGTAGATTGTAACTTTCAAATTAAATTGTGATATCCAGGGTATCGAAGATGATGACTCTAATCTAGTTGATCATATCTTCATAGAACACATACAAATCCAACCCATCCTACCAATATATTGGATTTTTAAGGAAATATAAACCATTGAGGCTAAGATGGAAATAGTACTTAGGTGAATAAAGGAATGGGTAATGAAAAATCCCGCCCCTTGGAAAGCTAAGCAAGCTACAAAGAAATCATAGATTAGTTAGAGGAGGTCTTCATCACTTAAAAAAATGGCATCCACAACATAGTAGACTACCTCTAGAGGTAGTGGAGATGATGCTGAGGATCCCTTAGGAAGTAGGAAATTGGAAAATGCTTGTGAGGTATCTAATACATCTCCTCTCAAAAGGTCACTTCAATTTTATTTTCCAAGAACTAGTAATGTCCCCACACCTTCATCTATCTCATGGTTAGAACAATATTTAACCATGAAAAAAAAGGTGGTTGACTTGAGTCTACCCAATAAGGATATTGTGTCTCAATTAATCCAAAGAATGCCACATGTCAAAAACCTAAAATCACATCCTAATTGTTGAATGATCCCTCCTAGGGAAATATGTATGTTGACGTTGCTCATCTCTCCACTCAAAAAGAGGCTAGTCAAATGATTGCAAGTGATTTTAGTATCACTAGGATTAATTTGGGACCCTCTACAAGAGATTGAGATGTCCACAATTTTTAGGTGTCAACTGCTAGGCTTGTAGAAATGATAGAAAAAGACAACTAGAGAAAAGACCAGTTAAAACAATAGGTTAATGCTTTAACCAATTATTTAAGATATCTTGTTAACCTTTCTACTCAACCCATTGGCCAAATTGAAGTACATTTTGATCATTTCTCTGTTTAAAGTGGAAAAGAAATGATTGATAAGATTCATGTTTAAAGTCTTATGGGAAGGTCACAAAATATTGGACCTTGAGGATATGTTGGTAAGGGGAACAAAGGTTGTCACAAACATGAAGAAAATATGTGAGGATATTAAGGTATTGAAGAAAGAGATTGATAGTGCACCACCCGAGCCCAATATTGCCTCGTGTTTTTATTGGTTTTTTTTCTAAATAACTTAAGGTCTTGAGAAGTTTAAGGGGCTCTTAACTTCTTCTTTTAAGTTACTTTCAAGAAGCAATTACTCTTGTAAATGTATATAAACTATGATGTTACCGAAAGAACTTCTTATGAGAAATTTTTGAAAAAGGGAAATGGATAGAAAGTAATTCAAATAGGAAGAGGAGGTTGTATGTTTGTGAGCTTATAGTTTTCGATAAATGAATGAAATGAAATCCATGTTATAGTTTATGCACTGTGATTGGTTTCATTGGTTATTGCATTGTTGTGTGAATGTGAGAACCATTTCTAGTATCTAATCTTCTCGAGTTTAGAATTATTTTTGGTTGATAAGTTTACTATTTTATGCTTTGTGGAATGCAATTAGTCTATGTTTTGATTGTTTTTTTACAAATTACATTTTGTTCAATAAAAGATTCACTGGTAGCTTTTGAATATGTTATGAAAATGCATCAACACTTAGAAGAAAGGAAATTCACCATATTGTACAGAGGGAGGTGGCAAAAAGAAAAATATGAGATTTTGAATGGCGCTTTCCTTTGAGTTGAGTAGATTAGTGGAAAATGACGTAGGGAAAGTTGTCAATGTTTGCAAAAGGAATATCATCCACATCATTCCTAAAGTAGTGTACACCATCTTTTTGTTAGAGTAAAGTAATTAATTAACTTTACTCTCCTCTTAAGACTTCACTTTATGCACATATATTAGTCATTTAATAATTAATATTAATTATTAAATGCACTCGCCTTAGGGTTAGGTTTTCCTTTTGTTTTTTATCTCCTTTATAAGGATTGATCTCTTGTATTCTAAAACTTCTCTTGTTTCATTTTTTCTTTGATAATACATTTTGCACATTGTTAGACCCAAAACCCTTGTTTTGTTCTCTCTCTTTCTCTATGACAAGTTTCTTGCATGCAGGTGTTCTTTGGGTTCTATGGATTTGCATTTCTCAAATCCTACATGGTATCAGAGCCAGATCTATTGTAGCTTGTTCAGTTTTTGAAAGAATTAGAGATCTAGGTTTTGGTTGCATTAGAACTATGTTTTTATTCTATTTTTTATTTGGAATAGGGGGGTTCTTTTTTTGGAGCACTTTGAGCTCAAACGGACCTCACCGTTGAGCTTGCAGCATCCAAAAACTCCTATTTTCATATAAAACACGTTCGATTCGGACACAGTTGCTCAGAAGGAAATTTTTTTTTGCCCCAAGGCCGTACGGCCCTAGGGCACATAGATTGAGGTCAAAAATTGCACAAAAATTAAAAAAAACAAGTTTTTTATAAATTTTAGGCGCTGCCCGTTCACACCGACTGCGCCACCGATGAGCCGCTCGGCCACTGCCATTGGCGGCATCAGTCGGCCGTGGCTAGGCAGCCACTGCCACATCGTCAGCCCGCACGCTGCCTGAGCACAGCCCGTGCACTGCCCGCGCGCCACCCGTGCCCCACCCATGCACCGCTTGCCTCTGGAGCGCCACCAGAGAGCCACCAGGGCCCTCTATAATTTTTTTTTACCTCCTATCACTCAAATGGGCATATCTCGGGCGTTTTACCTCCGTTTTTCGAATGAGAATAGGCGTTGGAAAGCTAGCTCTGAGACCATTCTGATGATATAGGAAATTTTTCATAATTTTCTAGTTTGGTTGTAGTTTTTCGCAGTCAAAGTCTGATGATATTTTTGCACTCCGAGGGGCATAACTTGCTCAATTTTGCTCCGTTTTTCGAAAGCGAATAGGCGTTGGAAAGGTGGTTCTGTGATATTTCCATATTTTCACTCTATTTCATTAGAAAATTCTTCAGGTACACAAATATTTGTCTCAAACAATTACTGCTTTCTATTATTTTATGGTTTTCAGTTTGTACTAGGGATTGGATTTTTGCATTGTGGGGGGTGTTTTTTTCTTGCTTTCTATCATTTACATCAGAAAACCAAAATCTATAAACACGAAAAAAAAAAAAAACCCCTAAGCATCTTCTGTCTAGTTCTGAAAGACCACTAAATAATAATAAAAAAATTTAGAGCAGTTGAGGCACAGTTCACAGGATGGCTGATAGATCTATTGAATCTCTCACACCACATAATTATCACACTTGGAAGGGTTGCATGATGACTCTTCTTCAGTATCAAGGGTTATGGTCCTATTTGTATGAGGTTCAGCCTTAGTTGACTCACCCCTTTGAGGTTATGCAACACAAGAACCATATGGGTCAGGCTATGGGAT
The DNA here is from genome assembly GCA_007258455.2 of Sequoia sempervirens. Classification (NCBI taxonomy): domain Eukaryota; kingdom Viridiplantae; phylum Streptophyta; class Pinopsida; order Cupressales; family Cupressaceae; genus Sequoia; species Sequoia sempervirens. Next base: position 514,494,926 of record VDFB02105785.1, read on the forward strand.
TGATGGCTTTACACATTTCAGACAGTCTTATGTTTCATCTTAATGGGTGTCTCACTCCTTGAGCCATTTGGACCAAGTTTGATGGAATTTTTGGAACTTTCAATGAGTTCAAAGCATTATAGCTTGAGGCCGAGTTGACTTCCTTAGTACCTGATTCATTTCCCTCCATTAAGGACTTTCTGATGAAGTTCAAACAGCAAAGATCTATCTTGCAGGGTTGTGGCAAGACTAAGACTAATACAGAGTGCATCTTCCTAATTCTCTCCAAGCTTCGGGGTCCATTTCAGATATTCTCTTCGACCTTCTATTCCACCATGGATGCCTTGGGTGCTCAACATGTCATGCCTACTTTTGAGGTGTTTTGTGATCATCTGACTTGTGAGAAAGCCAAGCTCAAGCAAATGGATTCACTTTCAGGTTCACAGAACCAAGCGTTGGGAGCCCAGTCCTCCACAGGAAAATAGAAACATAAACCAAAGACCACAGAGCATTGGAAGGATTCCAGTTCACAACACACCTTTGATTCACCTTCTCCTAAGGGGGAATCATCGAAGAAAGATAGACCTAAGTGTGCTTATTGTAATAAGCCAGGACATTCTGAGTCCAAGTGTTATGAGAAGAAGATAGATGGATATGCCAAACAGGTTTCAGATTTGACAGCTCTTCTTGAGAGGAATAATATTCATCACTCTTCTTCATCTACATCAGGCGAGTCTTCTTCTTCATCTTCATCTTCAATCCAGATAGATGGACATGCCCCACATAAGGGTCATGCATTATGTGCAACCACCAGTTCACATTCATCTAGATGGCTATTGGATTCAGGTGCTTCACAACATATGGCATCTTCTCAGGACATGTTCTCATCCTTCGAGGCTGCATCCTCACCACACATATTGATGGGTAATAACACTTATATGAGTGTATGTGGGAAAGGTTCTATCAACATTAATGACGGTACATTCAATGATGTACTATGTGTTCCATCTTTGTCCACTAACCTTCTCTCCATCTATCAGATTGCTGACAGTGGGACAAGGAAGACAGTTGAGTTCACACCTGATTCAGTGCACATCAGAGACATTCAGAATGACAACATTGTTGCAACAGGGATAGTTGATCACTCTTTCCGGTTGTATGTATTCACACACTTTGGTCCACCATCTCAACTGTTTGAGTTTTCCTCTCTTTCTACAAGAGAGCATGCAGTATCTGAGGTGAATTTTGGTCACTTGAACTTATGTGTTCTTCCATCTGTTCATGAGACTAGTGTTGAGACTTCTACACCTCTACCTCCTATTGAGATCACATCTATTCAGCAGGATTCCTCTTCAGCTATGACTGATATTGTTGCTCCTCTCATCGAACCATCAAGTGTAGTTGTTAAGGCCATGAGGATATTCCTTTCCTCACAAATGATAGTTTCAGCACACCTGTTATCCCATCTTCATTGGAGATTCCATTTCAGGATCATCTTGAGTTGTTTGATTCACCATCTTGTTATTCAAAAACTCATACTGTAGTTCCATTCTTCAGTGAGCATCATCCAGGACTTCCATTTTCACCTCACATCCAGGGATTTCCTCTTCCTCGACCATTGGATCTGTTTCTTCCTCCGAGGAGACACATTGTTTTGATCATTGGCACAGGGGTTCTCTCATTTTGGGGGGGTTTTGAAGCCTCTTCTCTCTCCTATGGGGGAACATATTTTGTACTTGCATGATAGAAGCAGTTCTTGGGGGGTCATGTTGAGTCCTTCTATCTCTCTTCTTCTTTCACTCTTGTTCATCTCTTTTTGGAGAGGAGTTTTTTCCCACTTGGTTTTCTCCTTTACTCCGTTTTATAGAGATTTTGTTATATTCGGGTACCTGATCAGGCCATGTTTCTGGGACCCATAGTTGCATTGTAGTTCCTTTACTTTCTTCTGCATTGTTTGTAGCTACATTGTAGCTCATCTTAAGGGGGGGTGTTAGAGTAAAGTAATTAATTAACTTTACTCTCCTCTTAAGACTTCACTTTATGCACATATATTAGTCATTTAATCATTAATATTAATTATTAAATGCACTCACCTTAGGGTTAGGTTTTTCCTTTTTTTTTATCTCCTTTATAAGGATTGATCTCTTGTATTCTAAAACTTCTCTTGATTCATTTTTTCTCTGATAATACATTTTGCACATTGTCAGAGCCAAAACCCTTGTTTTGTTCTCTCTCTTTCTCTGTGACAAGTTTCTTGCATGCAGGTGTTCTTTGGGTTATGTGGATTTGCATTTCTCAAATCCTACACTTTTCACCTCCTATAGTAGTGTTTAATTCAAATTATACACTTCTTCATACAAGAATAATTGAGGTAGGTTGATTCATGCTTGAGTGCTTGCATTTACATTTCTTTGAGGTTTTTTCAAATAGTTCATGTGCCCTATGCATACCTTTATTTTCCTTTAAGAAATTTCATAGAAAATCCACCTGCCTTCTACATACCTTTTTGTTATATATTTGGGTAGCTTTTAATGCTTGAAGTGCTTGATTAAGCTCATTTTGATGACATGATAGTGCTTTTATTTAATATAATTTTGTAGGATGAGCTAATTGTAGAAAGATAATCATGAAGGTTCTTTGGTGATTAGTTCAAGTATGAATACTACCTTTAAATGACTCAAAGTAAATTAGAGATATAATAAAGGTTTTGGTTTATGGCTGCATAATAATATAAGTGATAATGATTTCATTTAATGACACTTGAACTGCATCATATTGAACAAATTTTAAGTATGCAAATGGATACTTTTTGTAATCCACTTTAGACCTATAGATAGGTTATTTATATTCCTATAAAATGTTTGTTTACCTATCAAATATGAACTTTTATATTGGACCTATCAAGTGACTTTGAATGAGGGTATTAGAAGTTAAATTAATGGTAGTATTATTTTTTAATATCTGAGATACAATTTTCTCCTAATATGACGGCTTTGTTGAGTTTGAATTAAGAGATAACCTTTGTATAATCATAGTAGACAACATATTTTGATGTCTCCTTGCTTGCTGATAAGCTCATATTTTTTTATAAGTGGCTAGAGTGCATATTTCATATCTTGAGAATTGGACTATTTTAAAAGTATTGGAATTATCATGTGAACAAAGGAAGCATATTATAGCTATAGTGAACTTGCAGTATGATTGTGTACTAAATGGACGGTGACTACCTTTTAATTTGACAATGTTGTTGAGAGTGAATTATGATATAGATCTTATGTAGCATTTCTTGATACCCTAATGATGACCATTAAGGTGAAGTTTAGTATAAAGGGAAAGTATGAATAAATTATATAGTTGTGAATGAGACTATTATAAGGATATGGGGTGACACCACAACGTAATTTTTTTTTTAAGATTGAGTATTATTATTGGATTTATATATTCATGAGTTGGTCCAATGAATATAGTGTTGCTAACCATCTAGAGTTAACTTACGTATCGACCTTGTTTAGAGAAAGTATATAACTATTATATTATGTTTTTCGTGGTATTTTCTAATGATGTTCTAGATACTTGTAAATATCGAGAAGATATCACGCATGTAATTATGTGATTGTTTAGGAAATTCTATTTGAGTTGCAATGGCATAATAAATTCTTTTCATGTCGTTTTATCCATTTTTCTTAATACAATAATAAGACATGTTATATAATTCTAGAATAGTATTGGGTATCAGAGTAATATATTCTTATATGACCAAAAGATACATATTGACCCCTTAAGTATAAGAACCTCTATGTTGAATCTATTATTTGAATTTTGAATGAAAGTATGGTTTTATGTGAACAAGGTAATTTTGTTTGACTGGTAAGCCTAGCCTCTATGTGGATAAGACAATCCTTGGTATGCTCAAGCTATTCTATGAATAATAATGGGTGGAGTTGATTGAGGACCTTGATATTCTTGAAGGGAAGTGTTATTGTACATGCTACTAAATTATGAAATTAGTGTTAGTTATCAAAGGGAATCATTAATGACAACTTGGGTTATGGGAACCTGTCTATAGGTCCTTGAGAGACCTTGAGAGGAGAACTACGTGTGGATTTGATCCATTTGGAAGCTGGTACATAGGTGGTCCTTGGGTGAAAGATTCCTTTGTGACCTCAAGTCCATTGGGGGAGGGTCTGGGGGGTAACTCCTAGATGTTGGGGTTGTTTCTAATTGTTTTGACCTACTCTCGATAGTAGGCTCTAGATGAGGCCAAATGGGTATTTGGATGGTTATGAAAGAAATCTTGGTAACTTGTATTCAATTCATAATGTGTGTCTAAATAATAAGCTGAAGGAAAGGAATGAATTGGACTACTTGGTAGTGGTCACTAGTTGAGTTGAGCTCACCTCATGTTGGTACTAAGTGATTTCTATTATGCATTATGAATATTAATCCTTAGACTTAAATGGCTATGTATAGGCTTCTAATTCACTTGATTATGATATAATTATTCTACTTTAAGAATCTCTCTTCTAGTTCTAGTGCTAATCATGGGTAAGGAGCAATATTATTATGCTTGAGATTGAGAGGTGTCTAAGGGAAGTACTTTTCTTGAGATGGACAGTAGTCAAGGAATAGTACTATTATACTAGAGATTGATAGGTGTCTAGGGTAGTACTATGCTCGAGATGGATAGTAGTCAAGGAGCAATACTATCATGCTTGATATTGATAGGTGTCTAGGGGCAATACTTTTATCAAGATGGACAATAGTCAAGGAGCATTACTATTATGCTTGAGATTGATAGGTGTTTAGGGGAAATACTTTTATCAAGATGGACAATAGTCAAGGATATGGAGGTAACAGTTGGACCAACTTCATAGTATTGTTTTGACATATCTTAATGTGGAAATGATATACTTGACCCTATTGAATTGAGGGTGGACCTCGGTGTATTATGGGATGCATTGAATCCTCTTTCCAATTGTATGATGGTGTAGAAGACGAAGGGAAAGGATGGGACCCATGGTGTAGTGCACAATGCACTAACATTCCTTTTCTATCTAGGATGCACTAAGGGTAAGGGTGTGTTAGCCAATGTGAATGTGCTTGCTAGTCACATTGGTGACATGATGTACATATGAGGCTGCCAATAGGGTACTTGTGACATATTCTAGAGCCAGTAATTGTGTATATGTGATGTATATTTGAGCTAGTCACTGTTTATAAGTGGCATATGCTGAATCTAGTCATTAGGTATTTATGACGTATGTTGCAGGTAGTCATTGTGTATATGTGAAGTATGTTGGAGCTAGTCACATTATATGTGTGATGTATATTAGAGCTTGTCATTGGGTAAATTTGATGTACATTGGAACCAATCACTACATGTATATGTGATGTATAGGAGCTAATCACCTTGTGTATATGTGATGTATGCTCGAGTCCCTCCCTAGAGGAATTGGTGGATTAAGGAATAATATAACCCTATGTGTTGTGTATATTTGTACACTATGGATTGGTAATTTTTGGTGGGACCAACATTTAATGGTAAATAATATTGTTATTTTAAGATTGGACTAAGTTTTATAAATAGTCATGGTTTAGAGAGAGATCAAAGATCTCATACAAGAGAGAATGAACTCCCTCTAACATTGGTGGGCAAACTACGCAACCTCTGATTTCCTATGAAGGAATATGTAGGTAGGGTCATTAGGAAAAAACACTCAAGTCTTAGGTCTAGGTCTAGGAATGACCTTGACCTTGGTAGCTTACCTTCCTATGTGTAAGCATATAGGTGGCAATGTCGAGATGATGCCTCCATGGTGAATGTGGGAGTTTTGAATTTAACACTTCTAAGATATGTGGAAGATACTTAGTTGACAAGTTGGTATTTGTTCTTAATTGATTTAAGAAATATTAAAAAAAATTAGTAGCAACCGAGGGGCAGTTGTTATAAAACCTTCAATGCTTAAACCCTAAACCCTGAACCCTTATCCAACCCTCTCCATACCTATCTACCTCAACCCCATATCTCCCCTATCTCTCCCACCCCTCTCTCCCTAGGTTGTAGGTCTCCCACTTGTATATATCTCAAGGATATCTAGATATTTCCCTTCCTCTCCACCTCTCTCCCTCCTCCTTACCCATATTTCCCTCAAGTTGTCAACTTAACTCTCTCATTTTATTCTATCTCTCCCCTCACCTCTCTACCTTTTCCCTCTCTAGGTATCTAAGTCACTCTTTTCTACCTCTTCATTCATCCTTAGCCATCTATGTCTCTAACTTAACCCTAAACCCTAAACCCTAAACCCTATCCCCAAATCCTCAACCCTCAACTCTTAAACCTTAAATCCTAGACCCTCAACCCTTGACACTATACCTTAAACCCTAATTCCTTAACCCTAAACCCTATCCATGCCGCCTCAACCCTCAACCCTTAAAAATTAAACCATAATCCCTATCCCTAAACCCTCTACCCTTGACACTATACCTTAAACCCTAATCCCTCAACCCTTAAACCCTCAACCCTTAAACCATTAATCCCTCAAACATTAAACCCTAAACTCTCAGCCCCTAGATATCCATAAACCCTTAAACCTTAAACTCTTAAACCCTATACCATATACACTTAACCTTGGACACTCAACCTTGAACATTATCCATCAACCTTCAAATCTCTACCGTATACCGTATACACTCAACCCTATACTTATTCCCTAAACCCTCAACCTTCATCCATATGCCTTATGCCATGAACCTTAAACCGTAGATCCTATATCTTAGATGCTCAACCTTGAACATTATCCCTTAACTATAAAATATCAACCCTACCCTAATCCTTCAACCCTATACCTTAAATCCTCAATCCTTAGCCCTCAACCCTTAAAATCTCAACCTTTATACAAGAAACCATTAAACCCTCAAACATCAACCCCTTTACTATATACATTAAACCCTTAACCCTAATACATCAACCCTATATGTTAAACCCTAATATCTTAATGTTGAACCCTTAAACAATAATCCCTTAAACCCTCAACCCTTTAACCCTAATCCCTTGACCCTTTAACCTTAAAGCCTTAAACCCTCAACCCTTAAACCCTAACCCCTTAACCCTCAACCCTAAACCCTATCCCTAAAGCCTCAATCCTCAACCCTCCACCCTTAAAACTTAAACCTTAAACCTTGTCCCTAAACCCTCTATCCTCATCACTATACCTTAAACCCTAATCCCTCAACCCTTAAACCATCAACTCTTAAACCATTAATCTCTAAAACATTAAACCCTAAACCCTATCCCTAAACCCGCTACCCTTGACACTATACCTTAAACCCTAATCCCTCAACCATTAAACCCTCAACCCTCAACCCCTCTACCATATAAACCCTTAACCATAATACATCAACCCTATACCTTAAACCCTAATATCTTAACAATGAACCCTTAAACCATAATCCCTTAAGCCCTCAACCCTTAAACCCTAAACCCTTGACCCTTTAACCTTAACTCCTTAAACCCTCAACCCTTAAACCATAATACCTTAACCCTCAACCCTTAAACCCTAATACCTTAACCCTCAACCTTAAATTCGATCCATAAAGCCTCAACCCTCAACCCTTAAACCTTAAACCCTAAACCCTATCCCTAAACCCTCTACCCTCGATACTATACCTTAAACCCTAATCCATCAAACCTTAAACCCTTAATCCCTCAAAATTTAAACCCTAAACCCTATCCCTAAACCCTCTACCCTCAACAGTATACCTTAAAGCCTAATCCATCAACCCTTAAAACTTTAATCCCTCAAACCTTAAACCCTTAAACCCTATACCCTATACACTTAACCTTGGACACTAAACCTTGAACATTATCCCTCAACCTTCAAACCTCTACCCTATACCCTATACCCTCAACTCTATACTTATTCCCTAAACCCTGAACCCTCATCCATATACCTTATAGCCTCAACATTAAACACTAAACCCTATAACTTAGAGACTCAACCTTGAACATTATCCCTCAATTTTAAACTCTCAACCATCTACCCTATACCCTCAACCATATAAGTAAACCCTAATCCCTCAATCCTTAACCCTATGCCTTAAACCATGAAACCTACACCCACAAACCCTCATCCCTGTACCCTATAACCTCACCCTTATACCCTAAAACCTAAATATTGTGCCTCAACCCTATACATAAAACCTAAACCATACACTCTCAACCCAAGTCACCCTATGCCTTATATAACCTCAATCTATATACCTAATATCCTAAACCCTAATCCCTATAACCCTAACCCTAAAACCTCTACCCTCAACAAGCTAAATATTATTCCTCAACTGTAACCCTAAAACCTCTACCCTCAACCTATTACTTAAGTCGTAATACCTCAACCCTCAACCCTATACCTTAAACCCTTTACCCAAAAACATCAACCTTCAACCCTAATATGTTAATACTCAACCCTTAAACCCTAATATGTTAAGCCCTCAACCCTTAAACCCTAAGCCCTTGATCCTTTAACGTTAAGGACTTAAACCTTCAATCCTTAAACCCTAATCCCTTAACCCTCAACCCTAAAGTCTCAACCGCCAACCCTTAAATATTCAACCCTAAACCCTATCCCTAAACTCTTTACCCTCAAAAATATGCCTTAAACCCTAATCCCTCAACCATTAAACCCTTAATCCCTCAAACCTTAAACCCTTAAACCCTAAACTCTCAACTGTTAGATACCCTTAAACCCTTAAACTCTATACCCTATACACAACCATGGAAACTCAGCCTTGAACATTATCCCTCAACCTTCAAACCTCTACCCTATACCCGCAACCCTATAATTATTTCCTAAACCCTCAACCCTCATCCATATGCCTTGTACCCTCAACCTTAAACCATGAACCTTATATCTTAGACACTCAACCTTGAACATTATCTCTCAACTATAAACTCTCAACCCTCTACCCTAATCCCTTAACCCTATACCTTAAATCCTCAACCCTCAACTGTGAACCCTAATCCATCAACCCTATACATTAAACCATCAACCATAAACCCTCAACCCTAATCCTTCAAGCCTCAACCCTTAAACTCTTAACCCTTAAACCCTAATCCCTTAACCCTCAACTCTAAATCCTCAATTGTTAACCCTTAACCCTTAAACCCTAAACTCTATCCCTAAACCCTCTACCATCAACACTATGCCTTAAACCCTAATCCCTCAACCCTTAAACCTTAAACCCTTAAACCCTTAATCCCTCAAACCTTAGACCCTTAAACCCTAAACTATCAACCCCTAGATACCCTTAAACCCTTAAACCGTAAACCCTTAAACCCTATACCCTATACACTTAACCTTGAACATTATCCCTCAACATTCAAACCTCTACTCTATACACTATACCCTCAACCTTATACTTATTCCATAAACCATCAACCCTCATCAATATGCTTTATACCATCAACCTTAAATCTCAAACCCTATATCTTAGACACTCAACCTTGAACATTATCCCTCAACTGTAAAATCTCAACCTTCTACCATAATCCCTCAAACCTATACCTTAAATCCTTAACCCTTAACCCTCAACCCTATACGTTAAAACCTCAACCATCAACCCTCAAACCTCAACCCTCAACCCTTAAAATCTCAAACCTTAAACCCTCAACTATTAAACCCTTAACCCTCAACCCCTCTACCATATACATTAAATACTTAACCCTAATACATCAACCCTATACCTTAAACCCTAATTTATCTTAATGTTGAACCTTTAAACTATAATCCCTTAAGACCTAAACCCTTAAACCCTAAACCCTTGACCCTTTAACCTTATCCTTAAACCCTCAACCCTTAAACCTTAATCCCTTAACCCTCAACCCTAAACCCTATCCCTAAAGCCTCAATCCTCAACCCTTAAACCTTAAACCCTAAACCATCTACCCTCAACACTATATCGTAAACCCTAATTCCTCAAACCTTAAACCATCAACCCTTAAACCCTTAATCCCTTAAACCTTAAACCCTTAAACCATAAACTATCAACCCCTAGATACCCATAAACCCTTAAACCTTAAGCCCTTAAGCCCTATACCTTATATACTTAACCTTGGACACTCAACCTTGAACATTATCCCTCAATCTTCAAGCTTCTATCCTATACCCTATACCCTCAAACCTATAGTTATTCCCTAAACCCTCAACCCTCATACATATTCCTTATACCCTCAACCTCAAACCCTAAACCCTATATCTTAGACACTCAACCTTGAACATTATCCATCAACTATAAAATCTCAACCCTCTACCCTATACCCTCAACCATATACTTAAGCCCTAATCCCTCAATCCTCAATCCTATACCTTAAACCTAAAACCTACACCCACAAAACCTCATCCCTATACCCTATAACCTCACCCTTATACCCTAAACCTATTTGAAGCTCAATGCTTCCACCCTCTGGTCATCGGTGACCACACGAGTCACAACATGTTTTAACAGTCTCTAGTGGATCCTTGATCTGAGATAGTAACGGATTCCTGGAAGGTCGACCTTTTGGGAATAACGACTAGCTCAACTCCCAAACATGGTATCAGAGCCTAGGTTTGTGGGTTCATCTCTCGTGCTTGCACTGGGAGGGATTGTTGGAAGCTCAGTGTTTCCACCCTCGAATCAACATTGACCACATGATTCGTGACATGGTTTAACAACCTCCCATGGATCCTTGATCTGGGATAGTAGCGGATTCCTGACAGGTTGACCTTTTGGGAATAATGGCTAGCTCAACTCCAAAACACATAAAAGAAAGAACTTTGGAAAGAAGAAGAGTTTGTACATCAATAAAGAAATTGAAGTGTCTAATGCTAGTGATTGTTCAGAAGAGGATCAAGGCTACACCCTTGTAATGAGAGATGATAGAAGAGAATTTCTATTCATGGCTAAAGAAACTAAGGATTAGGAAGATGCACAAATTGAGGACTCATATAAAGGAGAAGAGGAGGCAGTTACTGATCTTTAAGGAGAACTAATTAGTTCTCTTGAAGATCTTGATGAACTAAGAGACAAATATGATGATATTAAGAGAGAAAACGAGATTCTAAAAAGGAATACTCAAAAGGAGACTAAAAAATTAACACAAGAACTTGAAGAGTCCAATAAGGTGTTAGTAGGACTGAAAGTTCATGTAGAAGAGCTTAAAATAATTGAGTATGTCATGAAAGCTAAATTGCAATCTGAGATGGATAGATGCTTGAAACTTGAGGCAGAAATAGTTTCCTTAAGGAAAGAATTGGAGAAGGCCAATGAGTAGATCAAAAATGAACTAAAGTTGAAAGGTGGCACATATATTCTAAATGAATTGATAAGTACACAAAAGCCTACAAATAAAGAGAAATTTGGTTTAGGTTTTGAAAAAGGGAAGAATTCATTTATGGATGTCTATGTAAAAAATTATGAAAGATTTAGAGCAAGAGAAAAATCAGTCCCAAGTGAAGAAAAATCTAACAAAGAGGAAGCTCCTAAAGATGAACAAAAATGTTATAAAAAAATAAACCGGTCGAAGTCAAGGAGGACAACTAGACAATTCCTTATCAACAAAAGAAGCAAAATGTAAAAAGAGAAGATGATGATGGATTAAAAAAAGTACACTATCCAAGGAGGCCTAGATAAAGAACACCTCATCCAGTTGAAGGAAACTACATAACCAGGTACTCATTTTATTTGAATGGGTATTGCTATACCTGTAACAATTTTTTAGTCATAGGGCTACAAAATGTAGAATCATTCCAAGGAAGAATACAAATTTTGCAAGAAAGATTCCATTTTCTCCCTTGGTTGATATGAGTATAATTTGTTATAGTTGCAAAAAATTTGGTCATATAGCTAGAAACTATAGAGCAAGATTTATAGGACCAAGTGTGAAATTTGAGAAGAAGAAATCCTCACCTACTAATAAAGAGAAAGGAAATAAGACTTATGAGATAGAAGAAAAGAAAACTAAGAAGAAGCCCAAGAAGATATGGAAGGAGAAAGAGCAGGGCTCTTGCATCACTCAATCTATGATTTCCCAAATGAATTTACATGCAAAGGAACAAGATCTCTATGGATTATTGATAGTGGCTGCTCCAAGCACATGAATGAAAATAAAAATAAATTCATTAAGCTTGAAATGAAAAAAATATTCTTAGTAAGTCTAGGTGACCATATTGCTGTTAAGATTCGTGGTAAAGGAATTCTTAGCATAGATGGAAATATCAAAACTAAAGATGTACTCTATGTGAAGGTCTAAAAAAAAATCTTCTAAGCGTCAGCCAGATGTGTGATAATGGATACAAAGTTGTATTTGATTCTGAAGGCTGCAAGATAATATTGAATGGTAAAACAATTCTCAAGGGATAAGGATTGATAATAATCTCCACAATCTATGTGAAGTGGAAGGCCAAACATGTCTAATCAGTCAAGCAGATGAAAGTTGGCTATGGCATAGAAGACTAGGACATGTAAATTTTGACAACATGGTGAAAATAAGTTCAAAAGGCCTGGTTAGAAATATGCCTAAGATTAAAAATCCTGATAACATCATTTGTCAAGGATGTCAGCAAGGAAAGAAAACAAAGTTTAAATTTCCCCCAAAGGATTACTATACTACGAAATCCTTGGAAATAATCCATACTGATCTATGTGGTCCAATGATTACAAGAGTGTTTCAAGGAGAAAGATATTTCATGCTATTGATTGATGACTATACCATAATAGAATATGTCACATTTTTTAGGGAGAAGGATAAGGATTTTGAAGCATTTAAAAGTTATAAGAAGCTGGTAGAAAATATGACTGGGAGAAGAATCAAATGTCTCAGGTCAGACAGAGGTGGAGAATTCATGTCAAGAAAATTCATGGAATATTGTGAAGATCATGGAATCAAGCACCAATATTCAACCCCAAGAACACCACAACAAAATGGTGTGGTAGAGAGAAGAAACAAAATTATGAAGGAGATGGCCAAAGCTATGTTGAATGAGGAAAACTTGGCAGATACATTTTGGAAAGAAGCAGTACAAACTGCTATATACATTCAAAACAGAGCACTTATAAGATCTAACAGTGGTAGAACACCATATGAATTATGGTTTGGTAGGCCTGTATTAGTCAAGCATTTCAAGGTATTTGGCAATAAGTGCTATATTAAAAGAGAGATGAAGACTTAGGAAGTTTTGAGTCAAGATGTGATGAGGGGATATTCTTGGGGTATTCTAGCCAAAGAAAATATTATAAGTGTTACAATAAGAGATTGCATAGAATTGTAGAGAGTGTACATGTCAAGGTTGATGAAAGTGCAAATCAGGGTTAGCCTAGTAGAAACAATCATGAAAGTGAATCAAATGAGGATGACATAGGTGCATGAGTTGATGAAGAAGAACAAGAAGAAGAGAATGAGCAAGAGGTTGAATGCACTGCTACAAAATACGTGCAAAAGGATCATCCAACATATCAGATTATTAGTGACATGAATGTAAGAGTGTAGACTAGAAGGAGACTTGCAAAGGACATGGAACAAGTAAAATTTTCCCTCTTGTCTCAGATTGAACCAAAAAGTTTTGATGAAGCTAGTAAGGATAAAAGTTGGTTAAGATCAATGGAAGAGGAACTCAATCAGATTGAAAAGAACAAAACTTGGGAATTAGTTCCTAGACCATCAAGCAAGAATATAATTGGTACAAAATGGGTATTCAGAAACAAGCTAAATGAATATGGAGCTGTGGTCAGAAACAAAGAAAGATTAGTGTGCAAAGAATATGCACAAGTAGAAGGGATTGATTTTGAAGAAATGTTTGCTCAAGTTGCATGATTAGAATCTATTAGAATGTTTCTTGTATTTTTTGTGTATAAAGGTTTTAAAGTATATCAAATGGATTCAAAATTTTCATTTTTAAATGGAAACCTTGAAGAGGAAGTATATATTGAGTAGCTAGATGGTTTTCAGTTGTCAAAGAATGATGACTATGTCTGCAAATTGAGGAAATAATTGTATGGTTTGAAGCAAGAACCAAGGGATTGGTATTCAAGATTGGATCAATATCTACAACAACAAGGATTCAAGAAAGGTTGTGCTGATAGCAATCTATATCTCAAATATGAGAGTAAGCAAATGATCATTGTTGTTGTTTATGTAGATGATATTATATTTGGTAGTAGCAATGATGTGATGTGCAAAATATTTGCCACAAACATGCAAGATGAGTTTGAAATACCCATGTTAGGAGAACTCAGATTTTTTCTTGGTTTACAAATTACATAAAGTGATAAAAGGTATTTTTATATCACAAACTAAGTGCGCAAAATAAATTGTTAAAAAGTTTGGCATGGTGGATTGTAAACCAGTAAGTACTCCCATGATTATTGGCTGCAAGTTGAATAAATCAGATGAGTCACCTTATGCAAACTAGACTTTGTATAGATCAATGATTGGAAGTCTACTATATCTAACTACATCAAGGATTGATATAATGCAAGAAGTTTGCATGGTAGCTCAGTTTCAGGTAGAACCAAAAGAACCACACATCAATGCAGTAAAGAGGATCTTTAGATACATAAAAATTATTGTTGACTATGGTTTATGGTATTGCAAATGCAAATATTTCACATTAACAACATATACAAATGAAAATTGGGCAGGTAGTGTGGATGACAAAAAGAGTACCAGTGGAGGAGCGTTATTCCTAGGGAACAAATTTGTTTCCTGGATGAGAAAAAAGCATGAGTATATTACTCTTTATATTGCAGAAGTAGAATATGTAACAACAACTACATATTGCACTCAAGTCTTATGGATAAAGAAAACATTAAAGGACATCAAGGTAGAGTACAATGAGCCCATTTCAATTCTTTGTGATAATTCAAGTGCCATTAATATCTCAAAGAATCCAATGATGCACTCTAGAACAAAGCATATATTGAAATTAGTATCACTTCATTAGAGAAAAGGTTGCAGATAAGGAAGTAAACATGGAGTATATTCCCACCAAGGAACAAGTGGCTGATATATTTACAAAACCCCTTCCTACAGAGCAGTTTGAATACCTAAGGTAGAAGCTGGGAGTAGTTTCTCCCACCTCATATCACTAAAATCTAGTGATAGGGCATGTATCTAGGGGGAGCTTCATTGACCAATTATTCAACCTGGCTAAGATTAATATGATTAAGTCATGTAAATTATAGAGTTCAAAATTGGAGCATTTCTTATGACTTGATGGTTGTAAATTTCAAAATTGAAGCCTTTCTTCAGGGGGAGTGTACCATTTTCCATTGATGTTAAATGGGGAAAAATGTGATGCTAAACAAATGAGATGAGATGTATGTCATAGGGGAAGTTGTAGTGCGTTAATCAAATTGGTGTTGAGTTTTAGTGGTGCCTGATCAAACAATTACAGTTTTATCATCAATGCCAAAGGGGGAGATTATTGGACTATTTTTTTCATTGATGTCAAAAGTGAAAATCATGTGAGGGAGATTGTTGGCATAATGACTTGGCTTATCAAGAGCCTTTCAGATAGGTATTTTGCAGATCATGATTTCAATAAAAATGTCCTCATTCATTGGTTCATGCTCCTAATCTAGGGGCAAAGTTGAAAGGAGTCACGAGGTTCCAAGTTTTCCTAATGTATGTCGTGGGGTTCTCAAGTTTCATAACCTCTCGACTTAGTGACTTTGCTAATGGTGTGAGAAAAGGAAGAAGGTTCTCTTTGTTATCGGCTAGTCACATGTTTTCACAATATCATAACCTCCGACATGAGGTTCTAATGTTTAGTTTTTCAGCAACTTGCCATTGTGCAATAAGGAGTAAGGAAGCACTCTATGTGGGACCCAACCTTAATGATGTTGCAAATACGTGGCATGATGGGATTGAGTAAATAGTAATCCACATCCTTGTTGTGGATTACAGTGCTGTGACATGGCAAAGACATGGACATGTGATGACATGTGGACTCCACATTGGAATGATGTATTGGGTGTTGTTGTTTTCATTGAAGTGACAGTCATTTCAAAAGGAGTTTCATAAGTTCTCTTTATTGTTGATGTGTTGTGGGTTTTTAGAACTTAGTAACCTCTGATACGAGGTTCCAAGGTTTATTTTTTCAGCGACTGGGTGATAGGAGTATGATGCCAACTGTGGGACTTGAGTGTGATGATGGTTAACTGATGGTAATGAATGATTGCCCAATATGTCATTTCACATTGGTGTTCTGAATGATGTGGCAATGACATGTAAGTTGTGGGCCCAATTAGATAACATGGAAAGCATATCAGTGTGACCTGTTTGTATTGGTGGGAGTCTAAATGGAGTACAAATGACGAGACAATATGATAGATTGATGACGATGGTTTAAGCAATCAATTATCCAACATTCATTGTTTAAAGACACAACAGTGAATGTTGATAACAGGATCAAGGCACGAAGGAGTTTATTGATGACCAAAGTTCAAATGTAGAGATCTGAAATGGCCATGACAAGTGTAAACGAGGGTGTGGTCTAAAAACTGACACAAGAAAAAAATAATTTGTCCCACTACCCAAGGGACCAATTAAAATGAAGATTTGATCTTCAAGGTGGTGGAACAGATTGCAGAGGTGATCGAGATCATAATTAGATCGAATGATCACAAGAATGCATTAAATGCATATTATATTTTAAGGTTTGACAAAATGCTATTCTTAGCAAATTCTTTTCACTAGAATTAAATGTTGTGCAACTTGATGTAGAGGTATGGTGATATCTGACGAGTTGGATAGTATGTGTGTGGCTTGATGCTCTGACACTTATGGAAGTAGGTTGAAAGTGGAAAAACCCTAACAGTGATTCCAATTTGTATTAAATGAATGAGGGGAATCATTATGAGCTGGAGAAGGAATGGGAGTGTCTGAATGTAGAGGAAGGTGAACTATAAAAAAAGGAAATATCTAAAAATTCATGTAGCTGGTTACAATTGAGTAAGGGAGAAATGAGAGAGAGAGAGATTATGTATTGAATTGATGCATTGTAGGTTATGTAGAACGATTTTATGCATAGTATATTACAAAACTTTGTACGAGGTTGTAGCCTCCATTTTGCACTAAGTTGTAGCTCAGAATAGGGTGTAGTAACATCCTTGAAGTTGTAGCTTCTAAATAGGGAGTTTTTGTTTCCTTGGGTTGCATCCCTAAACATTGTAACTAAAATTTGAAGCTTGTGATGCGAGATTAGGACAATAGATCCTAGCAGAATTTCTCACTGTGGTTTTTCCCATCTTGGGTTCTCCACGTACCTACTGTGTTACGTGTTGATCTCTCTTGTGCTTGTGGATATTATATCTGTTAGTATTTCAATCCACACATTTGAGGTTAAGGTTGAATCTACAAAATGGTTTAAGACTAAAAGTTTTAAGATGTACTGATTCACCCCCTCTCAATAGATCGGTGTGTTCTAATAAAACACTGGATATTGTGCTTCAACCCTATAATTAAAACCTAAACCATACACTCTCAACCCAAGTCACCCTATGCCTTATATACCCTTAATCCATATTGTAAACCCTAAACCCAATATCCTAAACCCTACTCCCTATACCTTATATACTTAATCTTGTATAGTAAACATGATGAATATTATCCCTCAACCATAACCCTCAACCCTCAACCCTCAACCCTCCACCCTCTATCCTCTACCCTCTACCCTCAACCTATTACTTAAGACTTAATCCCTCTACCCTCAACCCTATACCTTAAACCCTAAACCCAAAAACCTCAACCCTCAACCCTAAAAACTATACAGGCTTAGGTCCTTATATACCCTAGACCCAAAACCCAAAACCCTTATATACATACATATAAGCATACATATATACATATATACATACATATAAGCATACATACATACATACATACATACTTACATACATACATATATACATACATACATACAGCCATACATACATACATACATACATATAGGCATACATACATACATACATACATACATACATACATACAAGCATACATATATACATATACATATATATATATATACACATATACATATATATATAGCAGACACATAGACATACATACATACATACATACATACATACATACATACATACATACATACATACATACATACATATATATATATATATATACATACACATATACATACATATATATATATATACATATACATACATCATACATATAGGCCCCATATATATACAAGCATACATACAATACATACATACATACATACATAAATATAAATATATATACAAAAAAATATACATCAAACATACTTAACAAACTTGAACATAAAACATTCCAAGTGAGCCATAATGTGAGCACATTATAATGCACCCGCGTTATGTCAAACTTGACAAACATTAGGAACTTTTACAAAAAAGAAAAAAATGCAAAGCAAAACATAATGTGAGCGCGTTATAATGTGCTCACATTATATGTTTCTTTGGGAATCCCCAAGCCTTAGGCTTGGGATTTTCTTTTGATTCCCAACCCAAAGGCTTGGAGTGCCTTCCCAACGTCCAAAGACATGTTTTTGCATATTCTATGGGATTTCACATAATCACATTGGTGTTAACCGTTAGGTTTGTACATGTTTCAAGGTCGAACTAATCAAACACCTAGGTAATATTAGGATTTCTCTTAGCTATTTAATGATGTAATTTTTTCACATTTTGACAATGTTTTGATTATGTAGGAAAAACAAGTTTTGAATGGACTTGAAACCATTTACAATAGGTTTTGAATGGACCCGAAACCATAAACAAGTAGGTTTTGATGGGGACTCGAAACCCACACAAAGAAGAACAAGCTACTAAAAAATACAACAAAGACAACTAGCAACAACTCAACAACAAATCACCAAATAAACAACATGAAAACTCAACTCTGTACCACAAAAAAATGGTTTTAATGGGAACCTTAAACCCAACACAACCAATATTTACAATGGAACTTGAACCTTAGAACCACCTTAGATGGCCACAAAACTATTAACCTGTAACATCCAGACTGCAACATAAACCATATTAGCAACACCCATTAAATCCAATCTCCCCACCTCAATAGGAGAGTTAAAAATTAGAGTAGAACACTAAAAAGCCCCTACCTCCACATGACACTAGTTAACCCAAAATACCAATCCAACCTCCACCTCAATAGGAGGGGGCTCACCTCTATAGGAGATGAAGAAATGAGGTCCTTTTCCACAAAACATAGACCTTCCCACTCAATCCACAACACACCTCTTCACCTCAATAGAAGAGGGATCCACCTCCAAAGAAGACCATAACAATAGCAACCACAAGGAAGCAACTACACCCATAGAAAGGAACAACATAACATCCTTTGGAATAGAAGTAAGCTGGAGAAACAACAAAAAAATAGAGCACTCCCCAACCAACAACTTTGAGAGAAGAAACATTTGAGCCAAAAGACAAAAATTTGAAGGAGCTCAATAGTATGAACCAACACACCCCCATCTAGCAAAAAGAACTTTATGACCCAAACATGGGAAGCACAAAGCTTAGCAAACAAGACTAGCAGTCAGAAGAGCAACCACCCAACAGAAAAGACAAGAAACCATGATAGCCACAACTACCCCAAATCACTTTAGCATCTCAAGAAACATGACCAACAAAGAAGAAATGAGGAGGGAAGAGAACCAATCCACTAAAGTGACCCCTAACTCACAACACCAAGAGAAACACTACCTAACAGAGCCAAAAAAAGAAAAATTTCTCCAACAAAGAAGATCCATAGGGACCCAAGAGAAGCAGGACAAGACAAGGAAAGCCTTTAGGCAGAGAGAGTAGGCAGATGGCAAGATAATGAAGAACAACCTCCAACCCTACATGCTGGTCAGGGTCTGAAACATGCTAAAAATTGTCCACAGACAACTCCCCTAGAGGCAAGCAAAAAACCTCAACCCATATCAAAGAAGGAGAAACACATAAGTACAACACCAAAGCTACCATGAAGGACTCCAAAACTAGTGAAACCCCTCCAAGACTATAGCATAAAAGGATAGTAGAAGAAAATAGTGCCAACCCCCAAACCAATTGACTAACTTCCAAAGAAGCACAACTTGACCAAAGCTCCAAAAAGGACTATTGGAACTGGTGAATAGAAGGCAAGGAAAGACAACAAGAGGAGACAATAGGAAGAAGGAAAAACCATGAAGCACCACATCCGGCCCAACATGCCAGTTAGGGTCTAAAAAGAGTCAACAACTCTCCACCATAAGCCGCAACACAAGAAAACTAAGCCCTACATCCAACACCCAAGTAGAAGCCTCAGGAAAGCACAAGACAAAGGTCGTAACACCAGAAAACCCAAAAACACCAACCACAACGATGCCAGAGTTGAAACTACCAACAAAATCCTCATCATCATCATCTATACCATCCTCTGCAGTAACCTCCTCGCTCCTGCTCACGTCTGTGTTTGAATGCACCACTCCCGCCTTTGTCATACATTTTGACAATGTTAAGCCTTTCATCTTTAATTTATTTTGTTTGTGTGTCTATTTTTTGGCAAAAACCAATGTTTGGTATTTTTTTCTTAATAAATTAACCGTTCATTGAAATTTCAAATAAATTACATTTTTATAAATTAGACTCCATTCTACACATATTAAAAAAAATGATTTTCAATTCTTTTTCAAAATTTATAGGGTCATAGTAAAAATTCTATTTTTTAGGATGTGTCCACTTTGAAAATTAGTAAAAAGTCAAATATTCATTAAAAAATTATTAGAAAAATTGGGCATAAAATACATGATATTAGCTAGTCTCTCATTAAAGAGATATTAAAATTACCAAAAAAGGTTAACATTTTAAGGGGGCCACAAAACACGCTATGTTATGTTTTTTTGACAGAAACAACACCAATTTCTGTGGCTCCCTTTTTTGAACCCCTTAATCTATACCACTTTAAAAAAATTTAGTAGTTTAGAAAGTAGACTCAGAGAGCTACAAACATTGTTTTGTTGCATCTGAAAATTTTGAGTGTAGCTATGCTCAATTTCTCATCCAAGGTCAATATTTCTTGATTTTAGGAAAAAAGTGGCCACTTAAGACCCCTTTTTGGCCCCCCATCTTCCTACACTTTCCCATGTGTTGAAGTTGTTAAGGATTCAAATTGCTATATCATTCTTTACTTAAAGGTTCTTGATTTGGTAAAGAAGGTTGTCTTGTGTTGAAAGAGTTTTAGAAGGGATTAAGTTTTGATAAGATTGATTCACCCCCTCCCAGTTTTTGAAAGTGTTCAAAAATTGGTATAAGAGCTAAGTTCCTCTATAGAGGCTTAACAACTTGAGGCAAAGATTCAGGATGCCACTTGATGGTTCATACAAGGGTTCTAGGTTTGATGGGACTAATTACTCCTTTTGGAAAATGAGAATGGAAGGACACCTAAACTCTCTTGGGTTTGGTCTATGGAAATCAGTCAAAAGTGGTGATACTACTCTTGCCACCCATCTTACAGATCTAGCTAAAATTAGAATATATGAGTGCAATGCCAAATCCAAGAATGCTATCTTGTGTGGGTTGGCTGATTCAATTTTTTTGAAGGTGATGAATTGTAGTTCTGCCAAAGATGCTTGGGAAAATATTAGTAGCATCTATGAAGGAGACCCTAAGGTGAAGCAAGCTAAGATGTAGATATTTAAAAGTATATTTGAGACTCTAAAGATGATTGAAGTTGAAGACATTGCAATTTATATGATCCAAGTAGAAGAAGTTGTCTCTAGCATCTTCGAACGTGGTGTAGGAAAAGTGAAAGAAAGTGGAATTGTAAAAATGGTTTTGAGATCTCTCCCAAAATCTTACAATCACAAATTTTCTGCCATTGAAGAGTCAAAGGACTTGGATCAGTACTCAGTTGATGAAATGTTTGGTACTCTTACTGCCTTTGAAATGAGAGAGTTTGGTCAAGATGTTCCAAAGAAGGAAGTTGCTTTCAAAGCTAACAAAAAGATTGAAGATGAAGTTGCTGATCAAAGTGATGACTTTGATGAGGTCAAAGCAAAATTTGTGAGAAGATTGAAGAAAGGCACTAAAAAATACAAAGGTAAGTTACCATTCAAGTGTTTCAATTATGGAAGAGCTAGTCATTTTGCATCTAGATGTACCTATAAAGAATTTTTTGATGATAAAAAAGAGAGAAAATAAAAAGAGGATTCTATTCTAAGGAGAGTAGTTGTTCTATTGAAGATGAAGATAATGATTCAAATGATGTAAATATATTCATGGCTTTGGAATGAGAAAAAATAATATTGGAGAATGTAAAAGGTTCGGTATCTTGTAGAATAGTAAGGTTAATGAAAGATCTATGTCAGTATGGTCTACCTTTCATGCAAAGGAAGAGGAAAATGCTTGGGTGATTAACAGTGGGTGTTCTCACCACATGATTGGTGAAAGAAGTAAGTTCATTAGTCTCAAGAAGGTCAAAGGTGGAGTTGTTAAGTTTGGTGATGATAAGTCAATACAAATCCATGGAAAAGGTGATATAACAATTGATGTCCAAAGAACAAAACCAAAGATGTCCTTTATGTCAAAGGCTTGAAATATAATCTCCCGAGTGTCAGTAAAATGTGAAACAAAGGATACAATCTCACATTTCATGCTAATGGATGTGAGATCAAAAAGGAAGGTTCTAGAAGGCTTGTTGCTAATGGAACAAGGATACATGGTAATTTCTATCATCTAAAGGGGGATAATAGAAGAATTTGCTTATTGGCCTAGTCTGGAGAATGTTGG
The DNA here is from genome assembly GCA_007258455.2 of Sequoia sempervirens. Taxonomy (NCBI): domain Eukaryota; kingdom Viridiplantae; phylum Streptophyta; class Pinopsida; order Cupressales; family Cupressaceae; genus Sequoia; species Sequoia sempervirens. The sequence goes on from VDFB02105785.1 coordinate 514,517,711, forward strand.
CTGTGGCACAAAATAATGTGGCACATCAACTTTGAGAATATGATGATGATCAGTTCATCTCATGCAGTGAGAGATATTCCTATGATAACCAAGCTTACAAATGCTTTGTGCAAATAATGTCAGATGGGAAAGAAACTGTTGGAAAATGTGCCTCAACTTTCTAGCTTGAACCTTTGTTAAAGACTTGGTGGATTTCTACTTTTTTGGTCTTCATTGTCAGCCTATCGCCCAAATATTGAACCTTGTAACCTATGTTGCGGGGTTCTAAAAGTTTGTAACTAGGTGATAGTGTGTTTTTCGCGGGATCGCTAATTTCTCTAACCTTGGAACCTTGTCATGAAGTTCAGAAGTTTCCTAACTTTTTGACTGGCTGATCTCCTTCAGTGTACTACTGTACTGCTAGGTGATGGTGAGAGAGGTGTGGTAGCATGGTGTATCGCCATACCGCGGGATGCCTCTGACTGTCTAGCAGTAGTGTGGTGTATACTATATACCACCATACTGTAGGAGCTTCTCACCTATCTAGTGGTAGCACATGATACATCCATACCTTAGGGGTCTTTTGGTTGTTGAGTAGTAGATGGTGAAGACCACAAGGAACGATCAACAGTTTGGTGTGATAGTCAAAAGCAATGGATGAGTGATGTGTCAACACGTGGCACAATTTCATTTGTTGATTTTACATCGCTATTGTAAATCAACAATCATTGGCTGAAAGCTTTATTTTTTGTTAGCGATATATTTTCATTAAATGCATATTTTGACTGGGGGGTTGACAGAGTGCAAATATAGTAATATTCTCTGTAACCGAAATTTAATGCTGGGTAGCCCGATGTGTGTTGCATGGCTATGTGCATAACCTAAGAGGAAGGAAGCTTGTTAGTGAAGTAATTGAAAACCCTAATGGTTGTTGGTTGAGAGAATTTAATTGTATGGTTTACAAGCATTGTAACAGTGAGATGATTATGGTGAACGATAGTCTGAGTGAGGTTGACCAAGGGGATGCTGCTATAAGCTAACATCTGAGAGTGAAGTTTGTAACTCTGTATGTAATTAATTTACTATAACACAAAGTGACTTTACTTGGTGTGGTGGGTTTTTCTCCTGTAAGGGTTTTCCCGCCTATATCTGGTGTTATCTCTGTGTGTGTGATTTATTTTTGTCTCTCTTGTTCTATGAATGTGCATCTCAAATGTATGTAAATTGTTAAATGAGGTTTTTTTCACTTCTCTTTTGAGGATTTTGTGTTAGGAAGGCATTTCCGCACTGTTGCTTTCCTTACAAAAAAAAAGACTAGCTTCAAAATCAAGGAGTCCTCTGTTTCAATTCCATTGGAGCTAATTCAAACTAATCTACATAGACCTACAAGGATAAGGAGTCAACAAGGTGAAATATACTTTATGTTGCTTATAAATGATTACACTAGAATGACTTGGGTTACATTCTTAAGAGAGAAATCATAAGAATTTGATAAGTTTAATATTTTTAAAGCAAAATTTGAGAATGAAATGGATGCTAGGATCAAATGTTTAAGGTTAGATAGAGGAGGTGAATTTACTTCTTATGGATTTGAAAAGTTTTATGATCATGGTATTAGGAGATGTAGACACTGAAAAATGTCCTAATCGATGTCATACACTCAAATTGGAGTTATTAACATCATTTCCTCCTTAATCCATCCTCTTTTTGCTTAATTAATTCAATTAGTCTAGATAATTAATTAATTGCATCATTTTCGTGTATTTTGCCTAATTAATTAAATTGGGTTCATTTACATCTTTTCGCACTAACACTTCATCTCATTAAATTGAATAGATCAAAATATTTAATTTAATCTCCTAAGTCATCTTATTTAATTAAATAAACCTATGTTATTTAATTAAATATCATTTCACTCCTTTCCTATTTATTAAATCATGCAATTTAATAAATATATTTTGAGTCTTCTAATTCCCTAATTGCATAAATTAAACCTTATTTAATTAGCAATTAAACTAATTTTCTTCTAATCAAAGGGAATATTCCCCTAGAATATTCTTTATCCTTTTTGCAGAATTAAAACTTTGTTTTAATTTGTAAATTAACCTTTTTCCTCACCCTAAAGGAATATTCTAAGGAATATTCCCTCTCCTCCTATCATCTCACTTCGCTTCAAAAGCAAGTTAGCCCTTCAACCTCCTAAATAGGTTACCTTTGACCTGTGCGAGCTCTTCAAAAGTGTGTTTGTTTGAGGCAAATGTGAGCCTTTGTTTAACTTTCATCATGCATTCTCATCCATTGATGAGAATCCATGATCCATGCCTCTCATCTCCTTCATCCTGAACTATTGATTAATATTTTTGATCTCAACCATCCATTCTTGATTTGCTCTCCTATAAATAGATCACTATTTGGAGACAAATGGATCCATCTTTTATTGCAAATTTATGCTATTAAATTTGCTCACATCCATACTCTCAATTTGCATACATTTAGCTTATTTTCAATTTATTTTAGTTGCATAATAGCTTAGATCTTTCATTAATGGCTTCCATGCATCCATCTTAGTTTGTAAATAAATTATGGTTTTCATCTTTTAGCATCATTTTAGCTTAAATTAACTTAGATTAGCTTAGATTAGCTTAGCAATTGCATAATTAGATCATTTATAGCATAAAATTATGGCAACTTACCTTGCATCATGTTCATTTTTAGTATAATTTAGGTTTTCACACATCAAACATCATGGTTACATCGATTCTCTTCCATAGAATCAACTGAAACAAGCTCACTATCACGGGAATTGGAAAGGGTCGTCGAAAAACATCAATGCGACACCAATTCCACAACAAGATAAATTTTGAATGGATTAGTGTAATTAGGGAAAAAATATTATGGTTATTGCAATAAAGCATATAAATCAAACCCTAATAAACAATGAAACACAAATGAGCATAAAGACATAAAGCATAAAAAAATATTGCCAAATCTTCATGTTACCATTGATTCACCTCCATTGCTCTTCTCCATTTTTCTTGAATATGATAATTGCCCTCAGATTTGAATGTGCAATAATAAGCCTATGACAAGTGGCTAGCAAAATATTGAAGATTGTTGTCTCACACTAGCATCATGTACTTGCATAATATGTGTGGATGAATGATGATAGATAGAAATGGATGAATGACTCAAGAATGATTTTGACAGCATAAGGATACTTGAAGAATCAACCCCATAAATGGCTTGTGAGAGAGTTGATTTATAGGAAATGTCTAATTTGGATTGATGGTTGAGATTGAATGTCAATAAGATGTCTTAATCAATGACCAAGATTGAAAGTTGTAGTATGGAATAGGGTTAGGTCAAAATTAGGGAAAATGATAAAGATGAAGGGTTGAAATTGAATTATAAAATAATTCAATCAAGGGCTATGATTAAATGAGATGTCAAGAGATAATATTTGATGTGGAAGATAAGATTGACACAGATAAAGAGGTGATAGGAGAAATTAAATAATAAAAATTATTTAATTTAGGTAGTTAATGAATAATTAAATAATTATTTAATTATAGAGGAATGTGACAAAAGGAATCATTTTGAATTAAATAATGATTTAATTCAAAATTCAAGAAAGTGGACTGAAAAGGCTAATGAATAATTAAATAATTAAAAATAATTATTTAATTATAGTGGAAAGTGGATACAAATTAAATAAATAAGAATTTATTTAATTAATCAACGAGGAATAAAGATAATACAATGAATTAACTAAATAATTAAAATTATTTAATTAATAGAAGAATTATGACTTTAGAAAATAATTAAATAATTAAAAATTATTTAATTATCAAAGACAAAAGGGGAAATGATGGAGAATCTAAGAGTCTCAGGGCTAGGACAATTTTTAGTGTCTACAGATTAGAATAGATGTTTTGATGGATTTCATAGTTTAGTATATTAGGTTTTGATGAAATATTTGGTTTTAATCTTGTTTGATTGATCTTGTTGAGATTCAAGTATTGGTGGCTCTGTAAAGCTTTGATTCTTCATGGATCAAGCGTAATTCAACCCATACCAGTATTTCGCTTCAACATTCTGGGTGCTTTTCATTCTTCATGATACCCAACTCCTCTAAATGATTCATTAAATAGTTAAACTTCGTAAGGGAAAGTCTCCAACACTGCATTTTAGACGTAGGAATCGTCAAGAAAAGTATAGTCAAAAGTGGGCATCCATATTTTACCATAATTGTTACACTTTGTTGAGAAATTTTTATGCCTGAGCTAGGAGAGTTAGAACAGGTTTGAACATTCCGTTCTGTCCTCTCATTTTCTAGAACTTGAACATTTTAGGGGTCTGGAATCATTTTGACTACCTTGATCTTGTTGAAACAAAAGTTCACTTTACTAGATGATCTCACGCAAAGTAAGGATCCCTAAATGAAGGTCAACTAGTCACCACCATAAACTTAGACATTGTAGTGCAAAAGCAATCAACAAACGCATTGAGGCACTCTACAAAAAATAGAAACAAATTGTTGATAAACTTTTATGAATGCACATTGAGAAAATATCCTGACATGTACACATTATTTATGAACTAGAACCCTCGTCTATTCGAAGATTAACAAGTTTTCTAAGTCATTGAGTCTTTAGGATTTGAACATTTTAGAGGTCTAGCATCATTCTCACTACCTTGGTTTGGTGAAAACAAAGGGTTCCCTTTAGGTCAATGTTGGGTCCAACATTTCATTCACGCCTTCATCACATTTCATCCTTCACCTCATCTATCTTTGCAAAATTTCAAATACACTAACACTATGGGACTTAAAACATCAAACCAACTTGCTACCTTAGCTAGTTTGTATGTGAAATGTATCATTTTCCATGCACTTAGTTGAGATAGTTATCATCTTTGAATTAGTTTACCTTGAAGGTCACAAGTCTACCCTAAATATTTCTAAGTTCATTAGCAGCCTTTATCCCAACATCACAACATCAAACTTAAGTCAAAAGTTTTGTCCCAAATTCCTTGCAAATATCACTCACCATGTCACACATATTTTCATCCCAAATTATCATCATTGCTCCCAAAAGACTTAGAGCATCCCTTTTACCTAGGTTTGAGTTAACTAGAGAGTTGAAACATTACAAAACTCAACACAACTTTACCATAGATGACACCAAATTTATGGTAAAGATGAGATCACAACACAAGAGAATCATGGAAAAAGAAAAAGTTACATTTACCTCAAGTGATCCAAATCCTTTAGAATTTGATCCTAGAAGTCATGTTACACCATCACAACAACCATCATCTCCTTCAAGACTGTACAAAATCTAAGACGTCAAGAACAAACCATTTGAGCTCACTAGAGAAGAACTTTAAGAACAATCTTTTGAAAGTGTAGCTCCTATCTCCCTAATGTTTGTAGCACAAAGTTTCACACAAGATTTCATAACTCCATCACAAGGGCTAAATAACACTTACATAACTAGTCTTGCAACCAGCCTTGCTAAATATTTTTGTCACACCCTACCATTTCAAAGTAATACACTTTTGGGTACTCTTGAAACAAATCCTTCACCTCCCACTACCATTTGGACACCCACCTTTGGTGCTCCTCCCAAAGATCCAAAATAGCTACACACTCTGCTTGAAATTCACTATTTCACCACCACTTCAACATTTCAAGGATACCCTTCTTCATCTATACCAATGAGTACCACAAGTGTTCCTACCATCACATAGAGTGGTACAAACCAAAAATCTCAAAGCAACAAAAAAGGACATGTCAATACTATATCAAAAAATCAACCCTCAACACAACTAGGGACATCTTTATCCAACCCTTTGGTGGGTTCATCCATTCCATCTACCATTGCCACATCATCTCCTATCAATCCACCTCAGAGCAATCCATTGGTAATGAGTTTTATCAATCCTAGGAGTACCTTGATCATGAATCCTTTGTTTACATATTTTGCACAAGGAAATCCTCCAAACATAGGACAAGGGAATCTTTTCAATCAGTGGACTCAAGGTCCTAGTGTGTCATTTACATTGCAAAATTTAATGACATTATCCTTTCCAACAACTCCCTTTTCTATGCCAAATCAATCAGGACCTCAAACATACATTCCTCCACCTCATTCTACCATATTGCAAGGAATGTTAAACCAAGTAAATCCTCCACCTTTCACTACCAATCCACTAATCACTCAAAACATCAATGTACCTAATCCTTCATAAATGTCTCAACAACCACCTAATCCCACATTGCAAGCACATTCTCTAGCTCTACAACAAGCACAAAAAACTTACCAACAAGTTGTACAACAAAAACAATGACAGTAAGAAACTTTAGCACAACAACAATAGCAAGCCCAACAAGCATCCTTAGTAGCTCAACACGCAGCCTTAGCACAACAACAACAACAAGCTCAACAAGAAGCCCTAGCACAACAACATCAAGCACAACAAGCAGTCTTAGTACAACAACAACAAAAACAACAACAAGCGGCCATTTCCCAACAAGCTCAACAAGCAACTTTAGCATCACAACAAGCCGTGCAACAACAATAAGCACAACAAGCAACTTTATTAGCACAACCACAATAGTAGGCCCCAAAACAAGCCCTAGTGGTGCAACAACAACAACAAGCTCAACAACAAGCCTTACTAGCTCAACAGTACGCCCGACAATATCAACAAGGATCATATTTTCCTCATATGAACTTCATCAATCCAAATGCATTAGGAACATATTCATCACTTTCACAGAATCTCACACCTTCATACACCCCATGTAACTCATATGTTCCTCCACCCAATCCACAAGATGATGTCACATCACAATTGAAAGCACTCTCACAAGTAATGCAGGACCTTTGCATGGGCAAGGCAAAGAAACCTCATACACAAAATTTGTGTCCTTACTCATTTGATCGAAACATAGCAATGGTACGATTCCCTCCTAGTTTTGAAATCCCCAAATTTGAAAAATACAAAGGGAGAGGAAGTCATGTTGACCATATCAAAGAATTCAATGTCACATGCATGGAACTGGCTTACAATGATTCATATCTAATGCACCTCTTCCTTCAAATTTTAATAGGTATTTCTATGGATTGGTTCTCTCATTTGTCTCCTGGTATCAATTTTTTTTAAGAAATCACTAAAAAATTCATTGATCACTTCTCCTTCAATCTTGACATGGACATTAGTCTAGAAGAGTTGTACACTCAAACAAAATCTAGGATAAACCTTCACAAATTTCTTATAACGATGGAGACAAAGAGCTAGTAAAAGCAAGTGGCCTCTTTTTGATGAACAACAAGTGGGAATCATCATATCCAACCTTTATCCGAATCTATCATTCCACTTGAAAATGAAATACATCACATCCTATGATGAGCTTGTTACAAGAGCCCTTAAAATTGAAAGAGCCCTAATCTCACAAGGAAATACTCAAGCTTACAAAGACAACTGTCCTCCAACTAGTTGAAATGAGAAATCTCATGTATGGGCTAAGAACAAAAATGTGACAAACGATGGTGTAGTAGAAGCTAAGGTCATACTAAGTGCTCCTAGATCCGACAATAATCAAATTTCTAACATCCAACCAACTGTGCAAAAAATGGTACCACCTCAGAACAATCAGATCAATAACACCAAAACCAAGACAAACCGGTAATAGGAAAAACTATCCCAAACACAAATACACACAGTTATCAGAACCTATCGAGACAAACATGAAGAAATTGGTAGAGTCGAATTTGATAACACTTCCTAACTTTGAAAACTACCAAGAACCACAAGAAAAGCCATCGCAGTACAATGAACATGATCTCGATGACTTTCATAAAATCAAAGGACATAAAATAGAAAATTGCATGAAGCTTAAGAATATCATCCAAGATCTCATAGAGAACGATACCATATCTGTTGAGGTACTAGTTGGAAACCAGGATCTCAAGATATACAAGAAACCTATGCCTAATCATAACAAAGCTAATAATAATGGAAAAGCTAAGGATTACACCAATGTTCAACATACCTATTCCAATATAGTTTTCTCCAATGATAGTGTTATCACTGTTGTCACCTTCAAGGGAGCTTGTATGCAATATGGAGTCACTACACGATGTGGAAAAATAACCATTCAAGGAGCCATCCCAGCTCAATCTAGGACACAACCTACTCTACTTGCATCTAATCCTACCAAGTAGAATCTTGTAGATTAGCTTAAACAAACCCCCTCTCAAATATCAATTTTGGAACTTCTGAAATGATCTCTTGCACATAGGGAAAAACTGGAAAAAGCCTTGTCCGAGTCATCTATTCCCAAGAACATTGATACCAATTAGTTTAAAGCTATGGTAGGGCATATTCCCAACCATCTTCTCACTTTCTTTGAGAAAGATTTACCATCACAACCATCTCATTACCGTGCTTTACACCTTGAGGTTGTCATTCATAAAAAACAAGGTCAAAAGAGTCTTGGTAGATATAGGTGCTAGTCTAAACATTTGTACCCTATAGTTGATCAAGCATCTAGGCTATTCAAAAGATACTATTGAGAAGACAAAGAGTACCGCCATCAGAGCATATGACGACCAAGAATAGGTATCACAAGGAATTGTAGCACTCCATATCCAAGTTTGACCTCTTATTGTAGAAACTACATACCAAGCACTTGATATTAATCTTCCATATAACATACTACTTGGCCAACCATGAATCCATGATTTGAAAGTTGTAGCCTCAACTTATCATCAGTGTGTAAAGTTTCCTTTTGAGGGTAGAGAAATCACTATCCATGGAGATCTTGAGCCTTTCTACTACTACAAGAGCCTTGAAGCCAATTTTTATAAGACCCCACAAATACCCAAAAATGATCAAGGACCTACACCATCAAGCTCATTTGTTGACCCATCATCTCTAGCCTCTATCTTAGCATCACAAGTACCAATTGTGAAAAGCATACCCAATGTCAAAGCAATAATCCAAGATGATGGTTATGGAAGCTACAAAATATTGAAAGACACCTTTGTCTTAGGAGAGTTACCTATTTCTCCTCAAACTCATGGGAAACCAACATATAGCACCAAAGAACTAGAAATAATCAAGATGGCATCTACCTCCTTCACCAAATGGGGAGATTTGAATCATGAAGATGTCCATGAGAAAGATATCTCTAAAATCCTCTATCAAGATGAACGAATTTTTCCAGTTCTTCCCATGGAAGATGGCAACAAAGGTCTATAGGTAATGTAGAGCATGGGGTATAACAAGAATGAGAAGCTAGGACAAAATGCAATGGTTTACTAGAACCCATCATTCCTAAGAAATGAATAAAGAATCTTGGCTTAGGTTGTACTACTAGCAAGGTCACACTTATTGGCAAATGTATTGCTACTAAATGAGTTGGGGCTTCCTCTTGGTCACCTACATCACGTGATACTACCTTAGATGAATTTCCTCTTGATGTTGCTAACCTATTTGAGAGTAACACCCTCCTCATGATATCCATAACATCCTTTGTCTCAAACAACCAACCAACTAAAATACGCTTCATATACCTACAACTCATTGACATGGACCAACAAGGACCACCGGTTCTAGATTTATTCAAAAATGATGAAGAGATCTCAGAATTCATGGGACTTTGAGACAACTTATCATGGGAAGTGTGGATATAAATTTCCTCGAGCTCCCTCTGGGTGGTTTGTATTTTGCTAAATCCAGCCCATTCCCCATACATTTGAACATCACTGCACCCCTTTTTGATGAGCTTCACCCGCTACCACCATGTGTCTACCAAGCGCTCTCCTCAGGGATTTCTTCCTTCTCTCCTTTTTCCCCCCCCGCCATGCTTCCACATGTCAACACTGTGGGAACTTGAAGATTGCTTCCCTTCGATTTTCAACCGGACCCTATCTGCATGCCACATAGCATCTACCCACTTTCTCTTTTTAAGCAAACCCCATAGTCAACGTTAACAATGAAGACTTCTCTATGTGTCTTCTCCATGTGGGTTTTCATCACTAGGAGGGAGGAATGAATCACATGCGTTGACCTACCACCATGTGTCTCCTCTATGGGGATTTCATCGAGGGGAAGGAAGGAATGAGGAACAAGCCCTGCCATATTTCCACCTATCATAACTAACTCCATGGGTGAGTGACACATGTCTGTACGAGGTTTGCTAGGACTATCACCATCATTTAGAGGAGATGCATATGGTCAAAGATGACTGTGTTATATGGTTCGAATATTTTCGATTGCAACAATCGTTGGAAATAATTTCTCTGGGAATCATTGCTCTTGATGTAAGAATCTTTTTTGTTATTGGCTCGTTAGGCAATGGAATTTTTACCTATATATACTGCTTCTTTCTTCCGAAAATGAGTTCGGAAGATACAATTTTTTTTATAAAAAACACAAGGCCTTTTGTATTGTTTTTAGATTATTGTACAAGACTCACAAACTATGCCATTGTCTGACCTTTCTATCTTCTTAAGCTATTTGATAAAACATTACACTATGCCATTACTATACTAAGTTGTTTATTTGCAAAAATTCTATGATTTCAATGTAAGTTTACTGATTTAGACCATGTCTTTGACTCTTATTTTAAGTAAATGTGTATGGGAATTATTTTATGTTATTGGATAAATTATTTAGGTTTTCATCTTTGATTTTTGTTATTTTGGGACTTAGCAGATTGTTGAACGAGCCCTTAAATTGCATTCCAAAGATAGATTTACTATGCCTATACCTACATCTTAGCATATCGCCTTAGTTAGATCTTTATTTTTATATATGCTTCCTATTCCCATTCCAAAACCCTAAATATAGAAGAAGCCAACTTCTTTAAAAACCTAGAGGTCATTCAATTTAGCGCAATTGGTCCCCTCATTAACTGAGTTTCCCATAAGGCTGTTACCTTGTCAAATTTTGGCATCAACAGTTTCTTTTTCTGGCACACTCAGTGGGACTACTTAAATGTACCTAAATCTAAAGTGGGTGTATGAGCCATCGACTTATGACTAGATCCAAAATAGTGAATAACCCTGGTTTGTTAGTGCCACCACTAGGAATAATACAAACTGGAAGCCATATAGTGAACATTCCACTCTCTCCACCAACCATGTTGCCAATTGCAAATAGAAATTATGTGGTATGGGATGCCAGAAGTCCCCTGGTAGCACCAGTAGCACATGCCATTCTCGGCCTTTGCTTCAAAAGCTATACCAAAATTCATTGGGGATGGCTCAAAAACACCATCCGAACATCTGCAAGATGTGGGGGACATGTGTTTGGTGCACAAAATTACCAACCAAAATATAGCACTAAGGTTGCTCGCAGCCTCTTTCAAGGGTAAGGTGTTGGATTGGTACCACACTCTACAAGCCAACACTATCGGTACTTGGGATCAACTCAGAGATCCTTTCTACAAAGGATTGTCAAATGATGGAGATAGGTCTTCACTATATCACTAGTTGGTGATCATAAAGTGGGCCCCATATGAACCCATGAATGACTTTAATGCCTAGTTCCGCACAAATTGGCAAAGAATCCAAATTTCTATCCACCCACTGGCCGATTTGGCATTCATGTTCTACGTAAAATCCATCAATGCTAACATCTCGATGATGATACAGTCTCTTGGTGAAACCACCCTACCAGATGCATACAACATCACTATCAAGGCATATAACAATCTGATAGATATCGGTAAGTTGCCACCTTAATCCATTATGCCTATATTTACCAAAATATCAGTTCCCACCTAGGAAATAGTATATACTAGTGCACTTGCTCCTCCCTGATCCATGTACACATATCTGGGCACGCCACAAAATGTCGCTTCTACATCTAGGTCCTCAAAGGATGAGATGAGTGACGTTAAGGAGATGTTGCAAACCATCGCCAACAAAATAACTAACATCAAGCAGAATCAGTTTGTGCCTCCAAATCCAACCTACCAAAATTATCAAGGCAAAAGATCTTCCTACCAGCAAAATCAGTTCCAAGGAGGCTCATGCACAAATCCGTAAGCTCAAACAATTAATCAAATAGTTCCAATACCAAGGTGCTCACCCAAGCTCGAGTAGAGAGCTGATAGCAGGGCAAAACAATTTAGTCGATGACATCAAACCCTGGTGCTTTCCCTATGGTGACACACATATGCCCCAAAACTACCCATACGATAATCTACAACAAAAGGTGGTAGAACAACACAACCAAGGTGTGGTTTCAGACCTTGGAGGTTATGTATATGCCTCTCCGTAGATGGAAAATGTTGTACTCACCACAAAAATGCAAGGGATGTCTCTAGAGAAAGAAACATATATTTCTCTTGATCGCGCACTCTTCTCATGAATGGAAGAAGAAGAGGCAGTGTTTGCCAATGATGCATCCACAATCGAAAGCCCCACAAGTGGAGTTTGATTACAATACTTTCTCTAAGAGGAGATTTACAGGTGAATCAGTCACCCCCAGCCCAAAAGTGCCTCTAACTAGACTCCTAGTACCTCCGTAGTTGCACAAAATTTCAACTGCAGAAGGAATTTTTTATAACCAGGGCTAAGGAACATAAGCCTTCAAATTTGATACCTTTCAACTTGGTGGAACAATTGAAAAAATCCTCTGCTAATGTGTCACTTTGGGATATATTAGCCATTCTAGAGCAGCAGACATTGTTGTAGAAAGCTCTCTAAGAAGATGCAATCATTGAGCCAACAAAGAAATCACTTAAGGGAAAGGCTATTGATCAATCACCTCCTGCCAAAGTCCTAAAAAATAGTATAGAGGAAGCCTCTATTGAGGTTAGAGATAAGACAAAATAAAAAACCTTTTTCCTAACTCTTATTGTGGGGAAGAAACTATGCTAGCACCACAGTCATGCTCATGCAGATAGTTGAAGCCTTAGGACTTAGCTACGAAACTTTAAAAAGGGGGGTTATGCAACTTGATGGGAACAAATTTGAAACCATAGGTGTCATTAAGAACCTCCCTTTGACTTTATTCTCCTACCCTACTATCACAGTTCCACAAGATACTATGATCATAGACATTCCTCCCATGTTCGGTCTTTGCTTATCTTGGGAATTCACTTCAAAGATAGGTGGATATCTTTCTTTAGATTGGTCACACTTGATCCTCAGGACCAAGCATGGAGGTAAAATGAAAATAATATCTGAATCTATACATTTAAAACATGTGGGCAATGAAGCCATGATAAACTTTGAGGCTCCCCATACCTCTTTCACCAAAGAGGAAATATATTGCACCGAGATACTAGAAGATGAAAAAATGACTAGAGATCTGACTGATCAAGAAGAGGTCCTCTTGAGTGAATATATAGACTATCATCCTTTCAACAACTATCATGCTACTGGGTTAGGCACCTATATCATCTATGATGAAGATCAAGTGCTTCTGAAGGTCATGAAGGAACCCAAGAGTGGTCAAACCTCAAAGCTATGGATGTTGCACTTTGATGGAGCAAGATGTAAGGTTGGCACAGGAGCCAGGATATGTTTGAAATCCCCATTAAATGAAAAAACACTCTAGTCCTTCTGCTTCTAGTTCACTTGTTCAAAAAATGAAGCTGAATATGAAGGCCTAGTGCAATGTCTAAGCCTTGCAGAGTGGATGGGAATCAAGCAAATAATGGTGTTCAAAGATTCCAAACTAGTGGTCAATCAAGTCTAAGGGCTCTCCATAGCTAAGAATGTCTGAATGAGAACCTATAGACATAGAGTCTTGGACCTGATCAAGGGTTTTGAAGCCTTCAATATCCAAACAGTGCCTAGAGAGCAAAAGATCACCTGGTAGCAATTAGATCTCAATTTGATCCTATTTTCAACCTAATTCATAACATACACTCTATGCGAGTAATAGTCTAATTGGAAATTCTAGATAATGATCAAAGTTGGCAAGTGTTCAAAAGTGATAAACACATCACCTCATTCATCCAACAATTGGGAGAGTTTGCTAAGAAACTCCAACCAAAGATTGTTGAGGCCTACGATGGAAAAATCATTTAGTTGAGGTCCAACAAGCTTCCAAAGGGACTAGTCACTCTCAAGAACTTGTTTGATTGTGATGATGTGAGGAATGACAAGAGGAAGTTTATAGTGGACAAAAGCAACTATACAAACCTTCAGGTCAGAGACGGAAGGAAACTTAAAGTCAGAAAGGATGTCCCGCAACATGATAAATAAAGGCTCATCCATTTTTGTGAGAAATATGGAGTAGTGGCCTGGTCATATGCTGACCTCAAGGGATACGATCCCAAAATAATCTAGCATACTATAGAGGTGATAGAAGGTGCAAAACCTATTCGCCAAAAGCAGAGGCCAATAATTTCAAAGATTGAAGCCTTGATGGTGCAAGAGCTGACAAAGCTAATTCAATCTTAGATCATCTTCCCAATCAAACACAACACATGGGTATCCAACCTGGTTCTAGTCCGAAAGAAGAATAGAGACATCTGCCTATGTATTGATTTCTAGGATCTGAATAGAGCATCCCTGAAGAATTAGTACCCATTACCTTCTATGGAGTCAATCTTGCAAGCGGTGGTAGAATCAGAAATGTTTTCTCTACTGGAAGGTTTCCTCGGTTATAACCAAATCCATGTCAAAGAAGAGGAGTGACACAAAAAAATATTTACTACCAAGTGGGGAAAATTTTCATATGAAAAAATGCCTTTTGGCCTCTCAAATGTGGGAACCACTTTCCAATGGGCAATGGATATCGCTTTCAGCGAATTGGTCAACAAGATTATCTTAATCTATTTGGATGATCTGACTGTATTCTATAAATCTAAGGATGATCACTTTGATCACCTAAAAATGGTTTTCAAAAAATTCTAGGAGTTTGGGGTATCCATGAACCCAAAAAAATGTGTCTTTGGAGTACTACAAGGAAAATTATTGGGACATGTAGTGTCCAAAGAAGGAATTGCAATCGATTCTGAGTGAGTGAAGGCAATCAGGGAAATTCCCCTACCAGTCAACAAGAAAGGAGTCTAGTATTTTTTGGGGAAGGTAAACTTTGTAAGAAAATTCATTTATGATTTTTTAGGACTAATTAGACCTATCACCCTGATGCAAAAAAGGATCAACTATTCAGATGGACAAAGGAAGGTAGAGGAGCCTTTGAGAAGGTTAAGGATGCTATTTCTTCAGCTCCTATGCTGGTCAATCCTGACCTATCAAAGGACTTTATAATGTTTGTATTTAGTAGAAAATCCAACATTGCTACTGTGCTAACTCAAAAGGATGATGAAGGAAATGGAGAACATCTGATAGCATTTCACTCCCGAACCTTAAAGGATTATGAGACGAATTACAACTTCATCAAGAGGCAAGTGTTTTCCATTGTTAAGGGACTTAAAAAATTTTGACACCTCATATCTTGCAACAAGGTGGTTGTTTATGCTACAAATTCAAGTGTGTGCAAGTACATCATGGAAGGGGAATCACCAAAAAGAGGGCCAATTGGATCACTAAGATCCTTGAATATGGCATTGAGGTTAGGCCTACAAAGACTGTTCGAGGAAGAGGACTGTATGAATATTTGGCATGCGACAAGGAAATGGCAGTTGAAGAGGAGCAACTAGAGCTGGTTCTAGTAAATGAGTCTGAGTTTGAAGGCTACTAGCTAGCAGATAGAGTGAGATTCATGCACACCAAAAGATATCCGTCATGCCTTCCTTCTTAGAATAGAAGATTCTATAGACTGCAGAATAGCGGATACACACTTATTGATGGGGTCCTCTTCAAAAGGAACTTCAATGGAATTCTTCTATGGTGTGTCACGACGGAGCAAGCGAAGAGAATTCTTGATACTTTCCACAACAGTCACACAGGTGGACACTTCTCTGCGAAAACCACCCCCATCAAAATCATGTGTGCTAGATACTTCCAGCCTATGCTATTCAATGACTCATTCTCCTTGGTGAAAACCTGAAAATAATGCCAATTCTTCGGAGGAAGAAGAAAAAATTCTGTAATGCCCCTCAATTTGATAGTGGTTGATGAGCCATTTGCACAATGGGGCCTTGATTTCATTGGGATGATTAATCCCACTTCTAGTGCTAGACACAAATGGATCCTCATGGCCATAGACTAATTCACCAGATGGACTAAGGCCATGCCCCTGAAAAATGCAATGGAGGAAGATATTGCTGACTTTCTTGAGGGGCTAACGAGATTTGGCCCACCGAATACCATCATCTCCGAAAATTCCAAGGATTTCCTAGCTTCTAAGGTATGTTAATTCACACTCATGCATGGAATATTCTTAAAAATTTCATCGAATTACTACCCACAGGGGAACGACCTGGCGAAGTTGACTAATTTTTTTTTGTTTGACTCATTAAGAGAATTGGGTATGAACATCAGGAGTGGCACAAGAACCTTCGAGCAGTGCTCTAGGTAGACCATATAACCCCCAAACAAGTTCTTAATACTTTGTCGTATGAGCTAGTGTACTGGAAAGAAGAGGTACTACCCATATCAATGGAAATTCCTATGCTACAACTGCTCAAATCCTTGGAAATTGAAGAAACTGGAGCCATGGAAGTTTGGTTGGCCAAGTTGCTAGAAGTATAAGAAAAAAGGGCAAAGGCCTTAGCAACCGTGTCTAATTGCCAATAGGTGGTTAAAAGATGGTTTGACAAGAAAGCCTCAGACCAGATCTAAAATGTAGATACCTAGTGTTAAAATTCAATGAAAGTGCCGCAAAGCCTGGCCAACATGAAAAATTTGATAGTTTGTGGGAAGGCCCTTTCAAAATAATTCAATGCAAGCAACACAACACATTTGAATTAGAAAATATGGAAAAGGAAGCATTGGGGATACTAGTTAACGAAATCCACCTTAAACTGTTTAATTAAGCTTCATTATTATTCTGCTAGTGTAAATATGTAAGTATTGTAATTATTTTTTCCTTCGTGTTTTTGTTTTCTGGTCTTTCCAAGTAACCCATGAAGTAGAAAAATGAACCCATATTTACAAAATTGAAAAGGTACTCAAAGAAATGAAGAAAAGAGAACCCATATTATAGAATCACAAGAAAAAGAGACAAGGAATTTGATATAAGCTGTATATTTATTATATATAGAATATTATACTTCGATAATACATTTTCAAAATGGCTCTGAGGCCATACTTTTAAAAGTATATCTATATAGTATGCAAATTTTCATATATATATATATAATGAAATCCTTTTTTCAGGCATATATACAAAAAAAATATGAAAAGTTTCAAGTCTCAAGTAGCAAGAACAAGAGCATCATCAACAACATCTGGAACAACAACATTATTGGTAGTAGGGGCATTAGGAACAACAATAGGAGCATTAGGAGCAACAAGAGCATCAACAGTGGCAATGACCAGTGGTGGGGGATATACCAAATCCTTGAAGTTAGTGTACCACTCTACGCCATAAAAAAAACACCGCATTATAGCAGCGCAACAGGAAATGATAGGCACAAGTGACCTTTTGGCAGTGCTCTTCTTGTGTTTGAATACGTAACCTGCTTAGAAACATAACCCATGGCACTACATCTTCTTTAATATGCTATTGGAGGTCACTTACTGTCAAAATGCCCAGGCCATATACTGCATTTGTCACAATCTCATCAAGACCTCCAAGGTATTGCTTCAGGAAGATTTCCAGCATCAGGCAAATAATTATTTGCTTTGTAACCTGAATATCAAGCAACGCGGTGAAAAAGTGAAAGAATATGTTAGTATTGACCCTATATTTATCCTCATACTCAATGCAATCCCTTCCCAAAATCCATTTCATCGCTATTATGGCCAAACAATGCTTATTCATGGTCATTCTCTTCAAGAGCCTATTCAAGATTTCACCTAAAAATGTTGTCTGAGAGTTGTTACTAACCAGCTTGATGGGAGTATTCATGATGCTAAATTCTACTCAATTGTCTAATGCAAATTCTACTCAACTACCTAATGCAAATTCTAGCCAACTACCTAATACCAATTATTGGTAATTGCTAAGTGTGATTTTACTATTGTCTACGGGCCTATTTATAGAAATACCTAGGATAATTGAGGTACCTGCGTGCCATAAGCATGATGTTAATCAAGTGGTTAACTAGAAAATCCCACCAGAGCCTACTTGAATTTCCCACCCAGTTGTGTTTGCTGTGTACGACTCGTTGCATGCGAAGTTAAGAAGAGCTAATTAATTAGTGTAAGTTGGTGGCAGTCTTCGGTGGAGGTCTACACGGCCATGTGCTAAGGTGTCACATTGCAAGCATGTTTCAATCTCCAAGGAAAAACACAAATCTTTTCAAAGTACTCAATGCGTATTTGGCTTAATCATTCTTTTTAGGATATTAATTGCCAAAGCATGTGAAATGTTTATCTGCCTTCAATTGTTGGCTCAATTTCCCAAGAAAATTGTACTGTGGGACATCATTACTAAATGTCAATATGAATTCTTGTCTTTTCAAAATTACAAGGAATTCATTTCACACAAGCAAAGGAGTTGGCGGTAGATGCCGAATTTAATGCTAAAAGGCAACCGTTGTCTACCACCCCAAGAAAGAAATAGCTAAGTATTGCATGTGAAGGGATAGCATTGTAAAAGCTTCATGAGTACGCTATCTAGAGCAAGGAGTTTCAAGTGTAGAATTGCTAAAGAACACCAGTTAATTTCAACAAGTTTAAGCATAGCAAAAATCAATAGCAGAAGGAAAATGGCCCAAAATACTTGACAAAAATGCAAGGAGAGGAAACACAGAGCTTTTTTGATGTCATGCATGCAACATCCATGGCCAACATTTTTGAAGACACCTCATTCGCTTTTCCTTTGATACCAGTGAAGCTGGAGTGGATTCACATGTGGGTCATGGAAAAGTAAAAGACTCATAGGGACCAAAGCCAAATAAAGGAAGAATGGGATAACATTCATGATCCCATCCTTGGAAATAGCCCTAAGGCTCTTAGGGAGGCAACTTGCGAGAGAATGAAGAAGAATAGTGACCCAAATTATTTGGCACATAAGAAATGGTTCAACGGGCTTCCACAGTATATGGTCCCATTTGTGCATTACTATCTAGAGCTAGTCAATGAGGGCATTAAGCATTTTAACCCAATTACCAACACCATCGAGGGTTGGGATCTAAGAGTCAACATTAGCGTAGAAGTTATCTAGAGCATGCTATGAATCCTAATAAAAACTCTAAAGTCTACGAGATGGAGTCATTTACTCTAGAAAAGGGGGAGAAAATATGGAGAACCAAAGATTTTGGTCTAGATTTTTACAACAAAGAAACCAAAAGGTCCAGGGAAGATTATAAAAAGCCACCAAAGATTTCGACAGTGCACAATGCTTTCCCTGCAGACATGTAGGATTCCTTCTCAATGATGGCCTTTATTTGTGGCCTAGACACTGACATATATGTTCAAGAGTTTCAACTGGGTTTGGGGTTTTAGTTGCATAGGAAACATTCATTATTCTAGTATAACTTCGCAGAAGTCATCGTTGGGGAGATGCTGAGCCAAATAAGAGAATATAGTATACAATAGAAGTTCAAATTTCCTTCTATCCTTGCCCATATTTTTTTGCATTAGGACCCCGACTTCTTCAAAAAACTTGTGAGGTTGGCTATGTTCGATGAAAAGGGAATAAGAAGGCCTATTTATGTATGGACTCCTCTCCTCTCTGTAACTTATGATTATTATGCATTCTCAGATTATTTCCTGACTCCTATTCTGCAAGACTTAAGCGAGGATGGCAGAGTTTATTGGCTTTCTATCGACTAGACTAGGTATATGTAGGGTTTCACTTTGAAATGCGACTGGTTTCTTGGAGAGGATTTCACCTTCATCCAAATGCATGGCTTTACTGAAGAACTGTTATGGCTTCATACGTGCATCACAAATAGTGTGTTGTCCCTTGAAATGTTCTAACAAGTCTCAATTATTGACTATACCTTTTGCAGAGGGAAGGCCAAGAATAAAGGATTCTTCTTCTGCCCTTTGTCCTTCAAGATGGTGGTGATGGCCAAGAAGTAGACTCATAAGCTACTTGAAGCAAAGATGGCTCATCTAGGGTTATTGTTGATTTGTGACAAATGGAAATATAACCCCAAAGATGACTTGGGAGGCACAAACATCAAGGTGGTTCACAACCCCTAGCCTTACTGGGAAAAGCTTCAGAATGCATTGAAGGATTGTTATCATGGAATCTAGCAGCGCTTGATTCACGGATAACCCCCTATGAAACTTGTCTGTTTCTTAGGTTCGTGAAGTTTAAGCACGCAAAATGAGGTGATTTTCACGCTACCTCAAAATGTGTTCCAAAGCCTCAAATAGTCAATTTGAGCATCCCCCTATGTTTGCCTTGTGAAGTCTCACTGATCATACTTAGTTAAATTGTGAAAGATGCAGTTGTGCCAAAAAAGTGCACTCTAACTCATCCAAATTTTTGGCTAAGTGTTGAAAGTGTAGGGGCACCAAAAATCAGCGACCCTGCATAAAAAGTGAATTCTCCAAAATGTAAGAGTGTTGAACACTTTTTTTTCAGACTTAGTCATTTTTTGTGCAATGGTGCTGAATTTTAGCACCTTTGCACTTTTTCCAGACTTAGTCATTTTTTGTGCAATGGTGCTGAATTTTAGCACCTTTGCACTTTTCTTCCAGACTTAGCCAATTTTTGACTATGGCATTATTTTTAGCACCTTTGCACTTTTTCTAGACTTAGTCATTTTTTGTGCAATGGTGCTGAATTTTAGCACCTTTACCTTTTGGCAGTTTTTAACTTAGTCTCTTCAAAATTGCTCTAGTTCCATTCCGGACCCCGTTTCTTTGATCCCACAACATTTTCCATGCCTAGTTGCTCATTTCATGCTTGCTCAACATCGTTTCTCACTTCACGCTTCCCAATGCTACTTTTTATGCTAACGTCTATTGATTCACCATCCTTGTAGTTTCTCTCTAGATTTCATCAAGTGATCCTAAAGGTGACATTTGATCCAGTGAACTATCCCAGATCTACAAAGAAGCCGTTATGCGACAAGTTGAGGATGACCATTTTTCCCAAAGCCTCAATACATATCATTTGCGATATATGACTGACACTTGATAATCTCAAGACGCATCTTCGCGGGTGCAAGAAAATCCATCCATTTCCCATAAGGCCAATCATAAGAGCTCACACCCTTGTAGATTACATAGTCGGCCCAGATGATGCATTCATACCAGAGACCAAGAAGAAGTGAAGACTCTGCGCCCAAAGCAAGGAACCATGAAGATTCTTGATCTCTAATGTTGAACATTTTGATGCATCCTTTTATGCATTTTGTAAATATTTCCTGACATCTTATATGTCTTTTTGTAAATTGTAATTGCACCAAGTTCGAGATGTAATATTTTGAAAACAAATTACACTTTGACTTTGGTCAAAGTTAGGTGAGATCTCCTTGATTCGCTCACCTAACTTTCCTTGATTTCCTCAATTAGATTCCTATTTTTTCTCATCCCTCTTTCTATATAATGTGGGGGATTTCTATTGTAAATTTATCCTTTAGTATTTTACAACGAAGTGCTGCCCTTTTTGAAGCAGAATTGTGAAACTTTGTGTTCACGCTTTCTGAATGAAATTCGATCAATAAAGAAGAGGATTGCAAACCAGACTTTGCGTTGGATTCGATACTTTTATGAATTGATCTTATTTGGTGGTGATTAGCTTATGGAATCTAAACGACTCTAAGTAATTCATGTAAACTTTGTGTTACATCCATTATTTAGATTTTCATTTGTGTTTTGGATATTATTGTTGAATGATCTACAAGACTTTGTGCTTGTAATTGTTCATGCTCTTTGATAATTTGGTTGGATGATCTACAAGACTTTGCACTTGTAATTGTTCATGCTATTCGAGGAATTGCTGCATCTAAGAAGACTTTGTGCTTCTAACGTGACAAATGACACTCTTTTCACAGATCCACCATTGAAAAAGCTACTAAACAACTTTGTGCCTTCGTGAGCTTTCACTTTTACTATATTTTTTTTATTGTTAATTACTTCTGGTATGTCTACGCTTTTCTTTGACAAGATAGAGGTATTGGCATTACTGCTCGTTGTTAGTTTAGAGTTATTAAGAATTAAGATCTTCCAACAGTGAAGCATTGTAAACATCTTCTCTGAAAAAAGAGAGAAGGATGAATGTAACACACCCCCCCACTTCGTAAGTATTGTGTACATTTTGTAATTACTTGTTTGTTTTACTATCGCTTATGTCAGCAGTAAGAAGGGCGCATCCCCTTTTTGAGAGGAGAGATTTACATCTCACATAGTTGTGGCTGAAGTCCTAGTTGTGTAATCTATCAAAAAGATAATTACATAATTTTCACCCAACAAGGATCAAGATGATCTATTGGTTGACCTAGTTCACATTCCTACAGAGGGAGGGAGACTGCCATGACTCAAATTCTACTTCTAGTCAGTAAAGTTTAATGAGAAGCTACAAATGGGGGCCACCCTCCATAAAGATTTGGTCAGGAATTTCAACCGGAGTGAAGAAAAGATTATGGATTTTTGGATTTACCAACAAGAGATCAAACACCCTAAAACCCCTTATCAAGAAGTAGAGATGGATGAAAAATTTGACACTTTGTGGCACGAAGTGCATGGGGATTCCAACGCAAGCAATGATGAGGATGTGGACCTAGAGGAAGCTGAAAATTATACAGGGAAGGGGAAGGAGAAAGAAAAGGAAGTGAAGATGCCCCCCACATAGAAGACTAAACAAAGTGTGACATAGCCTAACACAACTAATCCTAAGCTACAGGTGAATATATCATGCTCAGGATCCTCACAGACATGCACATGGGCCATGAAAAAGCTCAGAGTTTCCCAACGACAATAGTTAGAGGCCATAGAGGTGGAAGATTCCCCACCAACCAAAAGATAGTGCATAGATGCAGCTTCAAGAGAAGGTTCACAAGAGCTTGTAATGAGCTAGGGATCACAATCATCTGCACTACAAGTATCTTTCGCTCCCTCTTTTCTTGCTTCACATTCTTTAGTTCCTCCTACTGTCTCCACATCGCCCATCACTTCAAGTGTCGGGCTTTCTTTTTCTGCTTCTGCTACAATGGTCACAAGAGGTTTTCTCCCAGTTCTCCCAAGCGGGGCAATTTTCCTTTACTCCTTTGTGGACCCTTCCACCATTTTTCAAAGCCCAATCCACATCCTCCAATTGATACTCCTCTTGCTACTATTGTATCGGCTCCGACCCAATTTTCCTAGCAGATGGAATCTTTCATGACTCTGCTACCGCCACCACACCTAATGAGTTCTCCTATTGGTTCACATACCGGGCTTTGGAATATTCCCCCATTCTCTCCACTAATAGTCTCTCAAAAGGGGAAGAAATCTCTTGGAACCACTACCCTCTCGTTCCCTTTTTCTCTTCCTCCTGGTGCACCCTTTGCAGGCGAGCTCATTAGGTTGCCAGCAAAATTCTTATTGGAGGGAAATAAAACAAAACAAGCACGAGCTCTTAGGATTTAGAAACAAAGGGACAAGGAGGCTAAAAGGCTAGTGGAGCCAAAAGTGCAGAAATTTTTCAATGAGGCCTAACAATCGCTGCATTTTGCGACCATGTATCCAATCATCATCAAGCCTCAAGGAGAGATGCAACCCGATGATAACAAAATCTATGCTATGGGACTCAATCTGAGCAAAGCCTGGCTGCAAGATAAAGTTAAGCTCATAGAAGAGACATAATGAGTGGTGACTACTGACTTCCTTAAGTCGGGTCGCTAGCTAAAGAAGGAGAAAGAGCTAAAAACTATCAAGGAAAGAGTTGAGGTTATATTGACACAGGATGTTGGTTCAAGGGAGGCAGAGTAGGCCAAAATCCAAGGGGAACTTTTGAAGTTCCAATCCTATGATCCCAACCTAGTTGCTGAGCTACAGTAGAAAAACCAAGAATTATAGGACTAGTTGGCTCGGGTGGAAGAGGAGATGCAATGAAGGAATGAGGAGTTTCAGCATCAAAGTGCTCAATTAGAGAAAAAAATTTAGCAAAAGGACATGAAATTTTAGGGCCAACAGGCTCAATTACAGACGAAAGTTTAGGAGATGAAGCTTTCCCTCAAAAGGGAATTAACAAACAAAAGTTGAGCTGAAGAAAACTGCCTTGCAAAATTGAGAAAATTGCAAGGACAACTTTATATCATGGACAAAAGGATTGTAGAACTAACATAGGATGTTGGTTTAAGGGATGTGAAGATTAGTTTTTTGAAGAATCTTCCCCAAACCCGTGCTTTCTAGCTGAACCTCCTTCAAGTAGCCCAGTGGCTATATGCCTCATACTGGGAAAAGGTCAAGGCCTTCTTCCTAACTCTTTATCCAATGCTTCAGTTCATGGAAAAAACAAAAAATTTAGGCAGGGAAGTTCGCAGAATGATTGAGCAGTTCCTACAATTCATCGCAGAAAAGTTTCCTAAGGCAGAAAAAATGTTGAATAAGCTATACACAGTGCCAAATGAGGACTTAGCGAGCGTAGGGATTGGGGACCAAAAATCTGCTACCAAAATAGCAAAGGAGTTCATCCTCTACCACACAACCATCCTACATGCTAGTGAGTGTGCTGCCACACTGGGCTGAACTATGAATAGCATGTGGGCAAAATTATCCCAACAAACTCAAATGGACCTACCCTCCCCAATTCTTTTTGATGACTCGGTGGCCACTATGGAGCAATTTGCTGTGAAGATTAAAGAAAAGCAATAGGACACATCCACTTTTCAGAGCTTTATTCAACCCCCTATTGCAGAGGATATTGAGGGAATTACTCATCTTATAGTGTGGCCGCTCTTCCAACTTGAATTCGAGGTTGGTATATCCATGACACTACCATACAAAGAAGGGATTGATCTGCACAAAGAATAAGAGAATCTGTGTAACATATCAACTCCATCTAAGGTCGACTGACTAGCTCTGCAGACCGCTCTCTCCAAGCTCTAATTGGATTTCCCAATGGATAGGACTATAGTCTGTGAACCAATTTTTTTTGGGTTCCTCATTCCATAGGAGAAATTCCCTTGGTAGTCAGCAAAAGATGTGGATATAAGTTTCCTCGAGCTCCTTCAGGGTGCTTTGTTGTTTGCTAAATCTAGTTTGCAACCCATACATTTGAACAACATTGGGACCATTTTTGACGAGCTTTGCTTGCTACTGCCACATGTCCACTAGGCACTCTTCTCAAGGATTTCTTCCTTTGCTCTTCTTCCAGCCCTTGCCATGCTTCCACATGTCAACACCATGGGCACTTGAACCTTGCTTCCCTTTTCTTTTCAATTGGTCCCCATACACATGCCAGTAGCATCTATCTGCATTCACTTTTTAAGCGTACCCCATAGTCAGTGCTAACAATGAAGACTTCTCCACGTGTCTTCCCTGCGTGGGTTTTCATTGCAAGGAGGGAGGAATGAACCACATGCTTCGACCTATGCCACATGTCTCCTCTACAGGGATTTCATTGAGGTGAAGGAAGGAATGAGCAACAAGCCCCACCATATTCCCACCTATCATAACTGACTTCGTGGGTGAGTGACACATGTCTGCATGAGGTTTGTTGGGACCACTACCATCATTCAGAGGAGAAGCATCTAGCTCAAAGATGATTGCATTCTATGGCTCAATTTTTTTTGTTGCACCGCCCATTAAAAATCATTGCTTTTGGTGTAAGAATATTTTCTATTATTGGCCCTCCAAGCAATGGAATTTTTACCTATATATACTGCTTCTTTCTTCCGAAAATGAGTTCGAAAGATATAGAAAAAATGTGAAAAATACCAGGCCTTTTGTACTATTTTTAGATTATTGTACAAGACTCATAGACTGTGCCATTGTTCAACCTTTCTATTTTCTTAAGCTATTTGACAAAACATTATACTATGCCATTATTGTACTAATTTGTTTATTTGAAGAACTTCTTTGATTTCAATATAAGTTTATTGATTTAGACCATGTCTTTGACTCTTCTTTTCAGTAAATGTGTATGAAAATTATTTTATGTTATTGGATAAATTATTCAGGTTTTCATCTTTGATTTTTTTATTCTAGGACTTAGAAGATTGTTGAATGAGCCCTTAAATCACATCCCAAAGATAGATTTACCATGCCTATACCTACATCTTGGTGTATTGCCTTAGTTAGATCTTTATTTTTTATATCTGCTCCCTTTTCCCATTCCAAAACCCTAAATACAAAAGAAGTTAGCTTCTTTAAAAACCCAAAGGTCACTCATTTTAGCGCAATTGGTCCCCCCATTAACTGAGTTTCACATAAGGCTATTACCTTGTCAAATTTTGGTATCAATAGGCAGATCACAAAGCAAGCTTTAACATAGAGCTCGATACAGGGGCATACATGGGAGATGATTGAATCCTTCAGTCGCAAAATAAATGAAATGCAATTAACATGAAGATCCTTGAGTGAAAACCACCTAGTGACTCTCTTTGGTCCCAAAATAGTAAAAGAAAATGGACACATCCGACGGTGAAAACCTCCTTGAGGTGCCCAAGGATGAAGTATTCAATCTCCTCCTTAGTGCAATGCATCTAGAGAAGTTAGTAGTACTAGTAGAAAAGGCTACACCAGTCAATGTGGGAACATAAGAAGAACCTAAGATCCTCTTCTATGCTGAATCTTTGTTAGATGAAGAACAAAAGAACCTCACAACATTCCTCAAAGAGAGAGGAGCTAACTTTGCATGGTCATACACAGATATGCTAGGCCTTGATCCAAAAGAAGTTATGCATGACTTAGCAGTTTATCTCAATGCCAAACCAGTCTAGCAGAAATTAAGGAAAATGCACCCTTAGATAACACTCATGGTTAGACTAGAACTACAAAAGATTCTTGACATTGGATTCATCTGATCGATAAATTATTCTGAGTGGGTTTCAAACTTGGTACAAGTCTTAAAATCCATTGGGGGCATCAGAATATGCACTGATTTCAGAGATCTAAACAAGGCATGTCTGAAGGATGGTTTCCCTCTTCCAAACATTGATCTCATTGTGGATTTAATAGCTGGGCATGAAATTTTGTTGCTTATGGATGAATTTTCAAGCTACAACCAAATCATAATTTCCAAAGAGGATCAACATAAAACTACCTTTACTTGTCCATGGGGAACCTACTATTGGAATGTGATGCCATTTGGGTTGAAGAATACAGGAGCTACCTATGAAAGAGTAATGATCCTCATCTTTCATGACATGATCCACAAAATAGTTGAAGATTATGTGGATGATATTTTGGAAAAATAAAAGAAGAGAAGTGAGCACATACAAGTTTTAGGACCTATCTTTGATAGGATAGAAGAATACAAGGTACGACTAAATCCAAAAAAGTGTGTGTTTGGGGTCACATTAGGGAAACTTTTTGGCTTCATCATTTCACAAAGAGGGATAGAAATTGATCCAACAAAAGTAAAATCCATCCTAGACATGGAACAAACACAAACATTGAAATAGATGAGAGGATTACAAGGAAGGTTGCAGTCCATCAGAAGGTTCATAGCTCAACTATTGGATAAGACTCACCCCTTTTCGTATCTTCTCCATAAAGGGATAACCTACAAATGGGATGGAAAATGTGATAAATCTTTCTAGTAGATCAATGATTATCTATTAACACCTCTAGTGCTCATGCCACTGATACCAAACAAGCCATTGATCGTATACATATCAGCAACACCAACAACACTAGGAGTTATTTTAGCACAACATGATGAAAATAGAAAGGAAAGAGGCATATACTACATCAAAAAAACCTTGGTAGGCTCTGAGATGAACTATTCACCCATTGAGAAATCATGCCTAGTGGTAGTTTTCACTTCACAAAAGTTCAAGAATTACATGTTGTCACACCAAATCAAGCTCATTGCAAAGATTGATCCATTAAAATATTTGTTATCCAAAGAAAATCTCATAGGATGAATGGCTAAATGGCTTATGATCTTGATAGAGTTTGGCATAGAGTATGTGGAGCGCAAGGAAATCAAAGGAAAAGTGATTGCAGACTAGCTAGTGGAAGCACCTGTCTATGATGAGAACCCTTTGATATATGAGTTCCCTTATGAATCAATGTTCCTTATTAATCTCATAGCTCAGTGGAAGATTTACTTTGATGGGTCATTTACCCAACATGGATTTGGAGCTGGCATTCTTTTCATCACTACCCAAAGTGATTACATCCCAAAGTATTATAGGCTATCATTCCCATGTACCAATAACATTGCTGAGAATGAAGCCTTGATAACAGGTTTCAAGATAGTAGTTCAGTGGTAGATACAAGAAATGAAAGTCTATGGAGACTCACAGGTGGTTATCAACCAAGTCAATGACGACTATCAAACCAAGGATGACAAGATTACTCCTTACAAGAAGATGGTAGAGAATATCAAAGATCTTTTCATAGACATAACTTTTGACTAGATTCCTTGCATGAACAATAGAGCAGTAGATGCCATGGCAACAATTGGATCACTACTAGACATTCCAAACAACATTCTTCAATGTGAATTCTTGGTAGAACAACTTCTCGTACCAACATTCAAAATCCCTAAATCTAAATTTGTGTGTCATTTTTGGTCCTAGATCTCCCTAGTACCGTGACATCTTTACTTATCTTAACAGAGGAACCCTTCCATTAGACATCACCCCAAACCTTAAAAAGAGCTTTTTCAAAAAGGCATCCTAATTTGTGATCCTACGTGATACCCTTTACCGTCAAAGCATCGAAGGGACATTACTACGATGTCTTAACCAAGAGGAAGCCTTAACTACCTTAATAGAAGTACACAATGGCATATGTGGGTCCCATTCTAGCAGTATGACATTAGCTAAGAAATTGTTGAGGACAGGGTACTATTGGCTAACCATTGAAAAAGAAGCTCATCAGTATGTGCATAAATGCATCTAGTGTCAACAACATGGGGATTTGATTCATGCTTAAGCTCAAGAGTTGCAACCAATGATTACACCATGGCCTTTTTCACAGTGGGGACTTAACCTCATAGGAAAAACTACTCCAACCTCATCCAATGGCCATACATTTATCATAACCACCACTAAGTACTTTACTAAGTGGGTTGAAGCCATTCCTATGATCTACATAATGGGGAAGTAGATAGCCAAGTTTATCTTGAATTACCCAATTTTTTGTTATGGTGTACCACAAACCCTCATCTCCAACAATTAAACACCATTCAAAAATTAGGATGTGAAAGAGTTGTGCTAAAGATTCAATATCCAACACTGATTCTCTACACCATATTATCCCCAAGGAAATGGCAAAACAAAAGCAACCAAAAAAACTATCCTAAAAATCCTAAAGAAAATATTTAATGAAGTTGGTCGTGACGGGCATCTGTAGCTAAATACCGCTCTTTGGGATTATTGAACTAGTATCTGCACACCTATGGGAGCAACCCCTTTCTCCCTAGTCTATGGATTAGAAGCCATCTTTCCTATTGAGGTTGAGCTCCCATCATTGTGAGTGTCACTAAAGAATTTGATAACTAAGGAAGAGTACAGAGTGTCTCAACTGAATGAGCTAGAATTATTGGATGAACGTCGTCTTGATGCCCTTAATCATTTGCAAGTGTATCAAAATTGACTAAAATAGAGCTATAACAAGACAATCAAATGTTAGTTATTCTAGGTAGAAAATATTGTCTTAAATCAAAATTAGAAGACCCTCCCAGATCTAGACAACAAAGGAAAGTTTGAGCCTAACTGGCTGGGTCCCTTTGTCATCATAGCAAGCTATGGATTAGGAGCATACCAATTGTCAACCCCTGAAGGTGAACCCTTGCAGAAGCCAATCAACAACTTGCATCTGAAAAAGTTTTATGCCTAAACATGAAAGGCATCAATAAGAAAATACAAAAAAATCATAAAAATGATCAAAATACAAAAAATGAGAAATATGATTGAAAAAAGTAAAGAAAAAAATTGTCCTCTAGTGAAAACCACTTTGGTGGCACTTTGGGCAAGTACCTTCGTGAAAACCTGGCAAACAGGCACCTTGCGTAAATAAGGTATATCCATCTATTCTTTGGCTCTTTTTACCTATCATTCTTTGCATTGCCATTCATCCCCCATCCGTGTCCTTATCATGGATTGTCATTGTAGGTATCATGAGCTCTTCAACACTTCTTGGCATATTCTCAAGGTTAGTTTGTCCTTCCTTTATCGAAGTAGGCTAACATATCACACTGGGGGCATTTCATTATGCATCAAAATTGAGTTCTTGTATATCTTGAGGTCATGGGACATCTTATCAGAAAACACAAAAAACAAATTCATAAAATTTTATCCAAAAAATACAAAAACATTTACAAAATACAGTACAACAAAAATCCAAAAACATTCAGAAAATTGTAAAGGATAAAATCCTAAACATTCAGAAAACATCAAAATCCCTAAAAAGGTCGAACATCGAAAATCCAAAAAATAATGTCTCTTGTCAAACTACGTTGTCTCTGAGCTTGAACATACGCAAGGCCATCATTGATGTGCCCCCAAGACACCCTAGGTTATTCCTTTAGTATCCATTGTAATTAGCTATCATCTCTTGTATGTTCATATCTTTGTCCTGTAAATCAGTCGAGTTAGTCAAACTACGTCGTCTCTGAGCTTGAACATAGGAAATTCCATCATTGATGTGCCCCCGAGACACCCTAGGTCAGTCCTTTAGTAGTCCATTGTAATTAGTTGTCATCTCTCGTCTGTTCATATCTTCATCCTATAAATCAGTTGAGTCAATTGAACTACATGGTCTCTACGGATATAACATAGGCAAGGCTAATCTTCGATCAGACCCTGAGGCCCCTAAGATAGTTCTTTAGGATAGGTTCTTGGTCGAAACTCAAAAAACTCTCTCAAAAATCCAAAAACATCAAAACATCTTGAAAAACCCAAAAAATTTGGTAAACTCTTGAAAATCCCAAAAACATCCAAATATTTTGAAAATACAAAAACATTTGACAATGGAAAATCCAAAAACAATAGAAAACGTTCAAAAGATCTAAAATGCCTCAAAATATTCAGAAAACCCTAAATAGCCTTAGAAAATTAGAAAATCATAAACATCCATATAAACGTTCAAAAGACCAAAAACAACCTCAAAACATTTCAAAATACCAAAAACAACTTCAAAATATTCTAGAAAAAACCAAAACCCATCCATCCCATTTCGCTTTCACCCACAATAAACTTTCACCCATAATAAACCATCATCACTTTCACCCTTTGGAAAAACAAGTAGAAAACAAACATAGCAAGTAATAAAGTGCAAACTAAAAATTCAAAATCTAAAGTCTAAATCATAGGTAAATGTGTCAGTGAAGTTTATAGCAATAACTCATCTTAGCATCATCATCCTAACATCAAACAACCCTCTGATCAACATGTCGTAGGATGTATCCTTCCTGCAATGGACATTAGTATCAGATATCGCCTTAAGCTAAACTTAAACTAGGAAGGAGCTATAGATAACACTGACTGTTTGTCTTTGATCTTTTCTTATGATTTATCTTAAATGACCCATTTTGAGGACCTCTCGATGATGTCTATCTAAAAATATTTAGAGAGAAAGGAATGGGGCATTGATCATTATCTTTCGTTTGTTGTGCTTGTGGATACTCTTGTAAAATACTCTTTGCTCATATTTGCTTAGTTGTGTGTAGGAAGGTCATTTGGAGTATGTTGTTGACTATTGCGTATGCTTTGGTCCAATATGTTCTAAGCTTCTAACTTGCATTCCAGTGATGTTTTTGTATGTCAAGATGTGAACAAGAACTATCCTATTTGCTTGTTGAGTCGAAGTCCATTACACTAGATACAACACCATCCTGGTTATCAATACCTTGATGCATCATGTACATGTGTTATATCAAACAATAAGGAATGACAAAAAATCCCAATCCTGAGGTGTGAGCACCCATCCTGCATTATTTTGTATTGTCTCATCACCATCTCTAATAAAGTCTCAATGGATTAAGGACTTTTTGGATCTTTTGAAGCAATCACCATCAACAATGGTCATTCATTCTTTATTATTCTATCTTCTCTCCACGCTAACCTAGTATCATGACACTCAAAAACATCATCAATGCATCCACCCTACATCCACAAACCATCAACATCCATACATCTCTTATCGTAAATCATAATCATCCATCAACATAATCATTAGCATACATTCTACATTATCATTTAAGTTGTGATGAATAATATAGATTTGTTATTCTAAGCATCTTAAATCATTGCATATTATAAAAATTTGCATTCATCCATCCATATACATGCATACATCATCATCATAAAACATGCATAGAAAATATACAAAAAAAAATGCATCCACATCATTTGCATCCATAAATATCCATATCATATCGTGAAAAGATAATGAAAAAGAATATAACATTGCATCCATCCATATCATGTCATTGCATATCACATAGGCATAAAGTAAAATGCATCCATACATGATCATATATAATCATCCATACATCATCCATACATCATGAAATAAAGTCAACACATCATAGCATGAATCATTCGAATCCGTATCATATATATCAAAAAACATGTAATGGTACAAAATTTGGATTAGTGTATGTACATTGATGATAAGTACAATATCCATGAGGCTATCAAAAATGATCCCATGAATCCATATTAGTATAAAGAATGGGAAAAAATCAAAAAGTGTCTATATATAATGAAGCTAGCCCTAGTGGCTGCTACCCCCTCCAGCTTGACACTCAGGTTGATCCTCTACTCGAGGGCATGCATCACTCTACTATGAAAAGTCAAACTATCTCAATGCCTATGGTACATCCCTGTGGTAGTGCTTCTTGTAATACGAAACCTCTATAACAACCTCTCTATAAAATTTGGCCAAAACTATCCGACCATGGGTAGATGTCATAAGGCTCTCAATCTGCTAATGTCGAGCCACCTCTTGATCTCTCTCACTTGTGACTGTCTGAAATCTCTGCAAAGCCACATCCATCTCAGCTGTCACAATAACCACCTATTACTGAGTCTAGTCTCACTCAATAGTCACAACTAAAATCTGCTAGCGAGCTTGGTCTTGCTCACCTGTCAAAGCCTGCACCTACTGTTCCAGCTGCTAAATTTGTGCATCTCTGTCATCTGACAGCAGCGGCAGTGGCGGTACTGGTTGCTGCTACACCACTAGAGGTTGTTGTCCCACTAGAGGAGCCCCTAGAACCTATCCATCATGTCCATCTTAGCCTCCATATCCTTTTCTCTGAACACCTCTGCCTCATAGCCTCCATCTAAGAGGAGCACCTCAAGGATCTATGAGTCACCTTGATGAGATGAATCAAGCATCATAGGCTAGAGTGGTTTGTGCAATGGGATGACCCTAATCGTATTTCCAAGGCTGGGAAACCAATTGGTAAAAACTCTCAATGGCCTCTATTACTAGAATCGACAGTCCCTAGGTGGGAACCTCTCTCGTAGATAGTGCAAAAATAGCCTTGTAGCCATCATTGGGCTTGTGCTGGACATCACCAAATTGTTTGGCCACTCTATTAGGAAGGTACTGCTCAAGCATGGTATGCTCTTGACCTTGCATATATCAGGTCTTCTGGGTGAAGTAGAGCTATTGAACATCATCGAACTAGGCTAGCATTTGAAGCCATGGCCGCCACTAGAACACAGTCATATCATCTATCACCCGTCTCTAGTACAGGAGCTCAATCTATCCTATGTGCTTGAGTGTGATGGCACCTAGGTATGTCCATACGATGGGATCATCTGGCTCCACATCCACCATTTGTACAATCATCCAAAGCACTGCAATGTGCTCCCATGCCCTAATATGGAGTATCACCCTTGGACTAATAGCTTTCCTATCATAATACATGAAATAATGCAAATCATGGTACAAGGAGGCCAACATCATGGGCCCCCATGCATAAAGAGTCCTTCGGTAAAACATCATCTGCCAAGCCAAGCCCCAAGCTAGATTGAAGAATAGACCACATCTATCTGGAGCTACCAAACTTGAAATGTTGGCCACAACAATCAATTTGAATGTCGACACGTGACCCCTGTATGTCTCTAAATCAATTTGTGATGTGACCAATGCAATCTGGTTGATCTCCATCACCTTGAAGTAGGCATCCAATCTGACATTAGGATCATAGATCACATGATCACTATGGATAGGAAACCATAATATCCACCTCACATACTCTAAGGTCATTGTCGCCTCTCCCGTCAGAAGGTGGAAAGATGAGGTCTTGCTGTGCCATCTCTAGCACAATGCTATCATCATAGCCAAATGTGTCCTCACAACAAGTGCATAGGTGATATACCACAATCTGATCTCTCCTAGGTGCTTTTGGTGCAACTTAGAAAGATCACCCAATCTCCCAAGTACTGTGGGCCTATGCTCTCTTGACAATAACAGTGGGAAGACCTCTTGCACCCACAAAGCGCACGACATCAGGAAATCATCAAAATTTAAAGTTATTTGGAATTTCCAGCTCAAAAATCACAAATGCATCACTATTTACAAATGCGTCACTATATTCAAAACTCAAACAGTGACACCTAATGCATTTCAAAATTCAAATTAAAAAATGTGTCGCCATACAAGATGGCGTCACTATTTAGAATTTGGTCTAACCTAACCCTATCTTTTAAATCGACAAGTGCATCGCTAGATACAACTACGCCGCCATTTAAAATTTGAAACCCTAAATTCAAATCTGGAAAAGCATCACCCTAGACACATGTGTCACTATTATATCATTTGGGCATCGCCAATTGAAGTTTGGGTGTCGCTATATAGCAATGCCCCCAAATTCTAAATTCTAATGCCTAATAAATGCATCAAAATTTCAAATTCCAAATCAAGTTTCGAATCACATACTGGTGGTGTTGCACCTAGAAGCCGCTAGAACTCACAAACTCGATTAGAAATGTGTCAGGGAAGCTCATGGCATGCCATTTCGTCGAAGGGTCAGAGCTCAATTTGCAACAAATCCTTAAGTGTGAATGCACAATGAATTGAAAATGATCCTCTTGGCCTTTTTAAGCTAGAAAATTAGGGGTTTTTTCCCTAATTAAACCTTTTTAATGGGGGTTATTATCATTTTCATCACTTTTTCCAATTTGGACCTAATTTTGCATCATTTTTTATGTTTTTGGCATTATTCTTGCATCCCGAAACCTTTCTGAACCCTTGGCTTTTGAACTTTTATTAAGAAATCAACCCAAATTTTGAAATTTCTGCCTGATTTCTTGAGGGGGAAGGGAGTTAGTTTTATCCTTCCATTGGGGCATCTAAAAGATTAGAAAATTTTTATTTTTTGATTCGAGAAGAATTTTTCATATGAAAAGTATTATTCTTTGAACCGAAGCAGTAGGTACCTTGCTTAAAAAGAGGGGAAAAATGTAGACAATGAAAAATGTCCTAATCGATGTCATACACTCGAATCAAATTTATTAACATAATTTCCTCCTTAATCCATACTCTTTTTGCTTAACTAATTCAATTAACCTAGCTAATTAATTAATTGCATCATTTTCATCTATTTGGCCTAATTAATTAAATTGGGTTAATTTACCTCTTTTCGCATTGACACTTCATCTCATTAAATTGAATAGATCAAAACATTTAATTTAATCTCCTAAGTCATCTTATTGAATTAAATAACCCTATGTTATTTAATTAAATATCATTTTACCCCTTCCCTATTTATTAAATCATCCAATTTAATAAATATCTTTTAAGTCTTCTAATTCCCTAATTGCATTAATTAAACCTTGTTTAATTAGCAATTAAACTAATTTTCTTTTAATCAAAGGGAATATTCCCATGAAATATTCTTTATCCTTTTTGTACAATTAAAACTTTGTTTTAATTTTTAAATTAACCTTTTTCCTCACCCTAAAGGAATATTTTCTCTCCTCCAATCAACTCACTTGGCTTCAAAAGCAAGTTAACCCTTCAACCTCCTAAACAAGTTACCTTTGACCTGTGTGAGTAGATCAAAAGTGTGTTTGTTTGAGGCAATTGTGAGCCTTTAATTAACTTTCATCATGCATTCTCATCCGTTGATCAGAATCCATGATCCATGCCTCTCATCTCCTTCATCATGAATTGTTGATTAAGATTTTTGATCTCAACCATCCATTCTTGATTTTCTCTCCTATAAATAGATCACTATTTGGAGACAAATGGATCCATCTTTTATTGCAAACTTATGCTATTAAATTTGCTCACATCCATACTCTCAATTTGCATACATTTAGCTTATTTTCAATTTATTTTGGTTTCATAATAGCTTAGATCTTTCATTAATGGCTTCCATGCATCCATCTTAGTTTGTAAACAAATTATGGTTTTCATCTTTTAGCATCATTTTAGCTTAAATTAACTTAGATTAGCTTAGATTAGCTTAGCAATTGCATAATTAGATCATTTATAGCATAAAATTATGGTAACTTAGTTTGCATCATGTTCATTTTTAGCATGATTTAGGTTTTCACACATGTCAAACATCATGGTTTCATCGACTCTCTTCCATATAATTGACTGAAATAAGCTCACTATCATGGGATTGGGAAAGGGTCATGGTCCACATCAACACGACACCAATTCCACAACAAGATAAATTTTGAATGGATTATAATAGATGTTTTGATGGATTTCATACTTTAGTATGTTAGGTTTTGATGAAATATTTTGTTTTAATCTTGTTTGATTGATCTTGGTGAGATTCAAGTATTGGTGGCTTTGTTATGCTTTGATTCTTCATGGATCAAGCATAATTCGGCCCATACCGATATTTTGCATCAATATGAGACATTTGTCTGCTCCTAGAACCCCCCAGTAGAATGGGGTAGTTGAAAAGAATAATAGAAAAATGCAAGAAATGGCTAGGACAACAATGAAATATGTTGACCTATCGGATATGTATTGGAATGAAGCAGTACATACTGTTGTCTATTCTCTTAAAAGAGTGCAACTAAGGGTCAACAACAATAAGAACCCTTATGTGTTGTGGTATGGAAGACCTCCCATTTTTAGACATTTCAGAATCTTTGGAAGTAGATGTTACATCAGAAGAGATGAAGGTGATCTTGGAAAGTTTGATTCCAAGTGTGATGAAGGGATCTTTCTTGGTTACTCTACCAGAAGCAAGGCATACAAATGCTACAACAAGAGGTTAGGGAAGATTATTGAAAGTACAAATGTCAAAGTAGATGAAGACTTGTGTTAGATCTCACACGAACTTGAAGTTTTTAGATCTGATATGCTTCCCTAGATTGAAGAAGAAGAAGAAATAGAAGTGAAAGAAGAAAAGGAATTAGAACTAGCGAAGAATCTCAAGACTCTAGAAAAATATGTTTAGAAGAACCACTCTCTAGATCAGATCATTGGAGACAAAAATGAAGGTGTGTTGACAAGAAGAAAGTTTGCAAAAGCAACTTAACAAGAAAACTTGTGCTTATTATCAACAACGAAACCCAAGAACTTTTTTGATGCTAGTAAAGATTGTAAGGAAAGCTTAGGTGTAGAACAAACTCTCCTAACACCAAAACCTCAAGGAAGAATGCTGATATGACTTTAATTTTGCAATTATAGTCCAATAAGATACACTTGAAAAGAATTAACAGAAAAAGAGAAATGAATACATACACAATTGGACACCAGATTTACGTGGGAAAACCCTTATGGGAGAAAAACCTACCACACCAAGAAAAGCCTCTTTGTATTATAGTAAGGAAAATTACATACAGAGTCTAGACTTAACTTTCTGATCTCAATTTATAGCAGCAACATTCACAAATCAATCTTGTACAAAACATTAATCTCACAATGCTCTCAGACGCATACAATGAACCCACTCAGATCAATCTGTGTTCAGTATCGAATAAAAATCATCATTTCCCGAATAGTTCATTGTCATCCGTTACAGAGTATATCTCATTCTGTTCATGGTCTGTTGATCTTCCACACAGGAATGGTCGCAACTGTTCAACTTCCAACGGTTCACATTCCACTTCTCTCATTGGTTCAAAATAGACCACGTCAGACAGTCATTTAGTCAAAGCATTAAAAAAAAATTGTATGTCGGTGAGACACTAGACCGTGTCTCCCCGATGCCACAATGCCCAATCACAGAACCATAGGCATGATCATCGCTATCGGCGAGACATCATACCGAACACAAATGCAATTTGTGTAGATCTATCAGCAAGAGTTTTGCTATTGCTAAGAGTCTTATAGAACCTTTATGTCATACTGATGTTCATACCCATCGACGAGAGGAAAACCATTAGCAAGTGTTCTCACCGAAAGCACCTGTCTGTTGGCGAGACCAACAGTCATCAGCAGGAGATCACACCAAAGGCATACCCGACAGTTCATATTACTCCAACCAGTTTATTGGCAAGAGCAACACCATCGGCAAAAGGTTACACCAAAGTTCATCTCATCGAACTGTTGGTCATTCATTTTGGTCTCCACCATGACACACATTCACTACTTGTGCATTTCCAGAGAATCAAGCTGGGAATCTACATTATTCTCAAGAAGTCTCTCAAAATTCCAAGTGGTCCCCACATCTATTGGCTTGTCGCCCAATCAGAGAAAACACAAACTTCATAACTCCCACTGCCGGTTAGAAAGTTACCAAATGCCACGACAACAAAGGAAGCTGGTCAGTTAGGAAATTACAAAACTTTCAAACTTTGCGACAAGGTTACAAACTTAGGAACTCTAGCGATTGGCCGACAATGAAGACTTGAACAGAGATACAAGCTAGCAAGTTGAGAGACAATTTCCAACAATCTCCCACTTGACAAAGACTTACTGGCTTCCTTCAAACTTGAAGTTAGTGAAGGTCATGGACTCCAAGGCCCATCGAATTGGTACACCACTTGTACTTGTCTATGCTCACTAGTTTCGTCAATGCATCTGCAACATTTTCTAGAGTATCCACTTTTTCTAAAGAGACCTTTCCATCGTCCATGATATCTCATACAAAATGATACTGTACATTAATATGTTTCATCCTGGCATGGAAAGTAGGATTTTTCACCAAACAAATAGCACTTTGACTGTTACAGTAAATTGTAATTATCCCTGCATCAAACCTAATGTTAGAACAAAAATGTTTTAACCAGATTGCTTCTTTACATGCATGTGTTGCTGCCATGTATTTTGCCTCTTTAGTGGACAAAGCAACTACAACCTATTGCTTACTCATCCAACTAACTGCACCACCATTCATCATGAAAATATATCCACTGGTGGATCTTCTGCTGTCAATGTCCCTTGCCCAATCAGAATCCACATAGCCTCGAATGCTGAGAGTCCTCTGTGATTCAACCAAATTCCCATGGTAACACAAATCATATTCTAAAGTGCCCTTTAGATATCTAAACACCCTTTTTACAACATCCCAATGTGTCCTTCCAAGATTTGCCATAAAATGACTAAGTACTCCCACTGGTTGGGAAATGTTTGGCCTTGTACAGACCATTGCATACATTAAACTACCAACTGCACTAGCATAAGGCACTCTGGTCATGTCTTCCATCTCAGTAGGATATTTTGGACAGTCTTTAACAGATAGCTTCGTTCCTTGCAAAACTGGAACAACTAGCTGCTTGCACTCAGTCATACAAAATCTCTCCAGAATAGTATTAATATACTTACTCTGACTTAGCCAAAGTTTTCTAATATTCCTATTGCTGGTTATTTCTATTCCTAGAATATACCTGGTTGCACCAAGATCTTTCATTTCAAACTTTGTAGACAACTAAGACTTTAGATCAGAAATCATCAACTTACTATTGCCTATGAACAACATATCATCAACATAGAGAGCAATAATAAGAACACAATCATTTTCAGCTTTGTAGTACACATAATTATCAGATTTCGATCTTACAAATCCCAATGACAAAACAAACATGTCAAACTTCTGGTACCACATTCTAGGAGATTGTTTTAATCCATACAATTATTTTTTCAACTTGCAAACCAATTTTTCTTTACCTTTTTCCATAAAGTGCTCAGGAAAGGACATATAAATTTCTTCTTCAAGGTCACCATGAAGAAATGTTGTCTTCACATCCATCTGTTCAATCTCTAAGTCATACCCTGTTGCAAGTGACAAAAGAAATCTGATGGACAACTTAGCTACAAGAGAAAAAATTTCTCCATAATCAATTCCCTCTACCTAGGAATACCCCTTCACAACCAACCTCGCCTTATACTTTTCCACACTGCCATCCAGACCTATTTTCTTTTTAAATACCCATTTGTAGCCAACAACTTTTCTACCTTCAGGCAAGGGCACCAAACTCCAACTATCATTCTTTTCTAATGATGACATTTCTTCATTCATGGATTCCAACCAAGAGTTTGAATCAAACATTCTAAATGCCTCTTTCACAGTCCTAGGCTCATCAATGCTAGAAATTAAAGCATAGGCACAAGTAGAATCTAACAAAGAAAACCCATGCCTATCAGGTTGCTTTCTTTCGCGTTTTGACCTCCTCACAGGCTGAGGCTGAGGTTGTTGTTCTTCTTCAAAACTCTCAGAACTACTTGAGCTCTCCTCAATTTCAGGTATATTTTGAATTTTCAATTCCTCTTTATTTGGTGTCAGAGGAATTTCAACTACATCCTTTTTATTTTCTAATTTTGTCTCTGACTGTAGATCCAAAGTAGAAGGCTTCAGCTCATGAAAAATAACACTTTTGCTGTATAGAACCTTCTCTATATTGGGATTCCAAAGCTTGTATCCTTTTATGCTAGCACTATAACCAATAAAAATATATTTAACAACCTTGTTTTCCAATTTAGACCTTTTTTCATTTGACACATATGCATATGCTTCATAGCCAAAGACACGAATGTGTCTCAGAGAGGGATTCTTTCCAGACCATGCTTCCAAAGGTGTTTTCTCAACAAGAGAGGAATTTAGAGAATGGTTTATTAAATAACATGTTGTTGACACTGCCTCAGCCTAGAACTTCTCCTCCAAGCCAACACTGCTTAGCATACTTCATGCTCTTTCCATCACTGTCCTGTTGAACCTTTCAGCAACTCCATTTTGTTGCGGAGTGTAGGGTGTAGTTTTATGTCTTTTAATCCCATGATCTTTACAGTACCTTTCGAACTCATCAAAACAAAATTCATCACCAATGTTAGTCCTTAAACATTTTATTTTTATTCCAGTCTGATTTTCCACAAGGTTTCTAAATTCCTTAAAATGACTGAACACTTCTAATTTACTTTTCAAAAAATAAACAAATGCCCTTCTTGAATAATCATCAATAAACGATACATAATATCTTGATTTAGACAAAGAAGGAACATTTACTGGACCAAAAAAATAGAATGTATATAATCAAGTAAACCAGAAGATTTGTGAGGATTGGAGTAGAATGAAACATGGTGTTGTTTACCATATATACAATGTTCACAAAACTTGAATTCGAGGTTACAATCATCAAACCCTTCAACCAGGCTTTTATTTTTCAAGGTTTTTAAACCTTTTTCTCCAATTAACCAAGCCTATGATGCCAGAGCATAGTCTTTTTTGCTGGAAGTTTAACTTCCATAGAGTTTGCACTATCAAGAACTTTTTCCTCCTTTTCTCCATGAGTAGCCTTCTGTGACTTTGCAGAGACACTATTGCATTGCACAACAAGTGCATTCAACTTATATAAGGTACCAATTCGAGCACCCCTTGCTAGCACCATTGAGCCTCTAGTCATTTTGTAGCCATTTCCAGAGAATGAGACCTGCACTCCAACATCATTCAACTTACTAACAGAAAGTAGATTTCCAGCCAGACCTGGTATATGCATTACATCATTGATTCCCTTGACTCTTCTATCAGGGAACAAAATTCTTACTCTTCCACGACCAACTATTTCTAGAGATGAATGGATTTCCAAATACACCCTTCCACCATCGTATTTTTCATACTTAGTGAACCAGTCTCTATGAGATGTCATGTGGAAAGATGCTCCAAAATCAATCAGCTAGACATCATCTGATGCTTGTGTAGCCAAGGCTGCAATGAAATCATCTGCATCACTATGAGAAGAACCATTGTCGAAAGAATTCTTCTTCTTTTTCTCCTCTTTGCAATCCTTTCGGACATGACCAGGTTGCCCACAATTCTAGCACTTCACCTTGGACTTCTTGCCAAGAGTCTTTCATCTCCCTTCTGATTTCAATTTGGACTTCTTGTCCTTCTTCTTGCCTTTTTCTTTTGATTTGCCTCTAACAGCAAGAGCCTCCTTCGCCATCTCAGAAGATTTTTTTCTCATCTCTTCTAATAACAAAGAAGCAACAACATCTTCCATCTTAAAAGTGGATGTCGTACTCCCAATAGCCATCACCAAGTGATCCTAAGAATCTGGTAAAGAACATAATAATAACATACAACGATCTTCTTCATCAATCTTCACACCCACAGATTGTAATTGAGCAATCAACATGTTGAAAGCATTCAAATGATCAGAAATAGACACTCCTTCCTGCATTTTCAAAGAGTACAACTTCTTCCTCAAGAACAACTTATTCACCAAGGACTTGCCCTGATAAATAGCTCCCAGTTTTTTCCACAAAGAGGATGCTGTCTTTTCTTCATGAACATTTAGAAGAACAAAGTCTATTAAACAGAGCCTTATCGCCCCTTTGATTTTCGATCTGCGAGGTCCCAATCCTCTTGCTTCATGCTTGTAGGTCTTATTCCAGACACAAGAAGCCAAAGATCATGGTCTACTAATAGATCTTCCATTTTAAGTTTCCACAACTCAAAATTGTTGCCATTGAATTTCTCAATTTCAATCTTTCCTGACGTTCTTGCCATCTTAATCTGTAATTCAAATTACCAGACTTCTACAAGACTCCCACTAAACAGAATTGACACAAAAAACCCAACGTACCCACAAGGATAACACAACTGACCAGGCTCTAATACCACTTGTAAGGAAAGCTTAGGTGCGGAACAAACTCTCCTAATGCCAAAACCTCAGGGAAGAATGCATATATGACTTTAAATTTCGCAATTACAATCCAATAAGATACACTTGAAAAGAATTAACAAAAAAAGAGAAATGAATACATACACAATTGGACACCAAATTTACGTGGGAAAACCCTTACGGGAGAAAAACCCACCACACCAAGAAAAACCTCTTTGTATTATAGTAAGGAAAATTACATACAGAGTCTAGACTTAACTTTCTAATGTCAATTTATAGTAGTAACATTCACTGATCAATCTTGTATAGAACACTAATCTCACAATGCTCTCAGATGCATACAATGAACCCACTTAGATCAATCTGTGTTCAGTATCGAACATAAATCACCATTTCCCGAACAGATCATTGTCATCCGTTATAGAGTATATCTCATTTTGTTCATGGTATGTTGATCTTCCACATAGGAACGGTTGCAACTATTCAACTTCCAACGGTTTACATTCCGCTTCTCTCATTGGTTCAAAATAGACCACGTCAGATAGTAATTCGGTCAAAGTGTTCAAACATAATCACATGTTAGTGAGACACTAGACCGTGTCTCCCCGATGCCACAATGCCTGATCACAGAACCATCGACATGATCATCACTATCTGTGAGACATCATACCAAACACAAATCCAACTTGTGCAGATCTATCGACAAGAGTTTCACTATCGCTGAGAGTCTTATAGAACCTTTATGTCATACCAATGTTCATACCTATCAGTGAGAGGAAAACCATCACCAAGAGTTCTCATTGAAAGCATCTATCTTTCAGTGAGACCAATAGTCATCGGCAAGAGATCACACCGAAGGCAAACCCGATAGTTCATATTACTTCGACCAGTCTATTGGCAAGAGCAAAACCATTGGCAAGAGGTTACACTGAAGTTCATCACATCAAACTGTTGGTCATTCCTTGTGGTCTCCACCATGACACGTGTTGACTGCTTGTACATTTCCAGAGAATCAAGCTGGGAATCTACAATATTCTCAATGAGTCTCCCAGAATTCTAAGTGGTCCCCACATACTTCGACTTGTTGCTCAATTAGAGAAAACAAAAACTTTGTAACTTCCACTGCCGGTTATAAATTTTCCAAATGCTGCGACAACAAAGGAAGTTGGTCAGTCGGGAAATTACAAAACTTTCAAACTTTGCGACAAGGTTACAAACTTAGGAACTCTAACAATCGACCGACAATGAACACTTGAAAAGAGATACAAGCCAGCAAGTTGAGGCACAATTTCCAACAAAGATGATAATTGGATAAAGGAAATGGAGGAAGAACTAGATCAAATAGAGAAGAATCAGAATTGGGAATTATTTCCTAGACCAGCTAATAAGAATGTGATAGGAATAAAGGCTATTCACAAATTGAAGGTATTGATTTTGAGGAGGTATTTGCTCTAGTAGCTAGAAATGAGGCAATAAGGATGTTTCTTGCTCTTGTTGCTCATAAGAACTTCAAAGTATATCAAGTGGAAGTCATGTCAACTTTCTTGAATGGTGATCTAGAAGAAGAAGTATATATTGAGAAACCAGATAGGTTTTAGTTATTAGAGGATCTAGACATGGTTTGTAGACACAAGAAAGCTCTATATGGTCTCAAGCAAGCTCCTAGAGCTTGGTATGCTAGATTGGATAAGTATCTACTTCAACAAGGTTTCAAGAAAGATAATGTAGATAGTAATCTATCCATTAA
Source organism: Sequoia sempervirens (assembly GCA_007258455.2). NCBI lineage: Eukaryota > Viridiplantae > Streptophyta > Pinopsida > Cupressales > Cupressaceae > Sequoia > Sequoia sempervirens. The sequence goes on from VDFB02105785.1 coordinate 514,562,536, forward strand.
GGTTTAGGAAAACAAGTTGCTGATTGTGGTTGTATATGTTGATGACATCATTTTTGGTGGAGATGATGATATGTGTAAAAATTTTGTAGAAGAGATGTAGAAAGAATGTGAAATGTCAATGATTGGTGAATTGTCCTTCTTCCTTGGACTTGAAATTATTCAACAAAATGGTAGTATCTTTATTTCTCAAGCCAAATATGTAAAGGAAATGCTGAAGAAGTTTGGGATGGTAGATTCCAAACTAGTGGGTACTCCTATGGTGATAGGTTGTCACTTAAATAAATTTGATGAATCTCCAGAGGTTGATCAGACTCTCTATAGGTCCATGATTGGAGGTTTGTTTTATTTAATTGCTTCTAGACTAGATATCATGCATGTGATATGTTTGGTTTCCAGATTTCAAGCCAAACCTTAGCAATCTCATTAGAACACTACGAAAATAATCTTCAAATACTTAAAGGGTACTCCAATTATGGCCTATGGTACAAAAAGGATCAAAATTTCTCTTTGAGTGCCTATATTGGCGCTAATTGGGTAGGTTGTGTTAATGGATAGAGAAGTACAAGCAAAAGTGCATTCTTTTTGGGAGATAGATTGGTCTCATGGATCAGTAAAAAATAGGATTTAGTGTCTTTGTCCACAGTAGAAGCAAAATATATGGCTACAACATCTTGTTGTACTCAGGTGCTTTGGATGAAGCAGACTTTGAAGGATGTGAAGGTGGTTTATGATGAACCTATTCCTATGCTATGTGACAATACAACTGCAATTAATATTTCCAAGAATTCGGTAATGCACTCAAGAACAAAACACATCTCAATCCGGTACCACTTTCTGAGAGATAAGGTTGAAAAACATGAAGTCAAAATGGAGTATGTGCCTACTAAGGATTGCATTGCAAATACTTTCACTAAGGCACTTTCAAAGGATACTTTTGAGTATTTTTTGCAGAAGTTAGGAGTAATTGTTTCTCCTTTTTCTAACTAGATGCATAAATGGTGCATCTGTCCAAGGGGAGAAATTCATGTCATATATTTTTTCTGGATTGATGTATGCTACCGCTCACGGGGAGTTGGTAGTAAGGGGGAGTTTGTTGCAGTTATACAAATTTTGTTGATCAAAGGGAGAGTATGTGCTACTGCTTCAATAGAAGATCCTTTTTCCCTTTGTCCTTGAAGTCAGACCATATTGTTGGATATTCCACCATTGCCACTCGTGCATAGTTTTTTTTCATTTGTTATTGTCTGCTAGTACACTGTAGGATATGATTTTTTTGGTTGGTTTAATTTTGCTGTTGTTTCATAGCATAATTTAGAATTTGTTGAACCTAATATTATTGGAATTTACACGGGTTCTCTCCATCTTATTGTATATATACATGATTTCAATTCAATGGAAGATAATTTGATTGCTCTGCAAATCTTAATGTGGTATTAGAGCAAATAGATTTTGTGCCTATCATGTAGCGGCTTACGATCCGGTTGATTGTGGGTTTGATTCATCTGTATTGATTGTATTTTTAGATCATTGTGCTATTTTTTATTTTCTGTCTCATTGTTATCTCTTTCATATTCTTCCATCATTGAAGAGCTCTGGAGTTCCAGTAGAATTGTGTAGATTGATTTTCTTGCAATATACAGGATCTTTGGCGTGTAATCTCTGTGTAGTGTGTGGAGTAATTTCTGCGATAATCTTTGACAAATGAGACGAGTTGGCCATGAAACCTGCAAAAAGAACAGGCTTGAGCTCTGCTTGTTCTGTGTAGAGTGTAGATTGCAATTGTGTGGATGTCTACAACTTCTCAGTAGATTGTCAGGGATATCACACCAATTTGTTATATGTGCTATTGTTGACACTCTAAAGAAAATAGTGTCTGTCCATTCATATTAGATTGGGTCACCCTTCCTTGTGCACTCGATTTGGAGAGTCTTGATCTCATTCAATTGAGAGGGCCGATCTACATTTTTTTGTTTTTCTAGATTCTTGATTCTTCCAATAGGTAATCTGCACATGTTGTGTTGGCTTGATTCTTCTGAGAATATCTTAATAGACGAGCCAATATGTCCACTGTGGAGGATCTGGTAGGAATCTCAGAGAAAGCCTGCAAAGTGTAACCAAATACTGATTTCGATGTGATTGTTGTTGTAGAGTATACAAGTATGCACAACAATCAAGATCTGAGCATACTCAATGTTCTTCATGATAAGAGAGCCAAGGCGAGGAAGATTTGATAGGAAGACTTGTTGAGAAAATAATCATTCTTTAAATTTGAGTTGGTGGGCCTCCTCTTGCTATTGGCCGGTTTATTTATTCTTTCCATGGTCATATTGAAGAATTCGCTGGTGAACGTGGCTACCACTGGTTCGTTATTTTTCAGCTCATTAATTCTCGAGTGGATCTTCTTTGGACTCCTACCTTCTGGTGTGATAAATTGGCATCCTGAGGTGTCTTTGCATTAGGAGCCGTGACTTCACCATGCTGGTATGTCTCATTTTGTTTTAGAGTGGTGCTAGAACTTATGATTCACTATGAGGGAGAGTTCAATTTTTTTTTTTTGTAAGCCTATGCTTTAAAGAAAATTGTGTAATTTTCAACTCTTAAGGGGGTGTTATTTTTCTTCCTTCTCTAACATAATGGCGGGAAGTTCTCCAAAATTTCTTCTTCCTAATCCCAACTACTACATGGGAAAAATTATTTTGCATGGAAAACCAAACTCAAAACTCAACTTGAGTTTGAAGAAGTTTGGGATGTGGTTAGTGGAACCACAAAACGTCACAAGATAGATGCTGATGAACATAAGAAATTTGATTAAGCTGATAGAAAGGAAAAAATGATCATTTTGTTCAGTGTGTCTGATGATGTTCAACCCTTTATCTGTGACTCATCCACAACCAAAGATACATGGGACAAGCTCAAGACAGTGTATGGGGCGAAGAATCATAATCAGATCCTGAATATGCAGAGTCAACTACATAGCTTGAAGATGAAGAAAGAAGAATGATCAGAATCCTTTCTCAAAAGGATTGCAGAATTGAGAGCCTCCTTACAAGCATTAGGAGAAACAATTGATGATGCAGTTTTGGTGCCTTTTTTTCTACGGGCACTACCTTCAAGGTATAAAGTTTTTGTGATGACTTTGAATGTCACAGAGATGACACCCAGTTTTGAGAAGCTTGTGAATCTACTCCAGGAAGAAGAATATTTAATGCATGAACATGAGGAGGATCATGCCATGACCACTTTTCATAAAGGAAAGAAGCCTATGAAGCAACGTCCAATATGTGAAAGAGTTAGACATGAAGTGAAAAATTGTTGGTACAATTCCTTCAACAAAGGATCATCCAACAAACCACTTCAAAGTGTCAAACCACAATGGGAGCAGAAGAACAAACATAAACAGAAAAGCAATGTTGTTGAAGTAGAAGATTCTCCAGATGAGGAATACATGCTTTCATCCCACACTTCAGATGATGGTTCACAATCAACCTTAATATGGTATGTGGACTTAGGTGCTACAAAGCACATGACTAGACAGAAGGAGTGGTTTCTCACATTGAAACCCCATCATGGTATAGTCACTCTTGGAGATGATACCACCCACAAAATCAAAGGTATTGGTGACATCTCTTTGAAGTTTGGTATCAATCATTGTGGCTTACTAATGTCTTGTATGTGCCAAGACTTACCAAAAAATCCTTTCTATTAATCAATTTCTTGACCACAACCTTAGGATTGAGTTTGATAGCCATCAAGATAAAAAGATTTGTCTTATCAAAGATAAGTCTAAAAATGAAAAGATTGTTGCTAGTGCTACTAAGATTGGAAAAATGTTCAAGCTTGATACAATCGCTAATAATCAAGCCTTAGTGACTAAGGATGATGATCTATCTCTGCTTTGGCATCGTAGATTTGGTCACTTGAGCACTATTTATTTGCTAAATATTTGTAAGAATAACATGGTCAAAGGGCTTCCGTCACTTGAGAAGTCAAGTACTATTTGTTCTAGCTATCTTGTTGGAAAACAACATTGAGCATCTTTTCCTTCTAGTGAGCATCATGCAACTCACCCTTTGCAGCTGGTGCATACCGATCTGTGCAGCCCTATGACACCTTCTCATAAAGGGTACAAGTACTTTCATCTTTTTGTTGATGATCACACAAGGAAGATGTGGGTCTATTGTTTGCAACATAAAGATGAGGCTTTTTCATACTTCAAATAGTTTTGTGCTCTTGTGGAGAAAGATACAAATCATTGTATTTGTGCCCTCTGCTCAGATCGAGGGGGGAATACACCAGCACAAAATTCTCCACATATCTGAAAGAAAATGGAATTCAGTTTCAACTGACTACAACATACACACCTCAGAAAAATGGAGTTGTTGAACAAAGAAATCAAATCATCATGGATATGGTCCAAAGTATGTTGAAAGATTCTCAACTTGAGCATGCATATTGGGTTGAAGCTGTTCACACAATGGTTTATCTTTTGAATCTTGCACCAACCAAAGCTCTTGATGGCATCACACCAGAAGAAGCATGGATAGGGGTAAAGCATTCCATCTCTCATATTCGTGTATTTGGATGCACTTCCTATATGCATATTCCTAAACAAAAAGGGAAGAAGCTAGATGAAAAAACAATGTAATGTATTCTTCTTGGATATAGTAATGAATCTAAGGCATATCATCTTATGGATCCTAACACAAAGAAGATATACATTAGTAGAGATGTAATTTTTTATGAGCAAAGTGAGTCAAGTTCTCCTCCCACATCATCACCTATAGTAGATAGTGCTCCTATATTCAACATGGATGTGAAAAATGATGGGAATAGTCAATTTGATTCAACACCCACAAATATCAGAAGACCTAAGTGGTATACTAGTACCATTCATGATGCTAAGCTAGATAGCATTCTAGACACATCCACTTCAGGACCGATAACTCAGAGTATGACTCACAATGAGGTAAATCTAGCCTTGCTGACTTCGATTGTTGAAAATTTTGAACCATTTACTGTTCAAGAAGCACTAGAATCAAAACCTTGGAAAGAGGCTATGGATGTAAAGTATCAGTCCCTGATGAAAAATAATACTTGGGAGCTTGTTGATCTACCATCTTGTAAGAAAGCAATTGGTTGTAAAAGGATTTTTAAAACTAAGTATAAAGCAGATGGTAGTATAGATAAACATAAGGCTAGACTTGTAGCCAAGGGTTATGCTCAGAAAGAAGGGATATACTATGAGGAAATGTTTGCTCCCATTGCAAAGATAAAAACCATTAGAATGATTTTTTCTTTAGCTGCCCAATTTGGATGGAAACTATACCAAATGGATGTTAAAAGTGTGTTTCTTAATGGAGACCTTAAACAGAGGTCTATATGACCAACCAGAGGGATATATTGCACCTGGTAAAGAAGAAAAGGTATGCAAGCTTGTCAAGTCCCTATATGGTCTCAAATAGGCTCCTAGAGCCTGATATATCAAAATTGATGAGCATTTGCTAAAACATGGTTTCACTAGGCATCCATATGATCCAGATATCTACCTCAAGGATTAAGGGGGGGATATTGTGATAATTATTATATATGTTGATGACTTGGTTATCACAGGAAACTCAAAAGCATTGGTTGAAACATCTAAGAATGATCTCAAGAACAAATTTGATATGACAGATCTTGGGCTACTGCACTATTGTCTCAGCTTAGAGGTATGGCAAATAGATCGCCATATCTTTGTATCATAGAGAAAATATTCCAAGACACTGCTTGAGAAATTCAGAATGATGGATTCCAAATCCATGGCTACACCTATGGAATCAGATTTGCAGTTATCTGTTTCTGATTCTTCTCCTCAGGTGAATGCAACTCTCTATTGACAAATGATTGGAGGTTTGATTTACTTGACTTATACTAGACCAGATATCAATTTTGCTGTTAATTATCTCTCAATATTCATGTAAGAACCAAAGATGTGTCATTGGAAAGTAGGAAAAAGGGTCTTAAGGTATATACATGGTACAAGGAATCATGGTTTGGAATATATAAAAAGAATGATCAATTCTTCTTGACAGGGTATACAAATGTAGATTATGTAGGTTCAGTTGATGATAGGAAATCTACATCTAGATATGTTTTTTTCTTAGGATCATGACATATTTCTTGGGGGAGTAAGAAGCAACCTACAGTTTCTTTTTCTTCAACAGAGGAAAAATATCATGCAACAAGTGCAACAGTTTGGTTACGTCACATATTAGAAGGATTGGCGATACCACAAAATTAGCCTACCATCCTCTATTGTGATAATTAGAGTGTTCTTAAGCTTGTTCATAATCTAGTATTTTATGAACAGACAAAGCATATGGAAGTTGACTGCCACTTCATACGAGAATATGTTTTGCAAAACAACATTCAACTTCAATTCTGCTCCACATAGGAACAACATGCAGATATCTTCACCAAGCCTCTTGCACATGTGAAGTTTGAAAGTTTTCAGTATTCTCTTATTAGTACTTTAAAGCAATGATATAATAAGGGGGGAATGTTGGATATTCCACCATTGCCACTCATGCATAGTTTGTTTTCAATTGTTATTTTCTGCTAGTACACTATGGGATATGATTTGTTTGGTTGGTTTAATTCTGTTGTTGTTTCATAACATAATTTAGAATTTGTTGAACCCGTCATTATTGGAATTTACATGGGTTCTCTCCATCTTATTGTATATATACATGATTTCAATTCAATGGAAGATAATTCAATTTATTTGAAAATGTTAATACATATATTGTTTCTTTATACAAACATATATGTCCCTTTGTCCTTGATGTCAAAGGGGTAGAGTGAGCAATGTGTGCTGCCATCAATGCCAAAGAGGGAGATTGTTGGTAGTTGTTGTCATTGATGTCAACACTAAGGATCTATTGTTGGAATTTGTTGTCATTGATGTCAACACTGATTGTTCGTTGTCATTAATCTTAGAACTTGAGAAGTAAGTTGTTAGTCCTTGCTATTGGTTGTTATAGTTATATATAGGTTGGGTTAATATTGGTGATGAAGTTCATGGTTGGATGTCATGCATTATCAAAGAATAATTGCTGAAGTTCATGATTGCATGTCATGCCTTATCAAAGAAGAGTTGTTGAAGTTCGTGATTGGATGTCATGCCTTATCAAAGAAGAGTTGTTGAAGTTTATATAATGCATTATTACTATCAACAGAGTTGATTTCATAGTGATATATATATATATATATATATATATATATATTTAGATGAGGATTAGAAGCATTAAGATGAGGATTAGAAGCATGAATGATAGTGGAGAGATGTTTATGAAGGTCTACAATATGTCTTATGCTCTTTCCTAATGTTCTTGATGAAGTATGTGTTGTTGAAAGGAATTTTTTTCCTCTGCAAGTTGCTTAAGTGTTTTTGGTTCAAGAAGATACAGTGAAGTCTATTTGGGAGAATGCTCTGCATTCTTCCATTGTTGATGCTTCAGTCTTGTAGTTTGGTATTCAATATCAGTGTTCTATAGATGTTGCATTCATTTCTTTTCAGGTCACCTGTGTTGCCAAGGAGATCTTTGTGAATTGCAAAAGGTTGGCAGTGTTGTTGGTTATCTAGATTGGTCCAAGAAATGCTCCACATTTCTCTACATTGATGTCTCTAGTCATTTGGCTTGGTGAATGTTCTCTCAACATCTGTGTAGTGTCTCAATTCCTATCTCATGTGTTGAAGTGGTCCACAAGTTGTTATACTAATGCTACATCATCTGGCTATGTATTTTGTGCTCCCTGAATCAAGTATTATGTACTTGTTTGATCTGCAGTGGCTATTGATGGCATGATACTATGAAAGAAATGTATGAAAGTGTTTTTAGATGTTTAAGGAACATCCTCATGTGGTTTGCACATTGCTAATTATCCACTTTGGTGTAGTATTATGTATTGACTTATCTTTCTAGGATATTTGTGGATATCTAACCAACAAGGTTTGTTTCTTTGCTTGCATTGTGTGCTTGGGGGGTTGCACCAATAATGAAAGATGTACTTTGTGATAGATTTAGGTCTTGACCTATCCTTCTTTGGATTGCATCATGTTAATTCAATAAGAATTATGTTTATGGGCTGACTGGTTATGTGCTTCAATGTTTCATCTACACATTTCCTTGATGTCCACTTACCTATTGATGTGCGTCTATGTGTAAATGGTTTTGGATCACATTGAAAGAAGTGCTAAGAGTGTTTTTGGTCCTCTCTATCTTCTAGATAGGACCACATTATGTTTTGGTGGCCGACTGGTTAATTTCTTTGTTTATCCTTTTCCTGATCGACCTAATTGAAGTTTTGAAGTGTTGCAGTGGATACAAATGCAAGATCATTTCAGATGCAATAGTGTGGAGAAGTGTACACGTGCGAAGAAGTGTGTGTGTGTGAATTGTATTGAATATCCAATAGTTCAATAGTGCTAAAGTGTGTGAAAGGAAAGATCAATTATGCTATAATGTCTCAGTCAACAGAGTGTTGTGTTGGCAATCATTGTAATTCTCTCTAAATCATATTGTATCCTACTTTGAGATAGTGAATCTCATCAAGTCCCTATATCTTGCTCTTGAGGTCATGTTGTCTTCATTTTAGCAAGTCCTATGTATCTTGCTCTAAGGTAGTGAGCCTTATATTGTGAGTTAGCTCTCACCATGGTTTTTTCCTCATTGGATTTTCCATGTGAATCTGGTGTTCTCCTTGTGCATGTGTGTGTTATCTCTTTTTCATTGTTGTTTATCTAGTTAGAAGTAGAATTGCTATATCTTTCATTTTTCAAAATGTGTTGAAGTTGTTAAGGATTCAAACTGCTATATCATTCTTTGCTTAAAGGTTCTTGATCTAGTAAAGAAGGTTGTCTTGTGCTGAAAGAGTTTCAAAAGGGATTAAGTTTTGATAAGACTGATTCACCCCTTCCCGCCTTCCCCCCTCTTAGTCTCCGGAAGTGTTCAACATCCTATTCCATATTGAAGGGAGCTAGTCTTAGTCTCATAAATGGTTTCAGACATCCGTTGATCAAGTTGGTATCTCTCATGACCCTAATTTCCTCCATTTTAATTCTTTTTCCCCTCATCCACTATGGTTGGTGGGGGATGTGACAAACTACATGCATTGTGCATTTTATACTAGATAAAATGTGAGCTTTGAATTAACTTTAGCTACATCATTGCTGAGAAACTAAAATAATCATCACTTATAGTACATTGTTACGCATAACATATCTCCCCAACCCATGTTCATAATTAGAACAATGAACCAGATAAGGTTCATCCTTTAAAAATTGGGACTAAGGGTAGGTCCCCATGTGGTTGCTTAGATTATTTTTCACTAGCACCCACTGCTCAACTTTTTAAAAAATTATTTGTAGAGATGGTGGCCCCATAAATATTTAATTTTTCTTCTTATTTTTAAGGAGCCATCTTAAAATTTTATTTATAGTATTAATAATAATTTGTGCAGTAAAAAAATAGAAAAAATAAAAATTGAAAGAAAATATTAAAAAAGAGGGAAATAAATTTGTGGAGCCACATAGATTTTTGGCAATATGTAATTGCTGCTTATTTCCACTCCCCCTCTCCCTCCCCCTTTTTTCACAGCTTATTTTCAATTCCTAAACAGTAGCTGCTCCATTAAAATAGGGGAATATTCCAAATTATCCTTTTCCCATAGTAAAATTTATGCATGGGAACACTCAACTACTTAAATTTAAGCAGAAAACACATTTAAACAACCGTGTGAAGACATGAGATAATTGCCAATCATTAAAGTATATAGAATAGAATAAGAATACTTTTGTTGATATCCCAGACATGTAGGATCTAAGGACTTTGTCGCTGTTTATATGCAGTTTACATAATTGTTGCAAACAGGTTTGCTTCCATTTGTATGAAATATATATATATTTTTGTTGTTGTTGTTGTTTGAAATATATATATCTAAAGTCCATTTGAATGGGTAGTGTGAACTATTTGAATTGACTTAATTGCAGTTGCCCATATAGGACATTACAACATCACATATATGTAATATAGGATCTCGATAACTTACCCTTGTTTATGGTTCAAACTATTTACGGATACAATCCCATTTTTTGAGGCTACTTAAGAAAAGGGGACCATCCTATTGAGACTGAGCCTTACTGACCACGACAGTAACCTTAGAAGATTTTGCAGCTCCAGTTTTATTCCTCATCTTCAAAGGCTATATTTTCACGGTAATCTTCCATTAACGTTGTCAAACCCCTTCCCAGGCTCTCCAGCATTAAATCTTCTCTTTTCCCATCTTCTTCTTCAGAGAGGAATTGCATTCCACCACTTCTTATCATTCTTTCATCATCTCTGTCTGCCTTTGCCCGGACCACGTCTCCTCTCTGTACCATCATAACCATGGGGTGATCTTTATGCAAAATGTGCACAAAAATCTGATCTCCTTCTACAGTTTTTGAGTTGTTAACAAGCCTGGTATTGAAAATCTCCTCGCCATCTCTTAAAGTGCTTAGTTCTACACCCACTGAACTAATACCACCCTTGAACCTCACCATAATGCACATTATAATGCCTGAACATTGCTCGTTACTCTCCATTGTAGCATACAGTAAATCATCACCGTTGGTTTCCATCTTCTTTTCTAAGCACTCTGGAACCCCATTTGCTGAAAAACTGAGTAATTCTAGACAACGTGTTTCCTGTAATTCCAATAGAAGATTAAGATAATTAGTATACAAGGTATTCTCAAATTTTGAAAATCTAAGTAATCTATCTTAGCCTTTGTGGTAATCGATACTGGTCCTTAACCAAAACACAAAAATGGTACAGCATGGCTCCTACTTTCCACGTTCAATATCCAAGTTGGATTCCCGGATATCTCTTGTTGGATTCTTAAATATCCCGTGTTGGACACATGAGACCTCCCCAATTGTATTCGGGCTGCTTGTCCCATAAAGCGGGTTGGGCTGAATAGCTCAAACTAAGGACCCTACTTCTATAACCATGTGTCCTAGGTCCTTTTTATCCCATGCTTCTAGGCCCGTCATTGTCAGTGAAAAGATTTCCGAGCCTGCTAACAATAAAATCTAGTGTCCTTGATCTTTTTCCTCCCTATAATATTCTGAAACTAGCAACCGATCTATGCAATTACACTATTAGTGGTTCTAGTATTTGATAAGCTTTAAGGTGAAAAGGAAAATGAGAGATACCTTGATTAAGAGGCGAAGTTTCAATATTGAGCTTCCTGAGCTGGCCAATCTGCAACCTGGAACATGCACTCTTCTTAACGATTTCAGCCCTTCAATTCCTTGAATACGCTTTACATTCTTACATTCCGATAGTGAGAGCTCTTGCAGTGAATGCAAGGACCCAAAGTCGGGCAATTCAACAAGTTCCCAGCAGTTGTGTATCCTCAGCAGCTTTAGCCTCTTCATATGTGACATGTTAGAGATTTTCTTAAGCCCCAAACAGTCTTGAATATGCAGTTCAATGAGATCCTTTGGAAGATGTGGAAGTTCCAAAAACTTTGTACAGTGATGCACGTACAGTTTTCTTAGGCGCAAAAGCGTGCCAAAAGTTGATGGCAAAAAGGAAATTTTGTATGATTTAATATGCATTTTTTCTGAGGATGACAACTCTCCAATAAGTTGTGGTAGAGGACAACCACCCGCTTTTAGATTCTTTAAGGAAGTAAGCTTTGTAAAGCTAGCTGGAAGAGCAGATAGGCTGTATGTTTCTTCCATTTCTAGAGTCTTTAGGCAGGAAAGCTTTCCGATGCTGTGTGGAAGCTCGCATAGATTGTAGCATTCATTAAGCAACAACTCCTCTAAACAGATCAGATTTCCCAACTCCTCTGGCAATCGAAACAAAGAAGGGCAGTGATTGAGGTTCAGATGTTGTAAATAATAAAGTTGACCTATTGATATAGGCAACCTCCATATTGCTGCACAATTACTTAGAACCAACCTTTTCAGACAAACAAGGTCCCCTAGCTCTGCCCAAGCTGATTCTTTCGCAACCAGTCATATCCAACCAGCATAAGCTTTTAAGTTCATAGAATGAGTCAGGTAGATTTTGTAAACGAGAACAACCATGTAAATCCAGATGCTGCAAGCGATACAATTCTACTAGTGTTTGAGGAAGGCTTCTTAATTCATGGCAATCATCAAGATACAGCTTCTCCAAGCAGGACAACCATCTAAAGGATTTGGGCAAATTCTTTAAGGGCATTCCATCCAGTTTGACATTTTTTAGAACTCCCAGTTGTTCAAATGAGTCAGGTAACATTCTGATGCTGTGACAATTTGATAGAAAGAGCACCTCCAGGGATTTCAGGTTAGTTATGTTAGGAAGTTGGATTAAGTTGCAGCAACCCGACAGATCAAGGTGCTTAAGTTTTGTCAGAAATATAATGGACTCTGGCAGTTCCGACAAATCTTTACAACCACAGAGCTCCAGTTGCATGAGAGACGTGTGCTTGGCTAAATCTGGAAGGACTTGAAGACTTGTGCAGTAATTTAGCTTAAGTACTTTGAGGTTTATCGGACCCTTCAAACAGAAAAGGCATATCATTAGGAACTCAACAAGCAGGTACTCCTGTCTATTTATTTTGTTTAGTATCATTAAAGCTTTTGTAATTTTGTTACTAAATGGAAAAATAATAAACTATCATTTTGTGCTCAATCTCTTTTACTCCCTAAAAAATTGGAAATCACCTCTACATTCCACAGTGCCTCAATGCTTTTGCTGAAGCTTAAATCAAGTACTACTACATGTTTCATATTCCATTCACATGGCAAGCATTTTAGAGGGCAGTTTTCCCATCTTAGCCACTTCAAATCTGGAGGCATTTTCCTATAGTCTCCCTCTACAAAAGCTCCATCAAGCCAAAGCAATTGCAAATTACATATTCTTTGAAAACTATGAGTTTGAAGTTTTACATCTTTCTGAAAGTAGGTAAGACATCTCACCCTTTCTGTTCCCTGATCAGGTTACAATTGATACAATTTTATTAGCGTCAATATTGACCTTGAATTATGTTATGGGAAATAGAAACAACTACTGCCTTATGCAACATGCCAATGAAATATAGTGGAAAGACCAAATACAAAGATAAGCTAGAAGAATATCTCAAATAGCCTGTCTACAACATTGTTTGGTCCAACTCATAAGGAAACTGATTCGTATCACTTCCCAGATTTAGTTCAAGGACTAGAAAAATATTGGGAGGAAGAATAAAGTAAATGGAATTCAAAACCTCACCTTTTCTTCCATTAAAACTAGTTCAACCTCTTCTAGCTTCCACAATCTGCTACGATTCCCTGGTTCTGCTGATTCATCTGCTACAATAGCTCTCCCCTTATCCCTCAGCTCACTATGCATTACAAGTCTATCATGCTCGTCTAATTTAATGAGTGATTTTAGCTTCATTTCTGTTAGGCTTACATTGGGATGCAAATGACTGGCTTCCCAAAAGCTAATGACACTTTCCCTCTTTCTTCCTATGAATGAACAAGCCATGTCTAAAAGCATCTCTTTCTGTTTAGATTTGAGGCCATCATAACAAAGTCTTAGAATGTCGTACTTGCCATAGTAACTTGAACATTCTAGTGTTTGAATGGCTTGATCCCAATATCTTAAATCTCTATTATACAAATGAGCACCCAGAACTTCAAGTGAAAATGGCAGCCTATTGCAAATATCCACAGCTTTGCTTGACAATTCTTTATAATCTTCTTCAGGTTGATCTCTCATGAAAGCATGCTAGCTGAAAAATTGAGAAGCAGGTTCCTTAGCGAGTCCCTGCGATTCATATATAAAACTTCCATTTTCATTCTTTAGTATGTTGGGGTCAAGCGTTGTTACAAGCACTCTGCTACCCGGTCCAAACCAATCCCCTCGTAGAGCTTCCAACTGCTTCCAGTCATCAACATATTCCAGAATAACGAGGGCCTTGGTGAACCTCAAATGGCCCTTCATCAACATCTTTACATGAGCCTCATCATTAACTTTATCCTTGAACTTGACAAGATCTTTCAATATCTGGTGCCACATCTTAGCTACACCATTTGTATTTTGGGCTTTATGACGCACATCATATACAAAGCAGGTAGCATCAAATTTGAGATAAATGTGATTGTGTATGGCCTTTGAAAGCGAGGTTTTCCCGACACCCCCATTTCCATAAATGGCAATAGTGATCACATTCTCATCAGAATCTATATTGAGCATTTTTATAACTTTACTCACGTGTTCTGCCATGTCGATGAAGATTGACTTTGAAATTCTGAGTGGTTCATTTCTGATCTCCTGGGGTGTTGTATCTGAGGGGTCTTCTTCTAAGAGCTGGGACGGAGATTCGTCCACTGAGGTCGGCTTTTGTTCTAATGTCTTGAAAACATCCTGGACTACAAGCTTCACAAGTTCTGCTTCAAATCTGAAAGACAAACGAGTTTGCAAAATTACTATATGTGTCCTGTAACAACAAATAGATCTCTTAGACTAGGACCAATTAATAAAATGTTGTTTAACGTGAGAATTTCTAGGATTTGTGATTCAAAATCAATAAGAGAAACCTTCATTATGCACTTTAGGAGAAACTAAACAAATTCTCTCAAAGTTTGACCGTCATTATTGTTAAATTTAACGTTACAATACTAAAGAACGATGAAGAGAGAAGAAAGAATGATAAAGAAAGAAGATTCATCCAAACAACAATGAAGAAAGAGGATTCAACTCCAAACAAAAAAAAGAAAAGTGTGTAAATTAATATGGATCAGAAATTTGGATATTATTCTATTTTGAATACGCATGGAATTTTAGAAGAAGTCTAGAGCTACTGTATGAGAAAGATTTATGTTTATTATAATGATGAGGAAGAAATCATTTCTTAAAATAATGACAGAAAAATCTATTTCTGCCAATATTGCTATATCATTCAACATCAGCAGATCGTAGTCCTTTCTTTAAATTATTTTTCATCGACACTTTTAGTATTCTATGTTGAAAATTTTACGAAATACAGCAGTACCAATGAAGAAAATGCCAATGAAAAATATATTTCTTCCCTCTTATATTATCAATTACACCAATATATAATTTTCATAAGCCCTCTTAGAAGGAACTATCCATAATAATGCTTCGCTAAAATAAATAGCATTCATATTTTGAACTGTACTGGTATCCTTACTGTAACAAATCTATGGCTCGCAGAGTAGCGTGACCAAAGTATCTTAAAGTTAAATCTGGATGCGAAGAAATTTGCTTACACATAAATAACACTGATCTTACTAAGGTAAGAGTAGAGGTGAAACTTTTGGTATTTTACGGTTCACAGAGTGGAATGATTCCAGCTGTAGCAAAAAGGTTTAATCTATGGTCCTTGACATTGCTAGCTCATACAAATGATGAGTATCCTCTGCATAAGAATTCATCTGCAGCTGAGGTCAAGCAATTGAAATTTTCTTGGCAGCTGACCTCAAATTCATGCGTTCTAATAGCTGAATCCTAGCTTTTGAGCACCGAGCCTCACGAACTCAAATTAAATATTGCCAAACTTCTTCAGAATAGCATTAATACAATTTCTTTCAGCATGTATTTCAATAGTTGATATGACTAACAATTTCACAAAAAATAAACATTTAGCTTTCATACCCGGATACGTCATCTGTACACCAGCCAAAGAGGGAGGAAACTATTTGGAGAGCAGTTTCCCACTCACTAATTCTTTCCGGTTTGTATCTTTGTTTCTTCTCCTCAAAAGCCTTGGCATAGGGACCTTCCCAAGGATTCCTTACGTCTGTTGGCTTGACGTAATAGAATAAGGGTATAATAATACCTTTTGCTTTGGACATGTAAGCTACCTCGTCCAGGCACCAATGGGACTCTGCAAACTTTATGGAGAAAATAGGAATGAGGATGTAACTGTTGTCGATTGCCTCTTGAATAGTTGAACTAATCTCTTCCCCCCTTTTAATGCTATGGCTATCCAGGAATGCATTAACCCCTGCATTTTTTAAGGAAGCATACAGGTGACCTACAAATGTTCTTCTTACGTCCTCCCCTCTAAAGCTTAAGAAAACATCGTATCTCCTTGATGTAGAAACCAGAGTCCTGTGTGAGGGATTGTATCTAGTCACTGACATAATCTATCAGTTCAATTACAAACAGATTACTGCTTGTTGCAACGCTCTCTTCTTCTTCTGCCAAAACAAGGCACAATTCCTTTTTCCTAGAATGTAGAAGTGAGATTATTGTGATTTTTGTATTTGCAAGTTTGGATGTCTTTAATCTCAGAGTTTGAGACCATCCATTGGGCTTGTGTTAATCTCTGAGTTAAGGACAATTGGACTTTTACTCTTTGGAAGGGTGCTATCTATAATCTTTGAGCTGGAGACTATTGGACTTCTACTGTTTGCAAGGTTGGGGGATTCCTCCTGTCATTAATGAAATCTCTGAGTTCGAGACTATTGGGTGTTTCTTCCTGCTATTAGGGAGTTTCTTCCTGCTATTAGGTGTCGTCTCTGAGTTTGAGACTATAAGGTCTTACCTTATACAATTGTAGGGTGAATCCTCCTCCTATTAGCAATTGAACTGTCATATGCAATTTCTGAGACGGAGACTATGTAGTATAATTTTGAGTTTTCCAAGTTAGAACAAGCATTGTTCATCTTTAACGATGCGATTACAACGTTGTATAATTTTGAATTTTCTAAGTTAAAGCAAGCATTGATCTTTGTCTTTTTCTTTTCTTTTTTTGAATAAGAACAAGCATTGTTCTTGCTGAAACTCTTTTTCTGTAAGCATAATAACCATACTTGATTACTACTATTTTCTGTTTCCATAGATTATAGTTTTATTATTAAGAATAGCATTACATACTTTATTAATTTATCTACTTTATGGAATGCATATAAAATATCAAATTAATTAATATTTTATATTTTTCATAAACATTTGTTCATATTAAATTCAGGCTTATATTAATAATTTATTTCAATTTAAAAATGTGAACTCTATAACTTTATCAATTCGTAGCAATGATGTTAGAAACGAAGGTGAACAACAATAAAATGAAAATATGATATTAATAATAAATTTAATTTTAACTAATGTATAATCAAATGGAGATTGTAAGAAATTAAATTAACAACACAAATAAATATGGATCAAGATAAATTTAAACACATAAGATAGTGTTTACGTGAAAAAACTCTTTCAAAAAAAATTCCACCAAAAGTAAAGGCCCAAGTTTGTATTATCCTTTGAAATAGAGGTTATAAACAATACTTCATTTCTCCTCTTCTATTTTCAATCCTTCATCCCTTGCAAACAAAGTTTTCACTTTAAATAACATGCACTAATTTTACCTCTATAAGCACCTCTTATATAATATTTTCACCCACTAAATAGGGCATCCAAGTTGGTTATCATATCCCAAAGCCCCTCCTTGATAAAAACCAAGTATTAATGACATAGAATAATGTAAGTTGTAGCCAAATTACTAAACTATTAGATTTGAGCACCTAGTTTGTTGTTAGTTCCTAAGCAATTATTTTAATCACAAGATTTGTTTAGCTTAATAATAGTCATTCTAGGTGTCATAACAACCTCATAGAAAGTTGGGCACTCAAAACCATGTAAAATCAACCCCTTAGGCACTACATTTTTTTTATTTAATTAGCATCATTACCAACTTAACTGACCATGTGCATATTTCATTTAATTTAGAAGTGTTGATTTTGAAAGTTCTTCATTCATCTTGGTGACAACAAATCAACATCACCACTTATGGGATTACACTCAAAAGTGATAAGATCTTACGGTAAGGGTCATCCATAGACCCAGACATAAACCTTGAGGGTTCATGGTGACCCTATGTATCCCCTCGTGAGAACTTAGAAGCTTCATAGTTTTCCTACCAATGTTGAAGAGGGAGTTTAATCTCTCCACTTGGATGAGTTCTTTGATCTCACCTTTAACCATGACTATTCATTTAGCGTAAGCTATCAACTAAGTCAATTATTTAATATAATGATAATAAATTTCCATCAAGTGTTGGGTTCATACAAAACATTACCAAGAATTAGAGTACAAACATTCACAAATAACAAGGGTCATACATCCCATAATCCTAAATATCATACACAATGACTATCATGAGCATACCTCTATGTACACAAGCTACCTAGTGCATACACATCACAAGTACAACAATGACTGGATCATACACAAATCATAATTGCAATGGTGATTAGCTCATATGTACATCACAAGTACAAATGTGATTGTCTCATTTGCACATCACACATACATAGTGATTGGCCGACACATCACAATGGCTAACTAACAAATGTCCATAATGCATCCTAGATAGAAAAGAATGTTGATGCATTGCACACCACACCATGGGTCCCGTCCTTTTCCTTGATCTTTTACATCATCATAAAACTGGGAAGAGGATTCGATGCATCCCATACTACACTGTGGGTCCATCCTCCATCCTCCATCCCAAGGCTTTCCACAAGTAGTGAACCTATCTAGTCCATTGGATTTTAACTTCAATCGCCTATAGGCCATCAACAACAAGTCTGTCTACCCAAAAAGAAGTAGCTCTTGACAAATACCACCTTGTGACCTTAGTGATATTGGAAGCTATCTTCTTCACAATCCCAAGTAACACTTGGCACCCATGAACCCCATACTATAGGTGACTACTTGTGAACCCTCTTGATACAATGGTTAGCTTTGATTACCATTACCCACATGTAGGGTAACTACCCATGCAACTGTTAATGTATCAAATCCCAGATAGCCCCTAGCAATCCACCTCCAAAAACTAGGTGAATGTTAGCTAATCCAAAAGATACAATAGTAGCTCTAGGCACCTGCCATTAGCATGGTCCAATGACAACCTGCTAACTCTTACTGTATCATAACTAGTGTAGCCCCTATCAATCCACCTTCATGAAGTAGGTGAATGTCAACTTATCCCTAGTAGTATCCCAGACATCGATCATTGACATTGTCCAATGAATTCATGCCATTACTCAAATACCATGGAGGTTAACACTTGGGCAAGTCATACATAACAAGATTCACAATACTGGTCAAGTGACCTATAAAAGTAAATATCAATCAAAAGATCTTGGAGCCTATACATAAAGACCTCTAGGTATGGAGTTGGATTTCAAAAACACATAAAATTTACACAAAATCAACACAAGATGGCCTTTACCCAACATATACATATAATCAAATACCAACTATAAAGTAGTTGAATCCCTTACTTCATTCAACTTACTTTTTAAAAGCACATCATATATTAAATACAAGTTGTTAGATTTCCTTAACTCTTGCATACCCACTCAGTACCCATTTCAGCCTCAAACTAAAGCTTGTAAAGGAGGAAAGGTCAAACCAAATAGGAACAACCCTATACCTTGGAGTTATTCCCCCCTAAACCTTTCCCCTAAGGACTTGAGGTCACAAGGAAATCCTTTACCCAAGGACTACCTATGTACTCACTTTTAAATAGATCAAAGTCACACGTAGTTCTCCTTACAAGGTCTCTCAAAGGTTGCATACATATTTTCCTAATTTAGTAAACCTATATCATGAAAATTTCATCTACATGTGTCAAGATCTCAAATTAAACCTTACCACAATTATTTTTCTTAATTCAATGTGAGCATCCCAAAACCCCTTATAGATACGTATTAAGGATATTGTTCTACATAAATGGTAACCTGATGATAATACCACATAGTTTATATTATAGGGTCCTATTTAGGTTTAGATCATGATAATGAGTATACACCATGATTTGGGTAATCTTAGATATGACATGTGTATTGGTTCTTGATATTTGGAACCACTATATTATACTAATGGGAAACCCCTTAAGCCTTCATATATGAGGACAACCTAGTAGAATAAATATTTCAATTAGGTTGCATTTACTAACTGTAAAAGTAGTAATACTCAAGATCTATTGGATGAACAATGTGACAATCATGTGAAGCCCCAATATGGCTCCAAATGATATTCGACTAATATGATCAAACATCATGATCCTATAAATTTTTGACATCAATCTCCATTAGAACACATTGTGACTCAATAAGACCATACAAAATTATTTAAACTTCGAAGGACATAACACAATAGTTATAAACTTTCTCCAAGCAAGGTCAATATGTAATTTGACTCTAAAGGGTTGACAACACTATATCCATTGGATCAACATCCATATATATATATATACTTTCAATAATAATATATTATTAATCTCTTAATATCCTTTATTATCTAGTGAAATCCATTACTTTTAAAATAGTTTTAGTTCATGAAATATGAAAATTTCACCCTAGCCACTTATAACTAAATGTGAAATTATTGGTAAGCAATAAGATATTAGGATATATTATACTATATGGTAGAAAATGGATTTCTTTTTATCTCTACAAAACCATTGAAATAAATGATAGTTTCATCATGTTTACTCAAGCAACGATATGATACAAGTCCCTTAGTTCAATTGATAGTTCAAATGATACTTAAGAGTTTTATAGACATCATGTAGTAGTATAAATACTATAGATATATACTCCCAAATCTGATGTGGATTACCCAAAAGTGCCAATTCATAATAATGTTAAAATATGAATAGTATATAGTTTTAGTTCATAAGTTGGATAATTTATTCATACTTGCCATTTATACTAATTATGACCTTTATGGTTAACATTAAGGTATTAGAAGATGTCGCATAGTATGATTACATAGGGTTTATCTCTTAACTCGATCTCAACAACACTGCCAAATTAAATGATAGTTGCCTTCCATTTACTATGCAATTATACCGTGGTTCATTAAAACTACAATATCCTTCATTTGTTCACATGATAATTTCCATTTGAAATTCATATAATATTGAGGTTCCCATACTCAAGGTAGCCTTATAAAGCCCTTAAACCCCAATACCCAATTCCAATTTAGAATTATACATGTCCTACTATTTCATATATTTTGGGAATTTATAGCTTTGGCAAACAATGTTTAAAATCTTATACAGATTAGGGAAGAAATTGTAAAAGTCGAAATTTTATCCTCGAGTTCCCTCTCAAATGAAATAAAATCATGGAGTAGTTTAAGGCAATTCATGAATAACAAAATTTCCTTTAAATATTCACCGAATTTTTGACAAACCGTAAAAGAGCTGTAAAATTTTCCAAACATCCAATATTTAAAATGTAAGATCGATTAGGATTGAGTCAAACATTTCTTACCTATAATTTGGCCTTATGAAGTTGCGGATTACACGTATTCCTGAGGTTCCAGATAAGATCATCCCCAAGGAAAAATATCAAATCACATAGGCCTCTTTCCTGTTTTCGCTACACAAGATCCCAGAGCTTATTCTTCACCTACTCCTCATCATAAAATGTTGCCTCATTTGTCTTGGGATAGCTCTCTTTCTCTTCCAACGCACCCTCTCTAATAAAAATTCTCCATCATTTATGATTTGAGGGACGTCCCTACCCCATTCGAAATCTCCCATTTCATCGTAGGTAGGGAGGATGCTGTCAAGGTTGTGGAGTTTTAACTTTTTACACCTACCAATAGTATTTTCTTCAAAGTTTATAAATCCTTTCAACATATCCATTTCATGCATTTTCTACAACCCTTGCAGTTCATGAGACCACATTTCTTTTAGGCATTCTGCCCAATCTGGATGTGCTTCCTCCCTCTTATCTTCTCCTCTTGTTCGACCCCCCTACCCCTTTTTTTCCCATTTTATGGTCTCTTTCTCCACAAAACACCTTTGCAACTCACGTCAACCATAGTCACTTCTGTCCATGCCTTCCTTTAGCTTTTTCTTCCACCTGATTCCTCCTTCCCCTTAAACTGCTCAAAATTCACGTTTTAATAGAGGGTCATAGGTTTGTGCACCATCCCACATTCTTCTTGCAATATCTTTCAAGAATTAGAGGGTCAACATGCCTCCATAATGGCATGGTCACCCCCATTCCGCACCCTGCACCATGCCCATTTAATTTGGGCAGCCTCCTTTGCTAGGTCATTGATATTTGCTACATGACTTTGGGCATATTTCTTTTTCTTAATTTTTCACCTACCCAGTACAGTGTCTTGGAATTTTCTTAAGCCTTTATTTGGTAATGAACTCTTATTCTATCCTCTGGTACTAGTATCACCTAAATTAATGGGTTCCCATACCTTCACATGATGTTCATATTGGCACCATGTCTCTTGTCCCTTTCGAGCGCTTCTTTTTCCACACCTAGGCTATCCAACATGGACATTGTTAATATGGATGTGACAAACCACCATAACCTCCAATATTCTTATCTATTAAATATTAACTTTTTGTTGGTAAAATACAATTACTAACCCTTGGCAAAAAATTAGTTACTATACCAATAAAAAACCTAATGATAAAAAAATTACTATTGGTGGTGAATCTCTTATTTTTTATGAATGATTTATATACAATATTAGGAGTAACTAAATACATAAGATTACAAGGTTGATGGTACCTTAATCCTAACATCCACCCACTTGAAATCAAACATTGTAAATACATTCATAGGAATACATCTACTAGGAACAAGACTAAAGACCTCCCTACAACATATAAACTTTTCTATATTCATAAGTTTAGTAAGTGAATCTACAAAATTTTCTTGAGTGTTAATATTCCTTCTCTATCTATGTATTAGCAATCATTTTATAAAAAAATGGTATTGTATATCCACATGCTTAGTCCATGTATGATACATAGGATTCTCGGCCAAAGAAATTGCACTCTAGCTATCACAACTAATTTGAATAGTCTTGTAATCAAAACCAATACATGTGCACAACCTTTGTAACCAAAATTCCTCCTTAGAGATAGGGGTATTAGCCATATGATATGCTTCAATGGTGGATAAAACAACTATATGTTGTCTATTACTCATTCAAGTCATTACTCTTTCAAACAAAATAAACACATACCCACTGATGGACCTTCAATTGTCCAGGTCACCTGCCCAATATGCATCAACAAAACCTTATATTTTTAATGTTTTATCCACACTATTGTACCATAATATAAACTAAACAATAATTGTAAGTACCACACAAATATTTTAACACCCCTTTCACATAATTCTAATGTTCTCTACTAGGATTAGACATAAACCTACTCAATACTCCCACTACTTGGGAAATGTCTAATCTAATGCAAACTATCAAGCATAAGTTAAACTTTCTACTTCATTAGCATATCACACAGTAGACATATCTTATAAATCATCTTCATTCTTGGGCCACATATCTATTGAAATCTTAGTACAAATCGGTAAAGGAATTCTAACTGGTTTAAAATATTTCATAAAAAATCTATTCAAAATAATATTAACATACTTACTCTATGATAACCAAAGTTTTTTGTTCATTGGACCTCTTCTAATTTTTATTTCCAATATGTATCTTGTTGCCCCTAGATCTTTCATTTCAAATGCACCTAAAATTTGAGCTTACAACTCACTAATCATACCTTTGATGTAACTGGAATTTACAACATATCATTCTTATACAAGAAAACAATTAATATATGATGATCAATACATCTAATTTGAACATAATGATATTATTTGCTTCTTACACAACCCAACTTCAAAATAAATGAATCAACCTTTTGACACCACATTAGGGGTGATTCCTTTAATCCATAAATATCTTGTTTTAACTTGAAATCAAGTGTTTTTTTCCCTTTTACCTAAAAAATTTAGGTTGTTGCAAATAAATTTTATCTTCCAAGTCTCCAAGGATTATTTTAGTGGTGAATTTTCACCAATTGGTGAATAGTTCATATCGGCTAATTTAAAATTAGCAAATACATTGCAACCAACGGGGTGGCCAAATCGCTCAGATTTTACAAATTATCAATTTATTGCATTTTAATTCGTCATCAATTTATTTTATGAGGCATATGTAATTAATAGTTTTTCCATAGCAAAATACGTGTTTCCAATGGTCTAATTAATATTTTTTCTTGGAATTTTGGAAGCATGTATTAATTCCCCACATATTTTCCAATACTATTAAATGAAATTGTGTATTAGGATGCATTTTGCCAACAACATTAATATTCACTGTGTGTGAGGACCAATTTCACTAACTTTAAAAATAATTGCGTATGAGGACCCATTTTGCCAATACTATGATAACTTCATGCTAATCCTAGGTCCATAATTGCCTTGAAAATTGTACAACATATATGTTTTTTCGATGTTTGATTTTCCCAACATTTAAATGTATCATTGTATAATCACGTAGGATTCACCAAATTTTTACTATACCATTTAAAAATCCCCCAAAATTTGCGGAATATGGATTGATATAAATATAATTGAAACTCAGATTTATTTTCATATTTTGTTTAGTTTTAAACTTGTGAGCTCTCGATATGAATCATAGGGCAAGTTATAAATACATGCATTATTGCATTAACGAATAGCAATTCAATGAAAACCTATAGGCAAGTGATCATTTCTTCATAGTGTTATAAGATTATTTATCTCTTTGACATTCTTGCTTCATTCTTATAGATGATATTGAGTAGGGATACATCTAGGATGGATAGGGATTTATAAATTGTATGATTCCTTCATAAACAAGAAGAAATTTTTTGATAGCTTTTATTTTTTGAGAGATGTCGAGCAAGAACAAGAGTAAGAGTCCTCAAGGTGGTGAAGGGAGGCCATCAAAATGCACAAAATACAACTTGTTACCATAATGTCATACTTTGGAAATGTTTCTAGTCCATCAGATCAAGATGAAAGTACAACATCAACACTTGATATTAACGAAGAAGGCAATACCTTAGAGGAAGATTAGAATGAGTTAATTGTGAAAATGTTGTATAAGATGTTTCAAGGGATACCTAGGGTAGCTGGAAAGAGTTAATTGACTTGGATGACAATGTCAGTATCGTAGATGATGTTACTGCAAGGAAGGGAAAAAAAAGCAAATAAAAAATGGGGTGCAAGTGGGATATGACAAGGAATTTACAAATTGATTGGGTGTCAAAGTACCCATTTGTTGAACTAGGGAAGAATGCAAACAAAGATGAACCTCTAACCTACTTTAAGTGTAAGATTTGTAGTTGGAAATGTAAAAGGGACAACAAGTTGTCACTAAAAATTGATACCATGAAAAATCATATTGATAAATTTTATGAAAAAAAAACATAGAAATAAAGGAAAAATCAATTATTAGATGGAAATCAAAGGAAGAATTTCTTCATGTTAATTAAGCATGCCTTGGAATATGATGAACATATTCAAAGCAAGGTGAAGCTTGCTAAATTTCAGAGGTTCAATTCAAGCCCAATTTAGAAATATAATGGCAGAGGCACAACTAGCAAAAGATGTTCATTTGACTGTTATTTTTCATATTTTTACCAAAGGATGTCCTATGATAAACTACCTAAATTATAACATTTTATTATCTTTTTGGGTGTTCCTAACTTTCCTAGCACACATTGGTCAATAAACTATGGATGGTAATAGGAAAGTTGTCTTGTTGAGGTGGAAAAACAAGATTTACAGGAAAAAATAAAAGAGTCAACCTTTATTGCATAATCTTTAGATGAAGTTATTGAGCTAGATAATACTTCTTGGGCATGTATGCATGTCTATACTATACACAAACATGTCCACCAACCTTAACTACTCTATTTTTTAAAAATGAAGGAGAGTTTGAGATCGCAAAATCTATTTAAACTAGGTAAGAAATCTTTGAATAAAATTGGAGGTATGGATGAATTCATAATTTCCAAAAAATTGGTGTGTGCAAGAGTTGATATCCAGCTTCAATAATACAAGGTCATAGGAATGGTCTTTGCATAAAGTTACAAATTACTTTTTCACCATATATGATTTTCATTCATTACATGGCCCACAAAATGAATTTAGCATTTAAAATTGTAATCAAGTTTCCTTCAATATCAAAATTTAAAAATCTAGTTTGTGAGATATACTCATACTTCTGCCAAAGTCCCAAATGGTTTGCAAAATTTGAAAATTTTGTTGAGGGAATAACTATAGGAAATAAGATTTTTAAGGATGTTGATATCAGATAGATCTTCATGCATGGACGAACACAATGAGCTTTTTCATAATATCAATCCTTGATTAGAGTAATGTATGAACACCACCACACAATAGATAAATATCTTGACCTCTTACATAGGCTAAGTGATATAGGAAATGAACAATCTTCTGAAAAAATCCCAAGAAAGAACTATGTATATTTTTGAATATAGTAAACTATGTAAAATAACATGTATGACCCTTGATAATATATATATATATATATCAGATTATCCATTTAGAAGTCCAAAATTTAGAAGTTAGCAGTTAATCACAAACTTGAACAATCCTAATATTTTTTTATAGTTTAATGCAAGAGGGGAGTTATGTGTCTTTGTACATGGATTTGAGATACCAATGCACTATTGTACAATGGTCAAGCATTCTACCAAAGAAGTAACTAGTACAAAGGAAGCTTTTAACTATAGTGTTAATTTTGTAAGTACTACATTAAAAGGTATTGAAAAATATCTTTCCTCAAAGATTATAGAACGATTCTCTCGAGATGAACTACTTGAATCCATGCCTATTGTGTATCCTCAATTTTGGGTCCACTATCTACCAAATGGTTATCATAGGAGATTAGAAACCTTGGTCAAACATTTTTTGAAAAGTTTAGAATATAATGGACAAAAAATAGAAAGAATTATAAGTGAAACTACACTTGTAGAGCAATTTGGCTATTTTACAACGACTATGATTGAACAATTTGAATCCTTCGAGAATCTTATGCAAGAGGGATTGATAGCAAGGCTTTAGGAAGCCTTAGGTTAGAGTGAAATATTGTGTGATTCATTATCAAAATATTTCAAACTTGTTTATTTATGTCAAACCATGATATTGGGGTTAGTGGAGGATGAGAGAGTTTTTAGTGCATTGTGGTTTTTGAAATCAAATCTAAGAAATAATCTAGACAAGAATTTGGAAAATTATTTGAGGATGTATACAACTATGTATGATATCTTAAGTTTTCCTTTTGAAATGAAACTCACAAACTAAAAGTCCATATGTGAAACAAGAGGGTTGTGCAACACTTCAAACCTCAGTGGCACTGGCACAAATGATAATGACACAATGAATGTTGAGATGTAGTTAATCATATGTATGCATGGCGAAGGAAACAAAGACCAGACTCAAATTCAAGACAACTCTCAATCTCATTATCAGAGTGAGGATCAGGAGGTGAATTGGAAAATGCATGGGATTTAGCAATTACTAGGTATTTATACTATATTTCATGAATCATATTCCAAACTATCATTGATGATATTTTATATTGTATTCCATGAATCGGATTGAATAAATTGAGGTACTACTATTTTCCACTATTCCAATGTAGAATCTAAATTTTAAACATTGTTTTCAAATTGGTTAATTAGTTATTAAACATATTTTTCAATTTTCATTTATTAATTGACATATTATTAATAATTTCATAATTTTATTATGTCATACTGATAATTTTTACATGCACTCAATGATTCAACTCAATACTTAATGACAACAATAACATATACAACATTAGTAATTATTTAATGTGTCTAGAAATAGAAACTAAAGTTTTTTTTGAATTGAGAAAATAAATAATACCTATTATTTGAATAGATAAATGTATTTGAGTTGTGTATTTCTTTTTAAATGAAGGAATACATAGAGGAAATGAAAAATCATGCTAAAAAATGACTTTGCACAAAGCTAAGTTAGAAATTCATATTATCAAATCATTCTATTAGCTTTTGTAGCAATCTCCATTGTCTAGTTGATGGAAGTACAATTTGTTCTAACTAATAGTATTTGACTTAAATTTTTTGAACAATTCGTAATTGAAATTGGAACTTGACTTGAATTTTTCAATCAAAATTATATTCAAGGTTATCAATGGTTTGATGGAATCCAAAATTTTTGCATTATTTGGGTTCTGAGGAAACTAGGCCAAATCAATATTCCTTTTATCTTCCATCTTTCTTCATCTTTTTTGCAACTTGATCTAGAAATTCCTCTATTTCACATAGTTTCAAACACTTTTGCATGATAGATGACACCTTTATTGAGGCATCAATTTGGGCATGAATTCCTTTTGATATCAATTCATTGTCACTAACTTTGTAGATTGTTTGCAAAATTTCATTTTCAATTTTCTCTCTTGAATTCATGTTTCTGTTATCAACTACATATTTTTTCTTACTAACAAAATATAATTGATTTGTACTCTACATCTTCCATACATATTCCAATGCAAAAACCATCTCTATCACATGTATTGGAAGTTTGTAGGGCTCTACTCCTAATCCATAAAATCTTAGCACAATATATTCTTCCATGAAGTACTAGTCATACAATTGCATTTGTATATCCCATTTGAATGCAATCTCTACAAGAATCAATAAATTTAGGCATTGGAATATTTGCAATTGCTTGATACAATGGAGTCAAAAAATAGTCTACAAAATGATTGTAGTTCCTTCGAGTATCATGCATCCTTATCTTAGTGGCCCAATCATATACTAGAGTCATTTTTTTTTCCTCAACATTCGTATTGAGTTGAATCTAAAGCTTCGTGACAAAAAATATTCCACTAAATTTGACTAGAAATAAATATCATAAGTAGGTTGTGAACTTAAATGTCTTAGTGAAACCTCCTTTGATCATTAAAAAATAATTCTACATGGATTTTGCAATGTGCTTAAGAAATTTATATTTGATAGGTGGAGTAACATAATAGATATTATATACCATTTCAAGGAGGCTTGCACCCACTTCCCAATTGCTATCAAATCCGAGGCAAAATACTAGCATGGAAATAGTATCTTGAACCCTTGGTTTAAAAATATCAAATTTTTAAGGAGGCTTATGATGATCTTTGAATAAGTTACTATGCACTATTCTTTTTTAGAAAAAAATATTTTGGACTCTTGATGGACTACTTCATAATTACTAGCAAGGTTTTCTAGGTCAATGTGGATGTTTCCAAAATATTCGGTTGTAAACCCCAACACATTTCCAAATTATTTTGTAGTAATGGGTAACTTTAATTTTTTTCTATCTTTATTAACAATTACTTTTTTGTTATCATCATAATTGTGCGTGCAGACCATGATAAATTTTGGGTAAGGGAAAACCTTAGGTAACATCATACATTCCATTCCAACTACCCATGATGCAGTGGCACTATTAATTGGCGTTGTTTTACTATTGGTAGTTTTGAGTTAATCCTACCATAGATTACAAGATCATAAATATCATGTTATTCATCCATGAAACCTAGGGTTCTAAGCAATCCAACATAGTCTATTTTTTATTTTCTTTTCCTTTCCCAATAGTTGGTCTGGTACTTGTGGTAGACATGCTTGTAAACTCTCAACCCTCAACCCCAAGATTGAAAAATTAAGAAATGATGGAATGTAGGATTTCTATCTTTCACTTACTTAGAATTTGATTCTTGAAAAGATGAATATAGATATAGGCATGGATTGGTTCTAGTGGATTCAAGAATATCCTAGGTGCACTGCAATAAGAAATCTCCCTAGCCCTTTCGCTTCAAAATAATATCACTTAGCAGTAGCAAGTTCACTTCTTTTTTTCTTTTTCTTGAATATTAAAGTGAATGAAACATGTTACCTCCTAATTGCACAATTAGTACATTACTCAAAAAAAATTCAACACTTGGCATGAATTTTTGCAACGTCAATTAATTGATCACTTTCAGAAAGAGATAACATCATTTGATCTCAAATAAATTCTCAATTGTTGATCTTTGCAAATCTAACAACTCTAGGGTGATTTTGTAGGTTTGAGTTTGTAAGTCTAGCGCTCCATGTATTTCATTCTGGAATTCAAATACAACCATCCATCAAACATCCATCGAACGATCGAATATTCAATACATTATTTCTAATTTTATAAGGCATAATATTATATCATATCAATATGAAATGAAAATATTAATTATAAAATATTACATAGTTAAAAAGAGCATGTGATTAATTACTTGCTTGCAGCACCAATATGTTTCAATGCCAATTAGGAATGACACGACATACAATTGGATAATACTTTAGCACCTATAAGCCACATGTAATCATATACCACACCATCATAACTTGAAGGCATTGTAGCAAACAAGAACACACCATGAATTAAAAGAGTGTGATGTAATAGGAATGTGACATTTGGCACCAACAAAGATTAAAGCAAAGACCACCATATGGGTATATAATGAAGGTGACTTAACTGATTTTAAAATCACATGTGCTAATGTTCAAAAGTGGTCACTAGGAAAAGGGGCCAATTAATCAATGAATATAAAGGTTTTCTATTACAACTTAAGAAAATGGGAACCGATTGAACAAGTTTAATATCAAAATATATTGACACTTGCCCCTATTTTGAAGATTTTATGTAGGAATTTAGGTGTGTGAAAAAATTGACCTAGAATAGAATGGTATAGTATTATACATTAATTATGTTATATTATATTTTGTATTTATATATTAAATATTAAATATAATAATTGTTATATAATAAATACTATTATATATATTTGTAAGGTAATCTATATAAAATATGTCGAAATATATCAAACTTAAAATAAATAAAAAATATTGTATGACTAATCACATGGAAAAAAAAAATATTGCATTTAAACAATGAAAATAGAATGTATTTATGAGGTTTAATTATATATATATTGATTGGCTATATTAAATGATAGTATTATATTATTATTAATATTAGTATTATATTATTTTTAATATATTTTAATTAATATATTAATTAGTCTTGTCATTTATTTTTTTATTTAATATATTAATTATTATTATTATTATTTTGATAGATAAATAGTTGTTGAGGAGCAACACCCAATATATTGAATAAAAAATTTAAAGTGAGAATTGCATCCATTATCCCATACCCATTATAGGCCTACCCACCCATCACCTATACTGCATATACCTTAATAACCACCTACCACCCATACCAGAGACAAGCTCCATAATAACTAAGTTAGAGCAAAACCCACCACCCCAAAACAAAGGCCCCACAACCAATCCAAACAAACACTATACATTTTCCCCGTGTATGGAATGGGAGTGGAGCTGCATGTTAAACGAGACCTCATCTTTCTTCCTTTTCCTTTGAACTGTGGTCCAATTTCCCTCTACATCCTTGGCAGCCACATCCACCCCTAAGTGTTCAGGGTGATTTTGTTCTCCCTCAGAAATAAAAGTCATTGTATCTTCTACCTGATCTACCACCTCTTCACCTGATTTTGGGTCCTTAGCTTTCAACTAAGAGGTTTTTTGTTCTCTCTCAGAGGCTAGGGTCACTACACTTTCTGCCTATTCTACCCCCACTTCGCCAGATTTTGGCACCTTAGCTTCAAAAATTTTATTTCTTCCCATTGGGAAGAAATCTTTCTTTCCCTTCATATTTGGTAGTGAATTACATGTTGATGCCATCTGAGTTTCATTCCTACCTCTAGGGGTATCATTGGTTACTGTACCTTCCTTGTGCGATTCTTCTTGTTCTATGGAGTAATGCTGAGGGGTAAAAGCACAAAGCTATGTCACACTTTCAACCAACTTATACACAACTAAATTTAAGTATTTCTAGCTAAAAATGAATTTTGGTCAAAGATATGATCTAGTAAGATTCATTCTAGCTAAGTTAGATACTTCCACAACTTTTTCAACTAAAATTGTTGGCTAAAAATATATGGAGCACCACTTTGAGTCCAATTTACCAAAAGATTAAAATTATTTGAAAAACTTGAAGTTTTAATAACTCCTACTATATACACCTGAAAATAGTCATCATAATCAATTAATTAAATACAACCTATTTGATTAATGCTTCAACTACATATAAATAAGGACTTAATTTATTTATATTGTTCACTTTCCTTTTAATTCTTCTAATTCACATTCTTCTAAATAATTAAATAAACAAAATACCCTAAATGTGTTTATTTAATTAACCTTCCTTAATCCTGATTAAGAATCAGAGCACATTTCTACAACTTTTTGTGTGCCACCTCATAAAGGTCACATGAAAATAAATAAGCCTAATTATTAATTAGAATTATCCTCACACACTTCCACCAATGAGAAAAAACACATGGCTTTATTCCCCCACACTTCCAACAAATTTGGAGCACATGGGTCTTTGTTTCACACAATTGGGAATCCCATACATTTGGCATGCTTCCAATTGGTCAAGGGGACAACATCCCAATTCCTTTCATCTCCATTGTCTATCATTTCTCCTTCGAATCTAGACCGTTGATGGGTTCCACCTCACAAAATGCTTGAGAAACCCTATAAATACACCCTCTTGCCTTAGCATTTATCATCCACCTTTTGAGTAATGTTATAATGCTATTTTGAAATACAAATTGGAATAGTGTTATAATGCCATTTTTCATCCACATCTTGAGTATTGTTACCATGCAAGTTTTTCGTAGGAGATTGGAGCTTTCATGGAGTCTTATACTTAGTTTTCATATCATGTGTTACTTTGCATTCTCATCTTAGATTAATTAATTGCTTCATAGTTACATTTTATCATCCTCATTGAATCATAGTTACATTTTATGTTAGTTTGTTTTATGTTTGCATTTGAGCATATGCATAATCATGGATAGTTCACTATAGTTTCATATCATCTCTCATCTCCACTTATTTATCTATCATCAACATCATCCTTCATTTATCTTTGCATCCATTATCCTTTCCATCATTTTGTTTCATTTAGAAGCATGCCACTAATCCTTCCACCACACATTTGCACATAGAAATCATCTTAGCTTGCATATTAAGCATCAAATCTCATTTTCTAGGTAGTCATTTTAACAACCTTTGTGCCCATAGAAATATGAGGGCCAAATGGTTTAATAAATCCCTAGAAATAGAGAACAATGATACGTATTTGAAAGGTTTGATTGTATTACGAATAGAGTAGTTTTACTTGCTTCAAAATTTGAATGTAAACTATCTCATTAAGGTTTGTATTGACATTAGAATATACCTCTCCATATTCAAGACACACAAAATGGAACCCACCGTGGGGCCTTTGCCTCACTTATTACTAACTTTTTTGATGATTTCATGATTGTAGGTTCAAAGTTTATGACTTGGGAACATTTTGCACCTTTTTGGAGGCAATTTTGAGCTGTTTTGAGGCATTTCTGGGCTGTTTTTAGAGTTTTGGTGCCTCTTGCAAGCAATGCAGAGACCATTTTCAGCTATTTTGAGACCATTCTAGCTTGTTCTAAGATTTTTGGTGCCTCTTGTACCTGTTTTGGCACCTCTTACAAGTTGTCCCGAGACTATTTTCACTTGTTCCGGGACCATTATGGGCCACTTTTAGAGTTTTGGTGCCTCTTGCACCTATTTTGGCCCCTCTTTTCAGAGTTTTGGCACCTCTTGCATCTTGTTCCAGGACCCTTTTCACCTATTTTGAGACCATTTTGCACTGTTTTTAGAGTTTTGGTGCCTCTTGTTTCTATTATGGTGCCTCTTATCTTTGTTATGGCGCCTCTTGTCTCTATTTTGGCGCCTCTTGCATGTTTTCACCAAAATCAGAAACTCACATTCTGTGTTGTGCATTTGTAGGTTTTCCTAGATTCGCTGTCAAAGACTCAAAACATAAACTACTAACATATTGCAGGGGTTGGACGTTATTTACTTGTTTCCTTTGGTTAAGATAAGAATGTAGCTTAAGTAAAGGGATAATGAACATCATGTTTCCTTTTGGTTAAGTTAGGAACATAGCTTAATTAAAGGAAAACGAACACCATGTATTTTGTATGTGATGAATGGTAGGCATATGCTCTCCCCTTAACTGGGTGATCCAAAAAGCTAGACCTATTCTTGTTTATGTGCGAGTGTAAGTGGAGTATATGGCATGAGTTCTCTCGTTATTCATGTGAAATAAAGATCAATCAAACTATGGGTATACTTGCTTGCTTTCGTTTATCCTAGAGGGCTTGCCTTGTGGGAAAAAGTAATCACCCAAGGGAAAGACCCAACCGATAACACTCTAAAGCCAAGTGACTTCCAACCAGGATATAAATGTGGATACTTGAGGAAAGTTCAAGTATCACGAGGATAATTTTGATGAGATGGATCGAAAGGGACTCTCGCCACATGGATTATCCCCCACGAATAGAATGCCCACATTAAAACCCTTGTTGTAGATTTTCCAAAATCCTTTATCTATTCTTTGGTGCAGCAACAGTCGTTACCAAGGCATCCACATTCTCATAGTTTTTAGTAGAGATGATCAGTTTTCCAAGGGAATTTCATGGGGACTGGAAGCTTGGTTGGCCTGAGAAGAGAGTGCACTGTAAGGGGGAGCCCGTGCAGCCAAGTTTCTGAATTCACCCAATAAAGATAGTGTGGTTGGGGTAAAACCTGCATGTAATCTAAAAGAATATAGTCTTACACAACCTTAGGAGCGTATATTAGACTTGATGTGTCTTCAAAATGAAACTCAAACCAAACACCAAGAAAAATATTACATTTTGAAAGAAAAAACCTTGATTCAGAACTACATTCATTGAGGTAGAAAAGTTGATAACTTAGCTCCATCCATCTTTAGAAAATCAGTCCTTCCAGTAGTGTTCAACCATTCCTTAGGAAAAATAGAGTCAAAATATGTGGTTTACATGATGATTTCACGAAAGGTCAAGATTAGAAAACCAAAGATCAAACCTCTTAGTCCAAAACAACATCAAAGATGTTTGTCTATACTTTACGACTTTAGAGAAAGGTTAACCTTCAATTTTTACAAGAGAGCTTGCAAAAACAATCTAGAGTTATACATGATGTACTATTGTCAAAATCCAAGAATTTTCCAACGTTTTGAGTACCTTAATTACGTCTCTTGAGTGAAAAATTTGAGTCCAAGATCATTCCTTAGATACCTTAGAAGTCTAGACATTGTTGAAACAGACCTATACAAGTGGAACTTTTCAAACTAAACCTAGATCTAAACATTTCAAGGTGCCTAAATCATCAATATCCATCACATCTTTTCTTGTACAACTTAGTTTCATCTTCGGTATTTGTCATCCTTTAATCATGAAACTATGTCATGCAATCAAATCAAACCTAATCTAATCAATAGGATTTGTCATTCTATTTGACTTAGTTGTAATCCTTGGCACTATTTCAAACTTAGATCAAAACTTTGTCTAAATCATAACACTTGTATGCTCATCCAAACAAGATCACAAAAGAGAAGACTCAAGGACAAGGAACTTGGAACACCCAACTTTGAAACGAAAAACATAGGAAGTACAAGTAGTGAAGCATTCAATATCGAAACTCCCAACATTGAACCTCAAAATAGTGAGATCCCTAGCAACATGGCTGATGTAGAAGAAATCCCTATTCCTGGACTCAACAACACTCAAGGGGAAGAAACAAATGATGAGCATATCCAACAAGAGGAACAAGACCCCAACTTCCATAAGTTTTTGGAAAATATTTTTTAAAGAGAGGGAAAAATACCTATTAATGTTAGCCAATCAAGGAGTCAAACTTCCCCCTGATTTTGACATCTTAAAAGCACCTCTCCAAAATCCTAAAAGGGAAATAGAACAAATGGTTACTTTAACTCACCAAATGAAGAACCTTCAACAACAAGTTCTAGATATGAAAAGGGGAACTTCGAAATGATACTTGATCGAGGAAATTTGTCCTTATCCCTTTAATCCATCTATCAACATGATTCCTTTCCCTAAATGTAGTGAATTTCCAAAGTATGATAAATACAATGGTACAAATGATCCATTAGATCACATAAGGGAATTTCGAACTATGAGTCTAGAATTTTTGCACAAGGAAACTTATTTGATGAGACTGTTTCCACAAAGTCTAGGAGGGGCATGCCTTGAATGGTTTTCAAATATTACACACCCCATCAACACATTGAAGAGTTGGTCAATATATTTCTCACTCAATACTCTTACAATATCCAACATGATATCACCATGAAAGACCTTTGCAACTTGAAGCAGAAAAAGGGTGATTCCTTCCTCATTTTCTTGCAAAACTGGAGGAGATTGTTTGCAAGGTATTATCATCCTGTGCTCGAAAAAGAAAAGATAGAGATTTTCATTGATAACCTAAATGATGAGATGAGTTATAGGTTGGAATTACAATGGCCCCCTACCTTCGAAAAATTGATTGAAAACGGAGTTAAAATCGAAGAATCCTTAGTCAAAAGAGGGGTCATCAAGGTATACAATGAAAACAACTCATCCACTTCCTCTAACAACTACAACAATGGGGACAAACCTAAATTTTTGCAACGAAACAAGAACATGGGTAACAATGAGGTCATAGCTGAAAATCAAAATGCCAAACCCGTATTCAATCTAACAGTAGTTGCCACCAAGACTAATTAGACAAACAATCCTCCCAACCCTCCAAATGTTAGCCAAAACAACAATCAGACTAATTTGGGGACTAAAGCAACACCGTTTCCAAAACCTTCCAATCAACAAAAATTCACACCATTGGGACAATCCTTAGATTCCTCCTTAAAGGAACTTACTGAGGCTAAGCTTATCACAGTGCTAGAAGCACGAAACTGGGATCCACAAGTCAAGCCCTTTTGGTGGAATGATGCCCATTACTGTGATTATCATCAAAAGAAGGGTCATATGACGAAAGATTTTTGGAAATTAAAACACACAATCCAAGATCTCATTGATAAAAAAAAGGTACGCATTGAAGGACCCCAAAAAAATAGTGATTAGGGAGTGTTCAAGAACCCTTTACCCAATTATGAAAAGGGAGAGTCCTCTACATCGAATACCAAAGGTAAGAATATAAACTATGTTTATGATTCTTCCATTCATTGTATTGAGATGGTTGAGAATTCCATCCAAGACATTGAAATTGAAAGCCAAGGGAAGGATGCCACTACTGAAATCCAACACAATGATGACACCATCTCACAACAAATCAATGACCTTAAACCTAGAAATATGAGCACTAATGTTGACACGAATGACAATCGAATTAACGTCATCAAAATCACAAATGATCAGGACAATACACCTATAAATGCAATTACAAGAGGACAATCCAAGGTAACATTGAAAGGAGCTACCCCTTCCACGTCCAAAATGAATGTGTAGACATCTAAATTTGATTTCTCCCATACGATAAAATTCATCTCTTTATTCGTCCATTCTGTCAATATTAATTTATTTAATTAATATTGCACTTTCTGTCCAAAGTCCTTAAAGTATTTAATTTAACAATTAAATGCTTTACCTTACCACCTTTTCCTCTCTAAATTAAATAAATACATCAATTTATTTAATTTAGTTATTTTAATCTTTTTGAATTAAAATCAATTTAAAATTCTTCTTTTCTCTCTCCTTGTCACATCCTCCATAATCCCTCTCTAATCTGGATTAATTTAATTAATTCATTATTAGGATGTGCATCCTCTTAATCAAGGATTAATGTCACCTCCTCCTACATTTGCCACTTGCTTATAATCTTCCATTAATTATCCTAATTATGTGTTTACACAACCTTAATCAAGGTCATTAGCCACATTTAACATCCCTTTTTAGTCAACCTTTCCATTTGCTTTTCTTGGCATTGACCCTCTTTCCCATGTGATTTTTTAATTCACATTTATTCATCCTAGGTCTCTCTCCTCCCCGTGTGAATTTTTAATTCACATTTTATCCTTCCAAGACTTCTAAAACATGGGACTTGTCACCTCATCCACATGTAACCAACTCCCACATTTTTGGAGACCCTCTCTTATCCATTAGATTCTCTCATAGGCATGTGAATTTTTAATTCACATTTATTCCTCCAAGGAATCTTCTCATCTCCCAATGTACTTCAAAGGTACATGTCATTTTTCCACATCATGTACTCTCCTTCCACATCACCTACACATCATCTCACCCTTAGCCACTTTACATTCCACATGTCAAAATGTGAGGGCTTGTGAGTCCTCAACTCACCTAAGCCCTTCATATTGGCCTTGTTGGATAAATCTCAACCGTTGAATTCTCTAGAGAATTCAAATTCCTCTATAAATACCCCCTCCTCCAATGCAAAAAAGAGAGAGAACACTTAGTCATTTGAGCAACCTTATGCTGTCATTTTGTGCACTCATATTCTCTCATCTAGCCATTTATTTTAACCATTTTGTATTTGCATCCCACCACATAGTTAATCTTGCATTTAGCCACATCAAGAGCCATCCAAGGAGCACACAAAGCAACCAAAATCAAGGGCCAACCAAGGAGTTTCAGCAGCAAAGAAGGTATAAGCAGATTACAATCTTCATTTTATCTTGTTTCTTTGCTTTATCATTCCTTAGGCCAATCTTGAGGTGTCCCTTTGTGTTTTTCCTCATTGCATTTTTAGTTATTTTGCATAGTTAGAATTGGACTAACATTTAGGATCACATTTCTGGCACACCCGGTGGGACCCACAAGTGGGTTCCTCTATTTTACGTTTGTTGTTGTTGAGTTGTTTACAGGAACAGGTCACAGAAGGGTGACTACGCCCTCTAGTTTGCTGCAGAGGGGCAACTATGCCCTCCTAGTCACTGCAGAGGGGCAACTACGCCCTCCTAGTCACTGCAGAAGGATGACTACACCCTCCTGGTCACTGTAGAAGGGTGATTACGTCCTCTATTTCACTGTAGAAGGGCGACTACGCCCTCCTGGTCCCTACAGAAGGGTGATTACGCCCTCTGTTTCACTGCAAAAGGGAAACTACGCCCCTTGGTTAAACTTTTTTTTCTAACATTTCACTGTAGAAGGGTGATTATGCCCCTTAGTTAAAATTTGTTTTTTTAACGTTTCATTGTAGAAGGGCGACTACGCTCCTTGGTTGAATTTTGTGTTCTAACATCTTACTATAGAATGGTGACTACACCCCTAATTAAAACTTTGTTTTTTTTAACATTTTACTGTAGAAGGGCGACTACGCCCTTGATTAAAACTTTTTTTTTCAACATTTTACTGCAAAAGGGTGACTGTGTCCTGGTTTGAATTTTGCTTGCTAACATTTCACTGCAGAGGGGCGACTATGCCCTCCTAGTCACTACAAAGGGACGACTATGCCCTCTTGTGCACTGCAGAGGGGTGACTATGCCCTCCTATTCATTGCAGAAGTACAATTACGCCCTCCTGTTCACTACATAAGTGCAATTACACCCTCCTATTCACTGCAGAAGTGCAATTACGCCCTCTTAGTCATTGCAGAAGTGCAATTATGCCCTCCTAGTCACTACAAAAGTGCAATTACTCCCCCTGTTCACTGCAGAAGTGCAATTATGCCCTCTTGGTCACTACAAAAGTACAATTACACCCTCCTGTGCACTGCAGAGGGGTGACTACACCCTCCTGGTTACTACAAAGGGGTGAATACGCCCCAAAATAACACATTTTGAGGGGTAAAACAGTTGTTTTAGCTTAGTTTTTGCTCCCATTTTTTGTTGTTTTCATATCCTAACCCCCTAACATTATTTTTTGCAAGGATATTTGTGTTTTTGCTAACATTTTGCAGCATATTCTTGTGTAATTGACGAAGAACACAGGATAAAACAACTAACAATTTCTTGCAGGGCTATCCGTTTGCGTAGATTTTAAAAGCTATCCTTGTGCTCCTTTTCGTTAATCTAGGAACATAGTTTAATTAGGGGGTAATATCTATTTTTTGAAAGTGTTTATCTCTTTTGGTGTTACCCAAAGGGGGCATTAGTTTATTTTCACTTTCCCCTTGCACTTCGTGTGAGCCTGGGGAGTAGTTGGAAATGATTAGTGTCTTCTTTCTAGAGGGACCTGCTTGGGGATTTCATCACCCCAAGGGACGATCCCAGCCATGCGTACCGACGAGGTATACAAAGGGGGGAGAGCTAAAGCTGTACCTCAATCTAGTCATGTCGTAATTGGCA
The DNA here is from genome assembly GCA_007258455.2 of Sequoia sempervirens. Taxonomy (NCBI): domain Eukaryota; kingdom Viridiplantae; phylum Streptophyta; class Pinopsida; order Cupressales; family Cupressaceae; genus Sequoia; species Sequoia sempervirens. The sequence continues at coordinate 514,602,674 of VDFB02105785.1, forward strand.
GAGCGTCGAAGCTAGGGTGATACCTAGATAGATGTGAAGAGTTAGTATGCGCCCTTCAGTATTTAGTTGGGGTTCCCAATGCACGCTTGTGATGGGTTGGTGTTCACGGTTGTGTCTCATGTACCGAGAGTATATTGAGGACTCCCTAGACACCTTGTGCATCCTAGATTAAGACCTTTATCAGCCATACCCTTAACACTAATCATAGGATTATGCTTGCTTGAAAGTGTTTTCTTGTGAGAAACCAATAAACTTTTTGACAAATTGGCCTTATTATTGTTATCTTAAAGTCCTTGCCATAGTCACTTTCATCAAAAATAAGTCCCTATTCACTGCAGAAGGGAGAATTTTCCCTTCTAGTTACTGCAGAGAGGCGTCTAAGCCCTCTGGTGCACTGCAGAGGGGTGATTACGCCCTCCTATTTACTGTAGAGGGGCGAATTTTCCCTCCTAAGCAACCAAAATTGCCCCGTTTAGCTCCGTTTAGCCTTTAAATCATCGTCTAACCATTCCAAACCTTTATCTAATCATTCCAAGCCTCTATTTTGTCATTCTAAACCTCTGAAACATCCGTTTGATCATTCTAAACTTTAATTTTATCATTCTGAACCTTTGTTTGGCCATTCCAAACCTTTGTTTAGCCATTCCAAACATCAGTTTGACCAAGTAATCTTTCATCCTTTTTGATCCTTTGTTTACTCGTTTCAAGTAATTTTTCATCCATTCCAAGCATCCATCCCCTCATTATGAGAGTTGTTTATTCTTTCTAATCAATCGTTTACTCATTTTGAGCTTTCATTTTTGTGACCTGATAGTCGTTCATCCATTTTAAGAAATTGTTTACTAGTTTTGAGTGCTTGTTCATCCACTCCTATCATTCGTTTTCCCAATCCAATCATCTATTTCCTCAATTCGGTTATCTAACACCATGTTCCAATCACCCATCTCTTCGTTCTAACTGCCTATTTACCCACTCGGAGAGTCCAAAAGCAGTGGGGCGAACCTGCCCTGTAGTGGGGCGAATCTACCCTGCAAAAGGGAAAATTCGCCCCTCTATGAGGGAAGATTCGCTCCAGAAGGGAAAATTTTCCCCTCTACAGCAAAAATTTGGTAAATAGACAATAAACAGATCGAGTTCGCAAATCCGATCGGTGGAACCAATCCCATCATATCCTTCAATCCAATCCTAATCTGAGCTTTAATCTAATCCCAATCTGAGCTTTGGTCCACTCACATTCTGTCGAGCTCATCATCTGAATCGTATCGATACATCATCCTCAATCATCTCTAGGCTACACATCCCCTATCATTTTTTCAATCCAAATCCCTTGAACTTTGTTTTAGGTTATTATCTGAATTGACCTAAGTGTCTGAATTGATTGTCATCATCAACATCTACTTAGGATTGTCTTCCATCCTAAGTTAATCATCATCGTTGGCCCAATCAATCTGCTTTCAACCTCAAGGTTAATTTGGTTATGTAATCATCCATTCATCCTTTAATCCAATCAATTAGTATCTTAAGTCACCTAGGGTAATCTTCGAATGGGGTTTTCCAATCTCTCTCATCATCTTATCTGATCCATCATTTGATCTTATCAATCATCGATCAATCTTATCGAATCCAATCCAATCGCATCGTTATCTAATCACCTTCGACTCAATCAATCTACTTCCATCTTGAGGTAGATTCGATGTCATAATCATCCTTTGATCATCAACTCCAATCATCACAATCAATCCCATCACATCATCTAATCATCCTAATCTGAGCTTTAATCCAATCCCAATCTAAGCTTAACCTAAATCCTAATCTGAGCTTTAATCCATCTACATCCAAGATCCCTCCTTCAATCTTCTTCTAACCCATTCTTTTATCATTTCATCATCTTTATAATCCATATTGATCTAATCCAACATCATGAATCCTTACCCTTCATCAATTCAACCAAAAATAGTAATCAAGGGAAACCCTAATTACGTTGATGACGATAATGAAAGCCTTGTCGATCAAGAGGTATATGACGTGGATCCCCTTGATATTGTCATTACTAGTAATCCTTCCCCAACTGCTTTCGGAAATCCAATCCCGCTCTGAACTATCTCATTATGTCTTCATCCATGCCTAATAATGCTCCTTATGCTACCTTTGACAAGGGATATCCATTATCTTCCTTGCCCACATCTTCATCGTATCCTCCCTCTACATCATTATCTTATCCAACATCCATGTCTTCTTATCCCAATCTAGTATCCCAACATCCCTATTATAATCCCATGTCCACAATTGCATACCCTAATCCTTCATCCACATATGCTTACTATCCTAATCCTCCATACCAATCTACCTATCCTAATCCTTCTTATCAGTTTGTCCATCCTAATCCTACATCTGCACCTTTTTATCTTAATCCTGCACCCCTATCAACCTATCCTAATCTAACATTCACATCCTCTTGTCCTAATCCAACATCCACAACCCCTTGTCCTAATCTACCACCCACATCCTTTTGTCCTAACCCACTGTTCATATCCTCTTCATCATTCCAATATCCCTACCTTAAGCCTCCATCCAATCCTAATCCTCCATCTACTCCCAATCCTACATCCAATCCCATTGTCCCATCTAATCCCAATCCTCCACCAATCCCCAACCCTTCATCCACTCCCACCTCACCGTCTAAACCTAGAATATACAATTTTCTCACTCCGGAAGTTCTTAAAGGACTCATGACAAAGAAGCCATCACCAACTCCACCACTTTAAATAATTGAACCATACCATCCCAATCCATCCTCCATGGTCACTAATGATGAGACCCCTCTCCAGCCCACACCTATCATTGATGCTATCACCCCTAGCACCACTCAAACTGTCAAAATCATCACATCCTCTGAATCCATTGAGCCCCCCTCTCCTACCATCACATCTACCGAATCCATTGAACACCCATCTTCTACTCCTAGATCCACCCAACCCATCAAAGACCCCCAAGTCCCATCCATTCCTTCCATTCCTAGTATCACCGATATCCCCTCTCATGAACTTCATGAATCCTCCATCCTTCCACCTCACCTACTTGAAGAGCCCATCCAACATGCATCCATTTTCATGCCTCCCGCACACGATGAGTTATGCCAAGAGCCTGATCCAAAGAATGCCAACATATCCCCTTCTCCAGATCAAGATCCTACCATCCCATCTAGTCCTACTCAAGATCACACTCCTCCATCCACTCCATCTCATGACCCCCTTGACATTTAAGATTTTTTCACTCCATCACATGAGCTCTTATCAGTTGCTATCACAAATCTAGATCCCATCATATTGCCTAATCCATTTCTTGACTCCTTATTGCTCACTCATCCTGATTCATATGTTGCTATCCCATCATCTCGCTCTCATGATCCCCCATCATCACCTAAAACTGTTATTCCCACACCACTTGTATATCCCCTTGTTACTCTCACATTCTTCCATGGTGGTCTCCTTGCAGAAGAAAAACACAACATATATATCACCCATCATCCTTTGCCTAATGATGGACTCGCATCCTTCTTCCAAAATAACAAAAATCCTATCCTAGATCGAATGCTCAAGAGAATGAACTATCAAGGAAAAGGTTTAGGCCTTCATGAGCAAGGTCCTCTAGAGCCCATGCAGGTCAAAGAACAAATCTTTATGCAAGGTCTTGGACCTATTTCCCAAGATTCACAATCTAAAGATGTTGGTACAACTTCTAGACATCCTCAATGAGCCTCTTCCAAAAGAAATATAGGCTCTTCCCATCGCTCCACCAGATCATATGCTGCCATTCCTCCTCCTCCATTGTATCACCTCAAAACAACCATCCATATTCCTCCTTCATCCACTCCATCCATTTTGGGTCCTTATGTTCCCCTGTCCCCCATCACATATACTCCAGGTCCTAAGTCCATTTTGGGCCCTTACATCCTGAAATCACCTCCTCCATCTCGTCCTATTATCCATCCATCACCTATCCATGTCACCCATCATAACTATCCCACTCTCATGTTCCCTAATCAAGATCAACAAAGGCACGTACCTGTACATCCTCCATTCACATATCATCTTCAAAATCCTACCTCCATCCCTCCATTCATATTATCTCCACATCATCCATCTGCTCACACCCATCCAATTGCTACTAAAAGCACTTTGGATGCCAAAGTACAAATGCATAAATCTAAACATCCACATGAATCAAAAACTCCTCATGTCCCCCCTAAAAGACATGTTGAAGAAAAGAAAACTCAAATCCAAAATCCAAATCAAATCCATAGGCCATAAAGGCCCACCAAAGCAAAAATCAAAACCATGTGGATCCCAAAGAAAAAAGATGCAATGCCTTCAAATGAAGCATCCATAACAACATCCAAAGTTGCTACTCCAAAAGCTAATCATGCAAATCCTCCTAAATCCATTTTGGGTCCTTATGTCCCAAAATATGCTATCACCTCTCTGCCATTATCTCCACATCCTCCATTACACCCTCCATTAGCCCCACATCATCCAACCATTAATCCTCCTATCCTTTCACACCACCCACCACATGTGCCAATGTTGGTCCTGAACATGCCTCCCCATCATATGCTTACTCCATCATTCCATCCATACACTTTCCAACATCCCATCCATTATTCCACATACCCCCCCATCAAATCCCTCTAATACATGCCCTTGCATAATTCCTCCATTGTCATAACTAAGGTTGTACCAACATCCAACAGTCACTTCAAACATGGGTTCTTAACACCTTGTATGGAACTTGATGCTTAAGTCCTTCATCCACCTCCTTATCACATGTTTTCTAAATCCACTTATCCACCTCCCTATCCTTATCCATCTCCTTTTGCATGATATCCAAAAAGTCAAAAATCCAAAAAAATTCAAAAAATCCAAAAAAAAAAAACAAAACAAAACAAAACAAAAAAAAGAAGTAAAGATAAATAATTCATCCAATGGTGAAAACTTGGCAAACAAACACCTTGGATAAGTACCGTGATGAAAACTTGGAAAACAAGCATCATGCATACATCCCCATCCGTCCTTTTCCACACTTGGGGGCAGCATCCTGATACGCATTCCCTCCATCCACTATGCTTCCAAATATGCTTCCAAATATGCACCCATCTTCCTGCTATATGTCCTCTTCATTCATCCCCTCCATCCCACCTATCTTCTGCATCCTACCATCATATCCCATTTATCTCCCATCCCTCCATCCTTCTTGTGACCTTGATCAAAATAGGGGCACCTATCTATGCATGCTTTGGACACCTCTTGGTATACATTCCTTTCGTCCATGCTCTATCGTATTCCTTAGTCACCCATCCTATCCTCCTCTAGTTATCTCCTTTATCTTCCCATCCACTCGTCTTCCATCCCTCATGCCTCATCATACATGACATATCTAGAGTGGGGGCATCTACTTCCTTTGTAACATAGTCCTTGGAGACATCGTCTATCATAACATCCATTCATTTTCCTATCCATCTACCACAATATCCATTCCATCTCCCAATCCTTATCTTCCTATCTATCTATCCTAACATCCCTTCATCTTCTTATCCATCTACCATGACATCCCTTCCATCTCCCCATCCTTATCTTCCTATCCATCTATCCTAGCATCCCTTTCATCTCCCAATCCTTATCTTCCTATCCGTTTGCCACGACATCCCTTCCATCTCCCCATCCTTATCTTCCTATCCATCTATCCTAGCATCCCTTTCATCTCCCAATCCTTATCTTCCTATCCATCCAAACAATCCCTTCCATCCCCCATCCCTATCTCTCTATCCATTCTTTCATCTTTATCCTCATCCCATTTCGTAATCCCTTGTCATTGGTATCTAGCTATAGGCTATTCCCTTCATGCAACCCAATGCCATTTATCTCATCGCCATTACTTCTGCTCCTCTTACACATCTTTTCAATCTCCTATACTTTCTCATCATTCATCTCTCCATCATACCATCCTCCCAATTCATCTTTTGATGATTTGGATAACTATCCCATCCCTGAGCTTCGTGTAGTCACCATCATCCTATCCAATCTAACAGGTCTATCCTATCTCATCATATCAATCCCATCATTTTCATCCCATCACCCTTTATCCATTGTTTGTCTATTTGGTCTTGGTCGAACTACGTCGCCCTTGCGCTTTCACATAGGCAAGGTCGATCATTTGATCCACTCCCGGGGTTCTGTCCATCCACTCTATTATCGTCTATCATCGATCTTCATTTTCCACTTTGCTCCTTTTGTCCATCCTATCTTTACCATCCATCAAGGTCTCCATCGTGGTCTGTCGTCAACCTTTTTATCGAACTATGAGGGCTTTGCGCTTTCACGTAGGCAAAGCTAATCTTTGATCAACACTCGAGCCCCTAGGTCTTTAGGGTGTGTCAGTCTTGTGAAATGTCTCTTGTGTCGTGTCATCAAGCTATGCCCTTATCTAGTTGGTTTTTAACAAACAAGATCCACTTGTATCATCAGATCTAATCAGTTCTGAATATCCTACGTCATATCGATTTTTTAGTTGAGTATCCATCATCGGTTTCAACATGATGCATCCTTCCTAGCAGACCTCATCAATCACATCCATCCCCTTGATCCTATGGCAAAGGACGTTTGAAACTTGATTGCGATCTTTTGATTGCTTTTGGTTTTTGTTTATCAGTTGAGCTCCCTATCATCACTTGTCAAGGCCACCATGATCCATCATATTATGGTGCATTTTGATTGGTTAACATAGGGGCATATCTTGATCTTTTACTGTTGTTGTCTGTTGGGTTGTCCCAAGTAGTATCCACCAAGACCCCTATGATCTTGTGTTATGCCAGGACATCCCTTTGTGCTTGCGGTTATCCCAATGCCTGGCCCGACCAAAGTCTTTGTCACTATGGGGTGTTGGGATAGCCTTCTTGTTTGTTGTGCATTAGACACCAATCTTCCTTTCTCAATCATACCTTGGTGTATCGTGTCTTATGCTATATCAAAACTCAATGCTCTGAAGATGGCAAATCGTATTAGGATTGTGCTTCATGGTCATTACTGTTGCATTGCATTCACCCTATGATTTTGGTTGTGCAAATACTTCACATCTTTTTTTCTTCTATCTTATTTTCTTTTTCCTCCCCCATCCTCGGAAGTGCCCCAAGCCAGGGCGGATATGCCCCAACCAGGGGTGGAAGCCCCCCAGACCCCTAACTTCCCAGGGCCGCCATTCGCAAATTGTGCGTTCAATTGACTCCGCTCGAATGCCAATCTTCTCGGTTTTTCGTGGTCTTTCCAATGACATATACCATGTCATACTTTCGAAAAGTTGCCCCAGGCCGGCGCGAATAAGCCCCAAGCCTCGTCGGGGTGGGTGCGCCCCTGCGCCAGGTCGAGTGCGCCCCAGGCCCCTAAATTCCTGAGGCCGCCATTTGCAAACTATGTGTCCGATCGACTCCATTTGAACGCCAGTCTTCTTGGTTCTTCATGCTCTTTCCAATGACATATACCATGTCATATTTTCAAGAGGTCACCTCGGGCCGGGGCGAATATGCCCCAGCCCTCACTGAGGCGGGTGTGCCCCTTCACTAGGGCGAGTGTGCCCCAGGCCCCTAACTTCCCGGGGCCGCCATTTGCAAACCGTGCGTCCGATCGACTTCGTTCAAATGTCAATCTTCTTAGTTTTTCATGCTCTTTCCAATGACATATACCATGTCATTCTTTTGAGAAGTCGCCTCGGGCCAGGGCGAATATACCCCAGCCCTCACTAGGGCGGGTGTGCCCTAGGCCCCTAACTTCTCGAGGCCGCCATTTGCAAACTGTGTGTCTGATCGACTCCGTTCGAACACCAATCTTCTCGGTTTTCCATGCTCTTTCCAATAACATATACCATGTCATACTTTCGAGAAGTCGCCTCGGGCCAAGACGAATACGCTCCAACCCTTGCCAGGGCGAGTGCGCCCTAGGCCCCTAACTTCTTGGGGCCACCATTTGCAAATTGTGCATCTGATTAACTCCATGCAAATGCCAATTTTCTCGGTTTTCCGTGGTCTTTCCAATGACATATACCATGTCATACTTTCGAGAAGTTGCCCCAAGCACCCTAGCCCTCGCTAGGGTGGGTGCGCCCCAGGCCCCTAACTTCCCGTGGTCGCCATTTGCAAACTGTAAGTTAATTGAGTCTATTTGAACGCCAATCTTCTCAGTTTTTCGTGCTCTTTCCAAAGACATATACCATGTGATACTTTCAAGAAGTCACCCCAAGCCAAGGTGAATATGCCCCAACGCTCATCAGGGCGAATACGCCCCAGGCCTCACTGAGGTGGGTGCACCCCTGCGCTAGGGCGAGTTTGCCTTAGGCCCCTAACTTCCTGAGGCCACCATTTGCAAACCTTGTGTCCGATTGACTTCGTTCGAACGCCAATCTTCTCAGTTTTCCGTGCTCTTTCTAATGACATATACCATGTCATACTTTCAAGAAGTCGCCTTAGCTCGAGGCAAAGATGCCCCAACTCTCACCGGGGTGGGTGCGCCCATGCGCCAGGGGGAGTGCGACCTAGGCTGCTAACTTCCCGGGGCCGCCATTTGCAAATTATGCATCTGATCGACTCCGTTCTAATGCCAATCTTCCTGATTTTCCATGCTCTTTCCAATGACATATACTATGTCATGCTTTCGAGAAGTTGCCCTAGGCCAAGGCGAATATGCCATAGCCCTCACCGAGGCTGGTGCGCCCTAGACCCCTAACTTCCCGGGGCCGCTATTTGCAAACCGTGCGTCTGATCGACTCCATTTGAATGCCAATCTTCTCAATTTTTTCGTGCTCTTTCCAATGACATTTACCATGTCATACTTTCGAGAAGTTGCCTCGGGCCGAAGTGAATACGCCCTAGCCCTCGCCGGGGTGAGTGTGCCTCAGGCCCCTAACTTCTCAGGCCGCCATTTGCAAATTGTGCGTCTGATCGACTCCGTTCACATGCTAGTCTTCTCGGTTTTTCATGCTCTTTCCAATGACATTAACCATGTCATACTTTTGAGAAGCCACTCCAGGCCGGGGCAAATACGCCCCAACCCTCGCCAGGGCAAGTGTGCCCCTGCGCCAAGGTGAGTGCGCCCCACACCCCTAATTTCTCGGGGCCCCCATTTGCAAACCATGCGTTTGATCAACTCTATTTGAACGCTAATCTTCTCAGTTTTTCGTGCTTTTTCCAATGACATAAACCATGTCATACTTTAGAGAAGTCGCCCTAGCCAAGGCGAATGCGCCCTAGCCCTTGCTGGGGCGAGTGCGCCCCAGGCCCCTAACTTCCCAGGGCCGCCATTTGCAAACTATGCGTCTGATCGACTCCATTCAAATGCCAATCTTCTCAGTTTTTCGTGCTCTTTCCAATGACATATACCATGTCACACTTTCGAGAAGTCGCCTCGGGCTGGGGCGAATACACCCCAACCCTCGCCGGGGTGGGTGCACCCTTGTGCCGAGGCAAGTGCACCTCAGGCCCCTAATTTCATAGGGCCGCCATTTGCAAACTATGTGTTTGATCGACTCCTTTCAAATGCTAGTCTTCTCGGTTTTCCGTGCTCTTTCCAATGACATATACCATGTCATACTTTCGAGAAGTCACCTCAAGCCGGAGCAGGTGCCCCCTATGCCGAGGCGAGTGTGCCCCAGGCCCCTAACTTTCCAGTGCCGCCATTTGCAAACCATGCGTCTGATCGACTCTATTTGAATGCCAATCTTCTCAGTTTTTTGTGCTCTTTCCAATGACATATACCATGTCATACTTTCAAGAAGTCGCCCTGGGCCAAGGTGAATATGCCTCAGCCCTCGCAGGGGCGAGTGTACCCCTATGTCAGGGCGAGTGCGCCCTAGACCCCTAACTTCACGGGGCCGCCATTTGCAAACCATGTGTCCGATCGACTCTGTTCGAACGCCAATCTTTTCAGTTTTTCGTGCTCTTTCCAATGACATATACTATATCATGCTTTCGAGAAGTCACCCCAAGCCAGGGCGAATATGCCCCAGCCCTCGTCGTGGCGGATGTGCCCCTATGCCGTAGCAAGTGCGCCCTAGGCCCCCAACTTCCTGGGGCCGCCATTTACAAACTATGCATCTGATCGACTCCGTTCGAACGCCAATCTTCTCGGTTTTTCGCGCTCTTTCCAATGACATATACCATGTCATACTTTTGAGAAGTCACCCCACGCCGGGGCAAATACGCCACAGCTCTTGCCAGGGTAAATGTGCCCCAGGTCCCTAACTTCCCAGAGCTGCCATTTGCAAACTGTGTGTTCAATCGACTTCGTTTGAACTCCAATCTTCTCGGTTTTTCATGCTCTTTCCAATGACATATACCATGTCATACTTTCGAGAAGTTGCCCTGGGCCTAGACGAATACTCCCTAGCCCTCGCCAAAGCGAGTGTGCCGGGGTGAGCGTACCCCAGGCTCCTAACTTCCCAGGGCTGCCATTTGCAAACTGTGCGTCCAATTGACTCCGTTCGAACGCCAATCTTTTCAGTTTTCCGTGCTCTTTCCAATGACAGATATCATGTCATACTTTCAAGAAGTCGCCACGGGCCAAGGTGAGTGCACCCTAGGCCCTAACTTCCTAGGGCCGCCATTTGCTAACTATGCATCCAATCGACTCCATTCGAACGCCAATTTTCTCGATTTTTCATGCTCTTTCCAATGACATATACAATGTCATACTTTCGAGAAGTCGCCCAAGACCCCTTTTCCTTTCCCCATCTGCCTCCTCAAGGGGGCATACCCTATCATTCCTCTTCATTCCTCTGTCATGAGCCTTCTCCCATGAGACTGGGGCATCCCCTTTCACTACCCTATCATTCCTCTTCATTCCTCCGTCATGAGCCTTCTCCCGCGAGACTAGGGCATCCCCTTTCACTTCCCACTGTTTGGGCAGCTCATTTAACCTCTTTCATGCTGGGGCATCGAGTCCTATCACTTCCTTCGATCATCTGCATTTCATTTTTCTTCAAAACACTATTATTCTATCAATATTTCAAAGAGGGGCAAAATGTAGACATCTAAATTTGATCGCTCTCATACGATCAAATTCATCTCTTTATTCATCCATTCTGTCAATATTAATTTATTTAATTAATATTGCACTTTCTGTCCAAAGTCCTTAAAGTATTTAATTTAACAATTAAATGCTTTACCTTACCACCTTTTCCTCTCTAAATTAAATAAATACATCAATTTATTTAATTTAGTCATTTTAATATTTTTGAATTAAAATCAATTTAAAATTCTTATTTTCTCTGTCCTTGTCACATCCTCCATAATCCCTCTCTAATCTGGATTAATTTAATTAATTCATGATTAGGATGTGCATCCTCTTAATCAAGGATTAATGTCACATACTCCTACATTTGCCACTTCTAATATTCCATTAATTATCCTAATTATGTGTTTGCACAACCTTAATCAAGGTCATTAGCCACATTTAACATCCTTTTTTAGTCAACCTTTCCATTTGCTTTTCTTGGCATTGACCCTCTTTCCCATGTGAATTTTTAATTCATATTTATTCATCCTAGGTCTCTCTCCTCCCCATGTGAATTTTTAATTCACATTTTATCCTTCCAAGACTTCTAGAACATGGGACTTGTCACCTCATCCACATGTGAGCAACTCCCACATTTTTGGAGACCCTCTCTTATCCACTAGATTCTCCCAAGCATGTGAATTTTTAATTCACATTTATTCCTCCAAGGAATATTTTCATCTCTCAATGTACTTCCAAGGTACATGTCCTTCTTCCACATCATGTACTCTCCTTCCACATCACCTACACATCATCTCACCCTTAGCCACTTCACATTCCACATATCAAAATGTGAGGGCTTGTGAGTCCTCAACTCACCTTAGTCCTTCATCTTGACCTTGTTGGATAAATCTCAACTGTTGAGTTCTCTAGAGAATTCAAATTCCTCTATAAATACCCCCTCCTCTAAGGAAAAAAAGAGAGAGAACACTTAGTCATTTGAGCAACCTTATGCTGTCATTTTGTGCACTCATATTCTCTCATCTAACCATTTATTTTAGCCATTTTGTATTTGCATCCCACCACATAGTTAATCTTGCATTTAGCCACATCAAGAGTCATCCAAGGAGCGCACAAAACAACCAAAATCAAGGGCCAACCAAGGAGTTTTAGTGGAAAAAAAGGTATAAGCATATTACAATCTTCATTTTATCTTGTTTCTTTGCTTTATCATTCCTTACGCCAATCTTGAGGTGTCCCTTTGTGTTTTTCCTCATTGCATTTTAGTTATTTTGCATAGTTAGAACTGGACTAACATTTAGGATCACAAAATGTTTTTCCTGTAACTCAATATAACATTGTTGATCAGCTACAGAAGATACCTGCTCAAATATCCATATTGGAACTTCTCAAGATTTCACCGGCGCACAAAGAAATCCTGGAACAAGCTTTAGTTGCCACCGCAGTACCAAATAATCTGGAAGTATGTACATTTCAAGCTATGGTGGGACATTTGACTACACCTCATTGCTTATCATTCTCTGAACATGCGATGCATCCACCACCCATCCGCATAATGCTACTCTCCACACGAAGTCCTAATCCATAAACATCGTGTCAAATGTGTCCTTATAGATGGAGGAGCAGGCCTAAATATCTACACTCTCAAGCTTGTTCATGCATTAGGATATTTTGAAAATGCTATTGATCCTAGAAGGAAAATCACCATAAAAACATATGATGATGAAGAAAGATCCTCCCAAGGATTGATCATCTTACCTATTCAAGTGGGACCAATCATCAAAGACATAGTGTGTCAAGTGTTAGACAAGGAATTGACATTTAACATACTCTTGGGACGACCATGGATTCATGAAATGCAAGCAGTACCATCAACCTATCATCAGTGCTTGAAATTTCCTTTCAATGGGCATGAGATCACCATTGTTGTCGATTCTAACAATCCCCAATATTGCAATGCACTCAGAACAAGTCAAGATACCTTTTGTACCACATAATAGAGAAGTCATCTACTCTGATCCATCAAACAAAGAAATTCCAGTGGGTTCTTCGTCAAGACAATATGAGGAAAAGGCTCAATCAAAAGACAAAGGGGTCATTGACTCTATTTAGTGCAACGATGGAAGTCAGCTTAATGCCTTATCCAAACAGTTAGAAAGGATCCAAATAAAATACAAGGGCATGGGGGAATACTCATTTGAGAAATCTTCATACTTATCACAAATTTCATCTTCTCCTAAGTCACATGGACAACAATCTACCTCAAGAAAACAATCTTTACAACCCATCACGCTCTTTGATGGGAAGTTTATAAAAGCAAGTACTCAATCGGAGGAATTAGAAAACAGGGATGTCCTAAATTGGTTATACAAAGATGAAGGAATTTCATAGGTATCAGTGTCCAATATATGCACAAATAAGTATGGAAAAGGTCAGACAATATTGACAAAGATGGGATATGAAGGAAATGGTCCTTTGGGTAAAAGAAAAGAAGGCATTAGTGAACCAATACAGCTCGTCACAATGAATCCCAAAGACAAAATAGGACTAGGATACAGAGAAGCTTGACATACCAACCTTTTCAAACGATATTCCCTCGTGAACTTCCTATGTTCCAAAATTCTTGACACATGTTCTACCATTGAATCTCGAAATGAAGCTCCTGACGAAGGGAGTGTTAAACCTTTCAGCTGCAAAATGAAAAATATAGGAAATGGGTCTAATAGTGAAAACCATTTGGTGGCACTATTAAATCAAGAAAAAGTAAAAACAAAAAGTGTATCTCAAGGTGAAAACCTCTCTGAGGCACCAAGAGATGGAAGGTTTGACACTCTCCCAGAATAGTATCAAGAGAGATCTCCAATGCTAATAGAACCTACACAATCCATCAATGTTGGTATAGTTGAGATAGTGAAGACCCTGCATTTAGTGGAATCCATGATAGAAGAGGAGAAATCTTGTTTCACCAAATTCTTTGAGGAGAGGAAAATCAACTTTTCTTGGTCATACACTGACATGCCAAGCATAGATCTAGAACTCATTATGCACCATCTATCCTTACCACCCAACACAAAACCAGTAAAGAAAAAACTGAGAAAGATGCATCCTCATATCACCCTTCTAGTGAACACTGAGTTGAAAAAGCTATTAGATGCAGGATTCATAAGATCTATTGACTATGCCAAATGGATATCAAACATTGTTCTGGTATCCAAACCAGATATCTTCACAGAGCCTGTCCAAAAGATGATTTTCCTCTACCAAACATTGATTTGATTGTAGACTTGACCACTGGACACAAAATGTTATCACTTATGGATGGCTTTTCAGGATACAACCAAATAAAGATAACACCTGAAGATCAAGATAAAATGACCTTCACATGTCCTTGGGGCACTTTTTGCTAGAATGTGATGCCTTTTGGATTGAAAAATGTTGGAGCTACATATTAGAGATCTATGACTACCATCTTCTATGACATGATGCATACTTTTATGGAAGACTATGTAGATGATTTGTTGGAAAAATCCTACACTAGGGAAGGACACTTAGAGATTCTAGACAAAATCTTCAAAAGATTGGAGAAATTCAAGGTGAGGTTAAATCCCAAGAAATGTGTGTTCAGTGTAACATTAGCTAAAATTTTGGGATACATTGTCTCAGTTAAAGGCATTGAGGTGGATCCTGCAAAGGTCAAAGCCATCATGGAAATGCCTCCTAAAAACATCAGCCAACTCAGATCATTACAAGGAAGGTTCTAGTCCATTAGGAGATTTAATGCTCAACTAGTTGATAAAACTCACCCTTTCAATCACTTATTACACAAGAATGTCTCTTTCAAGTGGGATGAAAAATGTGAAGCTTCCTTCAGTCAACTAAAATAGTATCTAATGACATAGCCTGTGTTGATACCACCATTCAAGGGAAAACCATTATTACTATACATTGCAACAACCAAGATATCTTTGGAGCTTTATTAGCATGAGAAGATTCTAGAGGAAAATAAAGAGCCATCTATTATATCACTAGGGCCCTAAATGGTTATGAGATCAATTACACCTTTATTGAGAAATCCTACTTAGTGGTTGTATTTTCTACACAACAATTAAGGAAATACATGTTGAATCACACCATCAAACTCAGTGCAGTACTTACTCAACAAAGTTGCTTTAACAAGGAGGTTACCCAAGTGGGTCATGATATTGAGTGAGTTCGACATCTAGTATGTGGACATGAAAGTAATTAAAGGTCAAGCCATAGCAGATCAACTAGCTAAAGCACCATTGTCAGATAACAATCCAATGAACATTGAATTCCCTAATAATGATGTCCTAACCATATCTACACAATAGTGGCTGCTATACTTTGATGGCTCTTATACACAACATAGATCAGGCACAGGAATCTTGTTTGTCTCACCACAAGGATACACAATTCCAAAATCCTACAGATTAATGTTCCCCTGCACCAACAACACAGTTGAATATGAAGCATTGATCATTGGAATCAAGATAGTTATTGAATGGAAAATCATGGAATTTCTAGTCTACGGTGACTCACAATTGGTCATCAACCAAGTCAATGATGATTATCAAACAAAGGATGAAAAGTTGCTGCCTTACAAGAGGATGGTGGATGATTTCAAAAAGTACTTTGTTGAGATCAAGTTTGCACAGGTTCCAAGAATAGAAAACAAAGTTGCAGATGCAATGGACATTTGCTTCTCTCTTGCAAATACTTGAACAACGAAGACGTTATGAATTCATGGTAAAACAAGTGTCCAACCCAACCTATGAAGATCCAGAATCCCAAGTGATATGCCATATTGTTGACCCTCAAAATTCCCTCTATGGAGAGATCCATACCTACCTACAAGACAATATCCTTCCAATTAACTTATCTCGAAACCAAAAATGAAACTTTATTCAACAAGCGGCTCGCCACACCCTAATAGTTGATGTTCTTTATAGATGAGGTTTGGATGGTACTCTTCTTCAGTGTCTATAAAGTAACAAAGCTAAAACCGCTTTATAAGAAGTTGACGAGGGTATTTGTGGCACACATTGAAGTGGCTTAACCTTAGCTAAGAAATTATTACGATTGGGGTATTACTGGCCGAACATGGAGAAAGAGTCATTTCAATATGTCAAAAGGTGTTCCAAATGCCAAATTCACGAAAACTTGATACATGCACCTACACAAGAGTTGCATCCCTTCACAACTACATGGCCTTTTTTTAAGTGGGGATTGGACCTTGTAGGTAAGATTCACCCCCCTTCCTCCAATGGACATAAGTTTATAATCACAGCCACAGAATACTTTACTAAGTGGATTGAAGTTGTTCCTCTAATCACCATCACTAGGAAGAAAATATCATCATTCATCCTTAATTATCTCATATGTCGGTATGGTGTTCCTCAATCTATCATTACAGATAATGGCCGACCCTTTAAGAATCAAGATGTTCAAGAGCTTTGTGAAAGATTTCATATCCAACATCGGTTTTCTACACCTTACTATCCCCAAGGCAACGGCCAAGTAGAGGCCTCAAATAAGACTATCTTGAAGATTTTGAAGAAAATCGTCAATGAAGCTGGACGTGATTGGCATGTTTAACTAAACCCAACATTGTGGGCTTATAGAACCAATATCTGTAACCCAACAGGAGCAACACCCTATTCTCTTGTCTATGGGTCAGAATCTATTCTACCTATTGAGGTTGAGACACCATCCCTGCATGTGTCACTTAAAGGGATGATTTCAGACGAGGATTACAAAGTATCTAGGCTACAAGAATTAGAACTGTTGGATGAACGCCGATAGCATGTAGTTGATCACCTAAAAGCTTATCAACAAAGGATATCTAGGATCTACAATCATAGAGTAATACCTAGAGCATTTCAGGTGGGTGACTTAGTCATAAAAGAAAATCCTCATAATCAACAAGATTGAGATAAGAAGGGGAAATTTGAACCTAACTAGATGGGTCCCTTTGTTATAGTATCAGTCCTTGGATCAGGAGCATGTCAGTTATCCACACCAGAAGGGGATTTTTTTTATGAACCCCTCAACAACTTGCACATCAAAAGGTTTTAAACCTAGCTCATCCAGTGCATTGGTAATGGTCCTAGAAAAAAATTAAAAAAATAAAAAAAATGCAAAAATCTAAAAAAATCAGAAAAAGGATTAAAAAACAGTAAAGAAAAAATGATCGTCCTCTAGTGAATACCACTTCGGTGGCACTTTGGGCAAGTACCTTGGTGAAAATGTGGAAAATAGGAACCTTGCATAAAATAAGCACTCTCCATCTATCTTGGGCTATGTGACTTGCTTTGCAGCGTTTATCCATTATGCTTCCATGTTCACATCATAGCTTGATCCAGTGTTTGTATCATGGTATTCCCTAGCATTACTTGGCCCATTCTACAAATTAGTTTATTTTATCACATCACATTAAGGGCATGTCCTACTTTGGATTAGATTCTTGAACATTCTCAAGGTCAGAAAATTGAAAATCTAAAAACATATCAAAATCCAAAAACATTCAAAACATATCAAAATCGAAAAATAGGTCAAAAAGTCAAAAAGTCAAAAACATAGTTGTCATTCGAACTACGTCGTCTCTAAGCTTTGAACGTAGGAAAGGGTGGTCTTTGATTATCCCTCGAGACATTTAGGTCAGTCTTTTAGCTATCTGTTATGTTCATATTTTCATCTTGTAAATCTTGGTCATGTCATTTGTCGAATTACGTGGTCTTTGCGTGTATAACGTAGGCAAGGCTAATTTGTTGATCAGCCCTCGAGGCCCCTAAGATAGGTCTTTAGGTTAGGTCTTGGTCATCATGGTTGTGTCACACCCTGCACTGGGGGAAAAATATTGCACTCACTAGGGGAAAATAAACTTTGAGCTTGAACCAGCAGGCAAATAGTCGTCAGAATAACGTTACAAACACAAACTTCAAATGAATGTTGATCTTTCTAAATCAAGGGTTTATCACGTTAAACACGAAAGTTCAAATTGTTCTGCTTTTATTTTTGATATCATATCTCTCGAGTCCTCGATGATGTATCGAACTAGAGGAGAAAGGAAGGAGTATGATTTTTCTTTTTCTGTTGTCTGTGAGTTTATCATTATTACTATGCAAGTTGTCGTGAGATGTGCACTACAAAGTATCACTGATGACATTCTTAATTTGCATAGGAAAAAGATTAACTCTTGTCTGTTTACGCAAGCGTTGCTCAGGTCATCTTGGTTTAATTATACGTAGATGCTTGTGTTAACTTGCAATTTTAAAACATCATGGAAGTAGTACTCAGGTCATCTTGGTCTAAAATATGCCATCGATGCTTGTACTCACTTTCAACATTTTAAAGGCCCAATGATGATAAAAAGCACGACAAATTGGTTAATATAAATGACAACTTTTGAAAATGAGATTTGCATAGTTAAGTTATGTTGCATTCATGTTAAGTATTGCATGTGTATTTATGGGGCTTTTCAAGGTTGAAACAATTTTACAATGATGTCATCTCTATTATTAATGGATTGAGTACATTGGACATTAACCAAAAAAACACATCATTCTCATTTAGTTGCACATCAGTCGCATCATCATTTGCATATCTTAGAAAACATTCTCATCTCATTTACATCCATACATTCCATCATAATATTTACATCAGAAAATATGAAAGAAAGTAATAAAGGAGATACATTACATATCCTTCCAACATCAAAATCATGTCATCCACTACACTTGAATAAGTGAGTCTCTTCATATTTCGAAGAAAGTTGGGAAATATGTCAGAACTTTATGAAGCTTAAAAGATCAATCTACTATAGTCTTCCCACAACTTTTGGAAGTTGGACAGACTCACTTATTCAAGCTTAAGGCATTAAACATTTGAGGTCATGCATAATCATAGTCATCACATCACATTGCATAATCATAATCATCACATCGCATTACATAATCATAATCATCACATCACATTGCATAATCATAATCATCACATCACATTACATAATCATAATCATCACATCACATTGCATAATAATAATTATCACATCACATTACATAATAATAATCATCACATCACATTGCATAATCATAAATCACATCACATTACATAATCATTATCATCACATGGAAATTAAATAAATTCACAACATTGCCTATCATAAACAAGGAACTCAAATGCATATCAACATTTAGATCATAATCACCGCCACATATCATATATCATCAAAAATGTCCTAATGCCCACGTGTACAAGGATATCCAAAAAATAGGATGAGATACATCAAAATCCAAAAGGGAACTGTATCATGGGAAACACATCCTCAATCTCACAAAAGGTGTATACACAATGTCCAAGGAACATCACAAAATGCTATGTCGAGCTCCCACCAGATGTTGCTGCTCTCATGGAACTAGTACCTCCTCTACCTGACGGACCTACACTTGGATCTCTCCTATCTCCAGGAAATGGCTGCGTGACACCCATGCTCACAGTCTGAGAACGAGATTGTACAAAACTCTCTTGTTGCTCAGGAGGAACCAACTCATGATATTTACCTTTGTAAAACTATAACTCCTGAGAAATGTGCCAAATATCTTTGAAGAAGTCTGATGTACCTGTAGATGGTGTTATCTGTTGTATCCTCTCGGCAATGGCCTCAGCCTACT
The DNA here is from genome assembly GCA_007258455.2 of Sequoia sempervirens. Taxonomy (NCBI): domain Eukaryota; kingdom Viridiplantae; phylum Streptophyta; class Pinopsida; order Cupressales; family Cupressaceae; genus Sequoia; species Sequoia sempervirens. Next base: position 514,622,418 of record VDFB02105785.1, read on the forward strand.
CTGTCCGGTGTCTAAAGGCATCCCTCTCAGAAGTAAGTATGATCATTTGTGCCTACAACTACTGTATATGCTGCCTATTTGTCCCTTTATCAGTACTTAAAATATCAATCTCCACCCAACACTGCCCTAACTCATCTTGAAGGGACACAATCTATGGTTGAGCCTGTGTTATCTCGCTCTGAAATGACTGAACCTTTTCCTGCAAAGCTGCTATCTATGCTGACTGCTGATGTGAGGGTATCCCAATCCAAATCTTGGGAAACACCTCTTGAGCTACGGTGATGCTCCTCCTGTGCCTTGAAATTGTAAAATCCAATGGATGACTGTCATTTACACCACCATCACTCTCCCCACCACCCATTGCACCACTATCACTCTCCCCACCATCATCACCTCTGCAAGCACCCTCCCACCATCATCACCACCCTCATCATCTCCTCCCTCTCCATCAACTGGTGGTACTAGCTCCTTTGGATGAGTAAATCTAGGAAAGGGATGTGTGTGGAAGAACTCTGAATAATCCTCGGTCATCCTGGCATCTATAATATATGAAACATAATTCCATAAAACTGGGGTCAAGGTATAATACTTTATACAAGATGCCTCATATGATACATAGGGGGCCCACTCTAACACATCTTGTCGTCGTCGTGCATAATGGGAAACTCCCAGTGGCATCCCCTGAACCCGTCCAAACTGTCGACATACTCATAGATATAGGTATCGCTTAAGAACAACATGTGTCTACCCAAATAGATAGCAATATAATAACATTTATGGCATCTCCAGCTAATCCTCTGGCCACTACTCACAATCCAAGTATGACTGCCATGTGACAGTCTCCAAATCCTCTAGAACCCGCCTCCAATAAGCAACCTTGCCCAGCTTATGTTGGACATGTGGCCCACTATAACTGAAAACATAGGGTCTCCCTGGTGGTCAATGTCTCTCTCCCATGGGTCGAGTGACGACTATCTGCTCCCATGCCCAGATCTGCAGCAATGTGATGCCACATGACAAACTCGTCGCCCCGTAATAGACAACCTTGTGCAAATCTTGACATAAGTGGGCTAACATACATGAGCCCCAGGCATACCTCATACCATTAAGTGTCATCTGCAACAGAACACGACCCCAACTTGTTGAAAATCCCTTTGACCTACGATCAGGACAAAGGAATCCACCAATAAATCCAGAAAGCACACACGGTAAGGGAGCATATTTGCTAATCATCTTTGTCCAAGGGATCCATTAGCCCATAGCATGATCATCTCAACATAATCTCTGCAATACAGCTGTCCCACCCCGTTCTATCTTATCATACACTAATATCTCTCCCATCACTGGGATCCGTAGAATACGATAGACATCCTCAGGAGTCACAGTCATCTCTCAAGTCAGTAAATGAAACATATTATGATCACTCTGCCATCTATCTGCCAAAGCTATCAATAAACCTTTGTTGATTCTATATTGTGGTATGTCTAACAAGGAAGTCAACCCACAATGGGAGATAATCTCTAAGACGGTTGATGACAACTGGTGGACCATGTTCCAGGTCTTTGGGAATCGCTCCCGAGATTGGAGTACATCTCGATCTCCCTAATCATGAATACAAATTAGTCAATCAATGTCATGTTCAATCAAGATTATCAGTCAATCAAGCTAATGTGTTGTCATTCAAATCAAATCAATCAAAAAAATCAACATCTCATTCAATCAACCCATCGTTCCTCTCCTATCATGAGGACAACCTATTATAAATCAACCCATCATTCCTCACCTATCATGAGGATGATCTTCTATTAATCAACCCATCGTTCCTTACCTATCATGAGGACGATTTGCTATCAATCAACCCATCGTTCCTCGCCTACCATGAGGACAATTTGCTATCAATCCTACCATCGTTCCTCTCCTATCATGAGGACGATATGCTATCAATCAAACCATTGTTCCTCGCCTATCATGAGGACAATTTTCTATCAATCCTACCCTCGTTCCTCGCCTATCATGAGGACAATATGCTATCAATCCTATTATCATTCCTTGCCTATCATGAGGATGATACAACACCGGTTCTATCTTTTGATTCCCGCCTATCATGAGATCAAATCATCATCATGTAAAACATCAATCAAACACTGCACATACCACAATCTGACTGAAATCAATCCAACACATGACAAACCGACGACTTCTAGGCTTCAAGGACATCTTGCAAACATCACCTCGTGGGCTTTCTGCAATCACACCCTGCAAAACGAGTCAAACCACAAGCTAAACCACCTCAAATCAACCAAGATGAAAAATTTCCAAGGCAACAAGAAGCGCCATTTGGGACACCAAAGGTGCCAAAATAGAGTTTGTGCCTCAAAAACATGTTTTCCAAGCTTGCAATAGGCGCCATTTGGAACCCCAAAGGTTCCAAAATAGAGTTTGCGTCTCAAAAACATGTTTTCCAAGTTTGCAAGAGGCACAATTTGGGACCCGAAAGGCGCCAAAACAGAGTTTAACTCCAAAAAACCTCCATTTTCAAGCTTGTAAGAGGCACCACTTGGGACACCAAAGGCACCAAAACAGTGTTGGAGGCCAAAAACTTGAATTCCAAGCTTGCAAGAGGTGCCACTTGGGACCCCAAAGGCACCAAAACTCTAAAACCACCCAAAAACATGCATTTTCACCCTTGCAAGAGGAGCCATTTGGGACCCCAAAGGTGCCAAAACTCTCAAAAGACTCAAAAAAATCAATCTCAACCTTGCAAGAGGCGCCATTTGGGACCCCAAAGGAACCAAAACTCTTAAAACCCATAAAAAATTGAATTTCAAGCTTACAAGAGGTGCCATTTGGGATCCCAAAGGCGCCAAAACTCTTAAACATGCTCAAAAATACTCACAAACGATAAAAACATCACCTGAAAGTGCGTAAATGACATCCCATAAGCTACAACATCTATCTATCATGTTCAAAATGCTTCTAAATGGCAAGAGAATGACTAATAAAGAGGTTTCTCGTGAAGTGTACCGTAGGTCCAGAGGTAGTAGGCTGATCAAGTTGGCGAAGACGCTCGAAATGATGCTTGTGGTATCGGATCACCATCTTCCTCTAGCTCTCCAATCTTCAACTTCTCCAAACTCAAAATGTAAAAATGAATCCCATTTTTACCATTTTCACCTTTTAGGGGTAAAATGGAGGGAATTATGGTGGAATTTATTTCCCATTTTTACCAAAAAGGAGGGGTAATTAATCAACACTATTCAAAGAAAGAGCTTGCAACTCACTTTCGAGAGATAAATAGTCTCTAACATCAAACCTTCACTGAATCGACATTGAATCATCATTGCATCATCACAACACTTATCACATCATTCAACACTTCATTTTCACATCCTTATATTCACCGATTTATCTCTCGAGGGGGAATAATATCCATCAATACCTAAAATTCAAAGCCTGGGACATTGAAATTTGGCATCATCTGAGGCATCGAAATCTTGCATCGTCTGGGGCATCAAAATCTCGCATCATTTGAGCATCGACATCAAAATATTCTTTGAAGTAATGTGTAAACACATCACTGCAAAGAGGGGCAAAATGTATACACCTAAAAACAGTCATCATATTCAATTAATTAAATACAACCTATTTGATTAATGCTTCAACTACATATAAATAACGACTTATTTTATTTATATTGTTCACTTTCCTTTTAATTCTTCTAATTCACATTCTTCTAAATAATTAAATAAACAAAATACCCTAAATGTGTTTATTTAATTAACCTTCCTCAATCCTGATTAAGAATTAGAGCACATTTCTACAGATTTTTGTGTGCCACCTCATAAAGGTCACATGAAAATAAATAAGCCTAATTATTAATTACAATTATTCTCACACTTCCACCAATGAGAAAAAGCACATGGGTTTATTCCCCCACAATTCCAACAAATTTGGAGCACATGGGTCTTTGTTTCACACACTTGGGAATCCCATACATTTGGCATGCTTCCAATTGGTCAAGGGATTCTCTCCACACACATGGCATGTTGTCCTTGGTCAAGGGGACAACATTCTGATTCCTTTCATCTACACCATCTATCATTTCTCCTTCGAATCTAGACCGTTGATGGGTGCCACCTCACAAAATGCTTGAAAAACCCTATAAATACACCCTCTTGCCTTAGCATTTATCATCCACCTTTTGAGTAGTGTTATAATGCTATTTTGAAATACAAATTGGAATAGTGTTATAATGCCATTTTTCATCCACACTTTGAGTATTGTTACCATGCAGGTCTTTCATAGGAGCTTGGAGCTTTCATGGAGTCTTATACTTAGTTTTCATATCATGTGTTACTTTGCATTCTCATCTTAGATTAATTAATTGCTTCATTGTTACATTTTAGGTTAGTTTATGTTTGCATTTGAGCATATGCATAATCATGGATAGTTCACTATAGTTTCATATCATATCACTCATCTCCACTTGTTTATCTATCATCAACATCATCCTTCATTTATCTTTGCATCCATTATCCTTTCCATTGTGTTGTTTCATTTAGAAGCATGCCACTAAGCCTTCCATCACACATTTGCACATAGAAATCATCGTAGCTTGGATATTAAGCATCAAATTTCATTTTCTAGGTAGTCATTTTAGCAACCTTTGTGCCCATAGAAATCTGAGGGCCAAACAGTTTAATAAATCCCTAGAAATAGAGAACAACGATACGTATTTGAAAGGTTTGATTGTATTATGAATAGAGTAGTTTTACTTGATTCAAACTTTGAATGTAAACCGTCTCATTAAGGTTTGTGTTGACATTAGAATATACCTCTCCACATTTGACACACACACACCTACTAATGTAAATAGCATTTTTTTAAATATATAAAAATACCCTTTTGTAGATACATGAGTGTAGTTTTCAAAAATATATTTATTTTAATAGTTTAATAGTTATTTATATTTTATTTTTTATTTCTACTAAAAGTAGGTTATTAACACAAAATATTAGGTTGAATACCATGCCAAGGAAAAATACTAAAACTTATTAAAATAAAAAATAAAAAATATAATGCACTACATAAAAGAATCTATTTCAAGATGGCATAATTGTTTTTCCATTTTAGATAAATATTTAATATGAAAGTTGACGTCCGGTGGAAACAATTGTTTTTTGATTCACACACATTTTGATATTTATTGAAAAATATATTTTTATCAAAATTGGAAAAAATAATATCATGCACTAAAGTTTCAAGTTATAAATACACACAAAAATTTGAAAGAAAAAGAATAAAATTTACTATAAAAAGTTTGGCGTCCCATGCAACTTCATTTTTCAGCAATTGATCAACAACTAAATTATAGTGTTAATTTATTAAAAACTAGTTTAAAATAATTTTTTAATTTTTTTTTTAAATACAAACATAAAATATACTAAAAAATACATATTTTACTAGTTTACATCATTTCAAAATACAAAACATATATGCCACTTTTTAGTGATTCAAGTTTAAAAATTGGATCAGTGTTGGTCATTTCCTTTATAAAGTGTGACATGGCTTTGTGCTTTTACCCTGAGGTGAAATGTCTTTCCACCATGTGCCTTGGGAGTCACCTCTCCACTTAGCATAATGAGCAGCAATATGTCTAGTATTGAAACATCTGCGACAATGAAATGGTAAGCCCTCATAATCTATCAGTTGAACCCAACATCCATTGGCAATTTTTAGAGATAACTCCACCGCAAGTGCTCTAGAGGTGTCCAATTCCATGAGAATGTGAGTGTAGGTTGTGTACATGTAATTTGAAGATCTCTCATCAACCCCCAAGAAATTCCCCAATGAATTACCAATGGCTTCGAAGCAACAATCAAACTAGAATTTGAGTGGAAGGTTTAAAAGTCTTACCCAGGGTGGAGTAGCAACAAAAGACTAAGTAAGAGGATTGAAAGAGGGGCACCACTATTTTAGCATAAGCAGGTGCTAATCAAAGCTCCATTGGTAGTAGCATAATATTGTATTCTTGTTTTGATAATTCTCAAAAATGACCACAAAAAATCCCTATGCATAGGGAAAAATCTCAACATCGCCATCTAGAATTGGGTGTGATGTGTTGGTGATCCACTGATTTAGCACTACGAGACTTGGCTAGAACTCTTTGAATCTTCCAATCAAACCAAAATCAACAAAATATGACTCATTTTCAACAACCTCCTTGTAGATCTCCTCACCCAAGACTATTGTCGGAGAGGAGGCACAAAGGGGGGCCAAATGGGTTGTTTACAAGCTACATTAATTACCTTATTTGCAAATCAAAACTACCATTTCCCTCTCTATAGCCCCAGTCAAAGGCGTAGACCCCTATCTGCAAGCTAGGCCTTCTATCGACAACCAACCCACGTCACCATCCTTTCTGATTGCCCATCTCATTCTAGAAATGATGACCCTCTTTTGTTGTAGGTAAATGTCCAGTCACCTCCCTATTTTTCTTCCTCCACCACAACATAAGATGATTCTGCCATTTTTAAAGGGAATCACTTGCTCTATTGTTGTTTAAAGCATTACAGAAAATAGGTTTACCTTCTACAATTTTGACCTCCAACCCATTACACCCTCAAATTCCATGATCTCCATGCAAACCATCCTTGATGAGCGACATAGTAGAAATAGGAACTTAGTAAAAATTAGCAAGACATAGGTTGTTGAAAGCCTCTGAATGGGGCAAGACATTTGCAGAAGACATCGAAGATCCACATTTCTTGTTGCCCTCGCCACCTACCCTAGCTCCACTAGCATCGTGTAAAGCTCTCTTGAAATCTAGCTTACCTTCAGGAAGCCAACAATGATCCAAGCACAGAGAATCCCTCAAGCCTATGTCACCCACCACCAGCTAGCCATTACCCATGTCACCATCACCAAAAAATGTAGTGTGTGCAGTTACATAATTGGTGTGATGCATTTTGGGAGCTCTCCAATATATTTTTAGATTTTTTATATTGATTATTATTATTATTTTTATTGAAAATGTAAGCAAAGGACTCTAATCCAAAAAATTATAAAATCAAAACAACAAGACTAAAACCAAATTCCATACCGATCTTGACCATCCATAAAAAATGGTACAGAGGCCAAGACAAACACAAAAATCCTAACGAAGGCACACAAGCCAAAAGAAAAACACCTAAAACATTAACTAGAGATGCTTGCAGGCATAAAGAAAAGAGTAGGTATACAAGCCTGAGAACAAAAAAATGATAGAATAGGAAAAGAAACAACATCAGCAACCATCATTCATAGGACCTTTAATTAGGTTCTAATTCTCCTTCAAAGTATGGAGAGAATACATCCATCCTCGAGCTTCTTTTTTCCACCTTTAACTAATTATTTTGCTTCTAGGTTCTTACCTTGTTTCTTCCTCTACTTCTTTATCTTAGACTAACCACAAAAGGTTCCCATTACAACATTTTACATCATATGATCAATAACTGAGATAATTATTCCAAGGTAATTTTCTATTAGTATAAATTTCTCCATAATATTATCAAGGTCCATCTTAGACTCAAGAAGAGAGAAGAAGACACAAAGGTCATTAATATGCACTTTGAGCTCATCAATAGTCACCTTAACAATATTTATCTTTGTCCCAATACCTAACATAACCTCCTCTTTATTTAAATCATATTCCTCTTGTCTGGTCTCTATCTCATAATATTTCTCAACATTTTCCTCTTCAATATTTATCTCCTCGCCATTGTTATTTTCATTGTCATTTGCATCCTCATTTTCAATTTTCTCTTCTTCTTGAGCACTATTCTCCATACTCTCCTTAATGTGTGGAAAAACTCATCATCATTATTCTACTCCACATCCCCATCAGAAAAAGGTTCCTTGCATTTCTACTCATTTCCTTTTCCCTAAGAAACAACCTTTGCCAAATGAGTTGACTTTTGACCTCTAGAGTGGATAGAGCCAAAACCCCCAATAATCTTCCCTTCATTAAGATCTAAATCATCATCAATATATATAGTTTTCCCCTTAGCACCATGACACTTGTTTAAATCCAAATTCTTCTTTTATGAGGATTTGAGGTAGGAGGAGGAGGGTTTTTTTTCTTAAGAGTGATTTTTAATTGATCCTCCTCTAAGGACTAGGTAGAAGTTGGAAATTTGGAGATGTTGGAAGTTTGAGTTGTTTGTGAGTTTCTTGGGTGTTGTCATTGATGTCAACCCCTTGTATAAAGAGAGTGTTAGAATGCTACTGGTATTGATCATGTGCCTAGAATTGTTGGTATTGATGTCAACACATGTTGGTGTTGTCATTCATGTCCTACTTCAGTATAGTTGCAGAGGTTGTTGGTCTGACTTGTGTTTGGGGATATTGTTGTATTTGGAAGGTGTTGCATGTTGCAAATGTTGTAGATGTGTTGTGGAGATGTTATTAGTCTTGTTGATGCAATTGGTTCACTTAATTCCAATTGCTTTTGAGAAAATTTAAATAAAAGAGAGTTTAGTGTGATAGAGTGGTGTTCAATTTTTTTCTCCGCATTTCTTCATGATTGAAGATATGATCATGTGGTTTGGACATGATGATTAGAGGTATTCTTAGGTGTCATATCCAAAGTTTTAGGTTTTGGACTGTACTATAGTGGAAGATGTGTTTGACAGTATGTCTATCTGGTGAAACAATGTGTCCAGGAAAAATGAGATTGCTCCACATTTCTCCATAGTGAAGGTTCTAGTGTTGCAAATCTGGGAACATGCTTATATCATTTGTATCTACCTTCCCTTGAAATTTTAGGTGTTGAGTTTTTTCACAAAGTTTTTTGGTGTGTTGGATGTTTGTGCCAGTATGTCTAGTTGCATAGAATGAAGGTGTTCTTGAGTCTTAGGTGGTTGTAGTAGTTGTGAATATTTTGATGATGTGGAATATTATGAGATGTTTTGGAATTTTGTGTGGTCTGCAAGATGTTTCCAGACCTGTAGATGCGTGCTTGTGGTCACTTGTTAGTGTTAGTGAAAATTTGGCCAACTTGGTGTGCTAGTGCTAATTACAAAGGATAATTATTGTTTGAGGAAGTGTTGAGACATGTGTTAGTGTAGATTTGGGTCTCAACTAAGTAGTGGTATTTTCCACCTTCACTTCTTTCCACCGTGGAAGTGTTTGGTGTTGACTTATTTGATTTTGCACGGTTGAAGTGTATACGTTTCCTTTAGGCCGACCTAATTGAGATTGTTTTAGGTCATGAAGGGTATAAATGCAAAGAGAATTGTTGTGTGGATTAAGTTTAGTGTGTGTGATGTGAAATATGGGAATGTGATCAAGAGTGATGATTTGAGTGCGAGCCTTAATGCCCATGACTTCCAGATGTAGTGAGTAGAAGGTGTTATATTTTAGTCTTTTTAATGAGTTGTTTGTACTTCAAGAGAATTGTAAATTTGACATATGAGAGATGCATTATTAGCAATTCAAATTGGTAGTGAGTCACCCCTTCTTCTATTCTTCTTTCTTCTGGATAGTGTGTCCTTTGGTGGTGAGCCACCAATAGTGAGCCTTTCTTTATCTTTCTAGGTAGTGAGCCTTATTGTATTACATGTTGCAATTCATATATTAGTGAGCTAATTCTCATTGTGGTTTTTCCTTTATTGGTTTTTCCACATAAATCTTGTGTTCTTATGTGTTTTATGTGTTTGCATTATTTCTTTACATTTTTATATTTTGTTAATGCATGTTAAGGGTTTAATGGTTGATCAAAGTTTTAAAAGATATTTGAGGGTTTGAATTTTTTAAACTATACAACTGATTTAGCCCCCCTCTCAATTTTCCTGTGCATCTAATAATTGGTATCAGAGCTATGGTTCCTAAGAAGAAGCTTAACTACTTGAGGTAGATTCAGATGGTGCACAAGAAAGGTGTTAAAGCTCCTTTATTTGATGAAACAAATTTTACCTATTGGAAAGCTAGGATGGAGTCCTTTATGGTTTCTCTTGATTTGGTGTTAGGAAATCTATTGAAAAAGGTTATACTATGCCTAAAAATGATCCAAAAAGTGATGATGAGATCAAGGATTATGAAAATAACGACAAAGAAAGGAATGTAATCGTGAGTGGTCTTTTTGATTTTGAACTTGGAAAGGTGATAATTCTAAAGTCTACTAAATATATCTGGACAAAGATGGAAATTATCTATGAAGGATATGACAAGGTCAAACAAGTGAATATGTAGAACTACAAAGCCAAATTTGAAACCCTAAGGATTTCTAAAGATGAAGATATTATTGCCTACGTGCTCATAGTTGATGAAGTTAATTCCATCAATGGTCTTGGTGGAAAGCTGGATGAAAGTGAAGTTGTGAAAAAAGGTATAAGAACTCTACCTAAAGCTTATACTTCTAATGTCTTTACTATTGAAGAAGCTCAAAATTTGGATAATTATTCTAGAAATTAGATGCTTGGTGCTTTAACTTCTTTTGAAATGAGAGAGTTTCGTCAAGATGCTACAAATAAAGAAAATTCTTTTAAATTTTGCAAAGTGGAAAAGGATGATGGATTAGATTCAAATGATCTTAATGAGGTGGAAGTAAAATTTGTGAGGAGATTGAAAAAGTGTACTAGCAAATATAGAGGTAATTTACCTTTCAAATGTTTCAATTGTGGAAAGATAGGTCATTATGCATCTAAATGTCCAATCAAAGTCACTAATGACAAACAAAAGGGTCATAAGGGAAATTTTTTCAAAAAGAGTTATTATGTTGAAAATGATAATGGTGTATCTGATGATGAAGAATCAAATTAGCTAGATGAAGGAAGTGATGAATGCTTGTTCATGGCTTTAAATGTTAGAATTATAATTCTACTCATCTTGAAAGATGTGTGAAGGAAAGTACTCCAGAAACAGGTCATAACATTGAAGGAACTATGTTGAATGCTTTTCATTATAGAGAAGAGAAGAATTACTGGATCATTGATAATGGATTCTCAAATCATATGATAGGTGATAAGAGTAAGCTTGTTAAGCTTGAAAAGTATGATGGTGGTCTTGTTAAGTTTGGTGATGATACATTAGCTAAGATCCATGGGAAAGGTTCTATTAGTTTTCATGGAAAGCATAAAACAAATGGTGTTCTTTATGTCAAGGGTCTTCAGCATAATCTTCTAAGTGTAGGAAAAATGTGTAGCAGAGAATATAATCTTGTATTTTAGAATGGTGGTTGTGAAATTAGAAAAGGAAGCTTTGATACTTTGGTTGCTATTGGAACAAGGATAGAAGGTAATGTTTATCAACTCAAAGGTAGTGGTGTAAAGTTCTTTATGTCTCAAAGTAATGAAATTTGGCTACGGAATAGAAGAATGATTCATATTAATTTTGATAGCCTAGTGAAGATTAGTTCTACTAATCCTTTGAGAGATTTTTCAAAGATTACAAAGCCTATCAATGCAATCTGCAAAGAATGTTAAGTTGGAAATAAAACAAAGAAAAGATTCAAGACAAAACAATACTCTACCACAGGTACCTTGGAGTTAGTGCATACAAATCCATGTGGACCTAATAAAATTAGAAGCTCATGTGGTGACATGTATTTCATGTTATTAATTTATGATTATTCTAGAATGGCTTGGGTTACATTTCTCAAAGAAAAATCAGAAGCTCTAGACAAGTTTAAAGCATGTAAGGCTATGGTTGAAAATTAAATGAATCTAAAAATAAAATGTTTGAGATTTGATAGAGGTGGTGACTTTACTTCAAATGAATTGAATAGTTTTTTTGAAGATCATGGAATAAGAAGGTAATTATCAGACCCTAGAACTCCTCAAAAGAATGGAGTTGTGGAAAGGAAAAATAGAACAGTTCATGAAGCAACTAGGACAATGATGAAGGAAGCTAATCTTCTGGATGTCTATTGGAGAGAAACAATTCATACTGCAATCTACATTCTTAATAGAGGTCAACCAAGAGCAAAAAATTCAAAGAATCCTATGAGCTATGGTATGGTAAACCTCCTACTATGAAATATTTTAGAGTTTTTGGAAGTAAGTGTTATATTAGAAGAGATGAAGAAAACTTAGGAAAGTTTGATGCAAGATATGATGAAGGAATCTTCCTTGGATACTCTATAAGAAGTAAGTCCTACCAGTGCTACAAAAAAAGATTGAAGAAGATTGTTGCGAGTGCAAATGTCAAAGTGAATGAAGAACCACATCAAAGTTCGGTACTGATGGAAGGATATGAATCTAATGAATCCCCTTGCAATGGAGAAGAAAATGATGAAAATAAAGGAAAAGAGTTGATAGTTGAAGAGAAAGAAGCTTTGAAAAGGAATCAGGCTGGGTATGTGCAGGATCATGATGGGCCAAAAAGTGGCGGTATGATGGGTATGTATAGGGTATGTGGCTAACGACTTTTTTTTACCCAAAATTGATGAAACGAAAAGGGTTTTTAAAGGAGATTCTAAGCTTTCCACCAATATAAATTATGCTTTACTTTGAATTTAATAAATAATTATTATTCATTTTCTATTTGAATTATGACTAAAGTCCTGATTGATAGGCTCACTGAAAAAAATCTATAACTTTCAAACGGTATCACATTTTTTGAATTGAAAACATATGTCACATTCTATGATTCTCATACTATAGGATTAAACAAAAAAAATTGAATTTCATGGATTTATGACCAAGTACAGGTGGTTAGACATACGAGTTTTTATATTTTTTAAAATTTGTAATAAAAAAATCATAATTAATTATTCACTTAGAAAAAAAAATACAAAAAAATATGCATCAGATCTGGACACGAGTGTTCTACTTATATCTAAAATATTATAAAAAAATATTATCATTTTATTGTGGTTAGTGTGGTCAGACAGACAGCTACTTCTTATTTTTTCCTTGAAATTTAAGTACTACTGCATTGAAATTTCAAATTTTCACCAAATAGATTTTCTTCTTTTATAAATAAACCTAGTAGTTTAGAAACTACATTCAATTTGCTACAAATTCTATTCTTACATATTTTTGAAATAATATAGATAACTTATTCAAATTTTTAAGCCAAGTTGCCTAACTCTGATTTTTCTAATTTTTTTGCCACTTAAGGGCCTATTTTTTCCATGATGATCCTACACATACCCTCCTAATACTTCCAAGTATATGCGGAAGAATCATTCAAAAGATCAAATCATTGGAGATAAGAGAAAAGGTGTGTTGAGAAGAAGAAAAGTTGTTATGATAGAGGAAACAATAAATTTTTGTTTACTTTCTAAGGTGGAACCAAAAATAGTGACTAAGTCATCCAAAGATGAGAATTGGGTCAAAGAAATAAAGGAAGATTTAGAAAAAATAGAGAAGAATATGACTTGGGATTTGGTCCTAAGACTGACAAATAATAATGTGATTGGTACCAAGTGGGTGTTCTGGAACAAGTTGAATGAAGATGGAAAAGTTGTCAAGAACAAGGCTAGACTTGTGTGTAAAGTTTACTCACAAGTTAAAGGTATAGATTTTGAGAAAAAAAATTCTTCGATTGCAAGAATGGAAACTATTAGGATGTTTTTAGCTTTTGTATCACACAAATATTTCAAATTATATCAAATGGATGTGAAGTTTGCATTCTTGAGTGGTGAATTGGAAGAAGAGGTATACATTGAACAACTAGAAGGTTTTCAGTTGTCAGAAGATACAAATATGGTATGTAGATTGAAGAAAGAATTGTATGGACTGAAGCAAGATCCCAGAGCTTGGTAAGAGAGGTTAGATAAGTGCTAGTTGCAGTAAGGATTTAGAAAAGGTATTGTAGATAGCACTATGTGTTTCAAACTTGAAGGTGAAAAAATCTTAATTGTGGTAGTATATATTGATGACATAATCTTCAAAGGAAATGAAGATATGTGTGAAGGGTTTTTAGAAAAAATGTAGAAATAATTTGAGATGTCAATGTGTGGGGAGATAAAATTCTTCCTTGGTTTTCAGATTGGTCAACCAAAGAAAGGTATATTCATATCAAAATCTAAGTATGTTAAATAAATGTTGAAGAAGTTTGGAATGGTTGACACTAAATCGGTATGTATTCCTATGTTTTATGGTTGTAAGTTGAGCAAGAATTATGAATATCCCAATAGATCAAAGCAAGTATAGATCAATGATTGGTGGAATAATATACCTTATTGCTACTAGACCGGATATCATGCATTCAGTTTGTCTTGTGGCTAGATTTCAAGAAGATCCCAAAGAATCTCATGTTGCAGTAGTGAAGAGGATATTGAGATATTTGAAGGGCACTCTAGATTATGGTTTGTGGTATCCTAAGGATACTAACTTCTCCTTGAGTGCATATTTAGATGTAGATTGGTTTGGATGTGCAAATGATAGGAAAAGTACAAGTGGTGGTGCTTTCTTTCTTGGAAGTAGGTTGGTCTCATGGCTAAGTAAGAAGTAGGATTTAGTGTCATTATCTACTATAGAAGGAGAATATATTGTAGCAACATCATGTTGTACATAGGTATTGTGGATGAAAAAAACTTTGAAGGATATTAGAGCTTCATATGATGAACCTATTTCTATCATGTCTGACAATACAAGTGTAATCAATATTTCAAAGAATCCAATAATGCATTCAAGAACAAAACATATCTCAATCCGATGTCACTTCTTAAGAGAGAAATTTGTAGAGAATGAGGTGAAGTTGGAGTATGTTTCTACTAAGTATTAGGTTCTTGATATTTTCACAAAGGCTCTTCCAAAAGATACTTTTGAGTATCTTCGGGAGAAGTTAGGGCTTATTGCCTCTCGTTTCAAATAGATGCATAAGTATGTGCATCTATTTGGGAAGCATTTCAAGATACATTCTTGGTCCTAGAATGATGTTGAAGGCTACCTCTCAGGGGGATTAGGTAGTAGTATTGTTGGTTGGTGAATTCATATGGAGCATATTTTATGTCCCTAAGGAAGAGTGTAGAAAAATGAGTGTAGTAAAGAGAGAGAGCAGTTGCTTGTTGCTGTTGCAAGTAGTGTCAAAGTGGTGTATGCAAATGATGTATGAAAGATACATGTGTTGCCCTTTGAATTTTTTCAAAGGGGGAGAGCAAAAGAGTTCAATACAAGAAAGAGAACTGGATGAGTCTATGGCCCTTTTCCATTGATGTCAATGTGGGAGAGAGTTAGAGTGGTTGAAAAACCATAGTTTAGAAGAGTATTATAGGAGATTGGGGGAGAGTTGGTTGAATAGTGCAGAATAGAATATGGTCTAAAGACCATAGGGGGAGAGAGTGTTCAATAGCAAGAGAATATGAAGTGAAAGTTGCCTCAATCAGGGGGATACTGCTTATTTTAGTATTGTTTTTGGTTGCTTTTGTTGTTGATAGTTTTTTAGAAAGTAGGCGTTGCCATCAATGACAAAGGGGGAGACTATTGGAAGTTTGGAGATGTTGCAAGCTTGAGTTGTTTGTGAGTTGCTTAGGTGTTGTCATTGATGTCAACCCCTTATATAAAGAGAGTTTTGGAATTCTACTGGTATTGATGTCAACACATGTTGGTGTTGTCATTGATGTCCTACTTCAATATAGTTGTAGAGGTCATTGGCCTGACTTGTGTTTTGGGTGATTGTTATAGTTGGAAGGCATTGCATGTTGTATATGTGTTTTAGAGATGTTAGTAGAGCTTCTAATGTATTTGGTTCACTTGGTTTCCAAGTTATTTTAAGAAAAAATGAATAAAAGAGAGTTTAGTGTGATAGAGTGGTGTTTAGTGTTTTGCTCCACATTTCTTCATGATTGAAGATATGATCATGTGGTTTGTACATGATGATCAGAGGTATTTAGATGTGTAATATCCATGGTTTTAGGTTCTAGATCATATTATAGTGGAAGATGTGTTTGATAGTATGTTTGTTTGGTGAAATAGGGTGTCTGGGAGAAATGAGATTGCTCCACATTTCTCCGCAATGAAGGCTTTGGTGTTACAAATTTGGGAACGTGCTTATATCATTTGTATCTACCTTCCCTTAAATTCTTATGTGTTGAGTTGTTCCACAAAGTTTTCTGGTGTGTTGGATGTTGCACTAGTATGTCTAGTTGCACAAAATGAAGGTGTTCTTGAGTTTCAGGTGGTTGCAGTAGTTGTGGCAAATATTATGATTATGTGGAATATTCTGAGATATTTTGGAATGTTATTGTGTTGTCCACAAGATGTTTCTCGACCTAAAAAGGCATGCTTGTGGTCACTTGTTATTTTTAGTGTAGGTTTGGTCAACCTGGTGTGCTAGCGCTAATTGTGGAGGATAATTGTTGTTTAAGGAAGTATTGAGAAGCATGTTGGTGTAGATTTGGGTCCCATATAAGTAGTGGCATGTTTGACCTTCACTTCTTTCCACCATGGAAGTGTTTGGTGTTGACCTATTTGATGTTGCATGGTTGAGTTGTATACGTTTCCTTTAGGCCAACCTAATTAAGATTTTTTTAGGCTGTAGAGGGTATAAATGAAAGGATAATTGTTGTGTGGATTAAGTGTAGTGTGTCTAATGAAAAATATGTGAATGTGATCAAGAGTGATGATCTAAGTGCAAGCCTTAATGCCTATGACTTCTAGATGTAGTGGTTAGGTGTCTACATTTTAGTGTGTTTGATGAGCTTTTTGTGCTTCAGTGGAACTATACCTTCGACATATGAGAGGTGCATTGTTAGTAGTTCAAATTGGCATTGATCTACCCCTTCTTCTATTCTTCTTTCTTTTGGACAATGAGTCCTTTGGTAGTGAACCACCAATAGTGAGCCTTTCTTTATCTTTCTAGGCAGTGAACCCTTGGCAGTGAACCTTATTGTATTCAGTGTTGCAATTCATATATTAGTGAGCTAATTATCATTGTGGTTTTTCCCTTCTTAGCTTTCCCACATAAATTTGGTGTTCTTATGGGTTTTATGTGTTTGCATTACTACTTTACATGTTTACATTTTGTTAATGCATGTTAAGGGTTTAATGGTTTATTAGAGTTTGAAAATATATTGAGGGTTTGAATGTTTTAAAGTGTACAACTGATTCACCCCCTCCTCTTAGTTGTATTGTGCATCTAAAAAAAGCATCAACAATTCTCAAATAAACCTTTTTAGTTTTATCAATTTTACCTCAAGAGAAGGATTTTTAGAATGCAGATGGGATTTACTCTCAATAAGTTTTATCTTAGCCGATTTATTCAAAGGAGCATGGCTATATTGCAAAGTAGAGGATAGAACAAACTTATACAAGGCCAAAATAAGACCTTGATGCAAGGGAGGAGAAGCCCCTTTCTCAATATAGATTTGAAGCAAGGGGAGTAGGAAGAAAGGAATATTAATCTTCTCCTTATAATAAATATGGTTTAAAAGAGGAAAATAGTACCAATGCACAGTCTTAAATATACTTTCTAGAGTAAAATACCTCATCACATATAAACTTACCATACCATAGGAAACATAAAAAATTTCCTTGTTGAAGCCATTTTGAAAATGCTCTAGTTTCTCTCCTTCTTTAAAGAACTTATCAATAAACCTCTAGTAATTGTCATTTCTCTTCTTAGCCACCTTGATACCATCACAATTCAACCCCATCGCATCTACAATTAACTGAGGGGTAACCAAAAAATGTAAGCTCCCAATAGAAACCTCGCCACTCTTCCAAGAGTTACAAAACTTTGAGGTGAGTGTGTCATTATAACCTTTCATAGCATGGAAGAACAAGGTTAATCCAACTTTGTCGAAAACTTTCCAAAGCTCAACATTCTATTAAAGCAAATGGAAAGAAATTAGTTCAAAATACTTTCTTGGCCCACCCACTATACTCCAACTAGTCTTACCAAAAAAACCTTTCTTCTTCTTCAGATAACTAGTCACCAAAAAGTAGAGAGAATAGGGCTTCAAAATGTGTGAATACCAACATGAGAAATGTGGAAATTTAATTTAGAAATATCACAACCCAATCTATGAAAAAAATGGGTAGTAATATCTGATTGATGAAATTTAAATTTGGCATGATTTTAGTACCTGTGATTACTACCAAAATTATTAAAACTATCCTTTTGCATCCTTCCCAAAGAATAATATCTTAAAATAGGGATGGCATTTGTATAGAGAAATAAATTCTCACACACATGAGATAAAGTGGTGCTCTTAATATAATCATTAGGCTTATTTAATAGACTTCATGGACCTTTCAAGTCAATATCAAAAATAATTATAAGGACAACCATATCCTCATAACCAAAAACAACCCTTTTAGCACTAATACTAATTTGATAGTACTCAATTCCCATCTTTCTCGTAGAAGTTAATCTTTTATCCAACATCATCATGGAAATTATTATAACAACTTTTAATCCCAATTCTTTTATTTAAAACTATCTCTTTGATTTTTTGTGGGAGTTAAGCATATTTCCAATAAACCCATTGAGGGTAAAAAATACCTTTATTAGATGACACATCTATAACCATGTCTCCTTCCTTATAGGTGTGAATAATAGTGGACTACAAGAAGCTCCTTATCATACTTTTACATTCATCCATCATGCCTCTTATCACCCAAGGAGAATTGATATCCCCTTTGAGGATTTCTTTTATCATCTTAGAATTGCTTTCAATAATAACATGATCAAAAACCCAACTCTTTTACCCTCTTTATTCCCTACCAAACAATAGTTTCTTCCACAATATTGTCAACTTGAGAATTCCTATTTTTTGCAAATCCTTCAATTAAGTGTCAATTTTTGTCTTTGATAACTCCACCAACACTAGCCATCCCTAGATTCCCATTTGAGTACCCATTAAAATTTAGCTTTATCCATCCTTCATTGGGAGGTAGCCATTTTATTTTTCTTCCAACTCAGGATTTTTAACCAATTAATCTTGGTTAAATCCTTTTCAATCCCCTAATTTTGTTTGATTTCAAGCTCTCCATAGGAAGGCATCACATTGGAGAATCCATAGTTTCCTTCATTTATATTTTCCTGAACTTGTTGTTTTATACTAAAAAAAACATCCTTAATGTTCCTCATCTAATCCCTGAAAATTTTGTTATTCATTTATTTCCATAACCCCAAGGAACAAAAGGGGGATTTTTTTTCCACAAATCAGAAATAATTGGGTGAGAAAAAGGACAACTCTTCCAACTTTCCACAATATCCTTAAGTGACTAGGGCATGACCCATTCAATAGAGAGAATAATGAGCACTTGAGTCCAAAACCTCTCTAGAGAACAAACACTAAAAAAAATAGGTGTTCAATATTCTTTGAATTATCATAACATAGAGAACATCTATTAGTGAATTGAAATCCTCTTTTGTAAAGATTATAAATAGTAAGAATATTCCTATGAAAAAAAACCCCACCAAAAACAATTGATTTTAGGGATGAGATTTTGAGTTCCATACTTGGTTCCAGTCAAAGCGACTAGGATTTATAAGAGGCTATTCCATCGAAGCATTACAAACTTAACCAAAAAATTCACAAAGGGAAGTCTAGTCCAAATCCATTCATCATCTTTTTTTTGAGATTAGAATAAGCAATCACCAATTTTTTTCCTTAATAACTAGATATCAATAGCCACCCTTGTTGTCTACTACCCCTAAGAAGCTTTCTGCCTATCAGATGTACCCAAAAATCCTTCCATCTTGTCTTATCTCCTTCCCACTCAATGTAACCATGAAGGAATTGTTGGCATTTTATGCCACCCTTTGATGACCCATCATTAATAACCGATCTAAGAGATCTCACATGGGTCACCTTGCATAAGTCTCCCTAGAAAAAACCCCAAAGTTGGATAAGTATGAATTTTTCGGTGTGTCGGGCCTTCGCTTGCCTTCTTCTCTACATCCCTTTCTTCTTCCTCCCTTCTCTCCATTTTCAATCTCTTAAAAATTTGACTAAGTGTCAATTTGTCAGGGATTGGGCTTCTTCCTTCCCCTTTACCTCTCACCACTTTATGGTAAGAGGTAAGTTTCCTTTCCAAATTCTGATCCCCGGTCCCCTCTTTTGCAAATTGAAAAATCAAATAAGTATCGATCTTTCGAGGATCAGGCATCGGGTTTCCACTTTACCTCTTACCAAAATTATGATAAGAGGTAGGGCATCCTTCCGATGCCCGACCCCCAAATCTTCTCTGCGAAGTCTTCTGAACTTCACTCCTTGGTCTTACACTTTACCACTTTGTGGTAAGCTATAAGAGTTTTCCCTGACCTCCAATCTTTGATGACCTTTCAAGCATTAGGGATCACCCTTCCCATTTATGCTCTACCACTTAGTGATAAGTGGCAAGCCATAATCTTGAACCCCAAACTCTGATCCCTGATAACTTATTTTCAAGGCTTCAATGCTCGGTGTTCCCCATTCTCACCTCCACCTTTGCATTTCCCCCCTTTCTCTTACCGCTTAGTGATAAGCGGTTTTCATTCAACTCAACCTCCAACACCCATTGAGTGTGACATGTGGCGTGCTCTATAGTTCCCCGCCATCTTGTCAAGCCTTTTTTCTTGGACCCACAATTGGCCTGTGAGGGTGCAGGGAAGCAATACTTGGTGATGTTTTGACATCACACTATGTATGCAGCCCAATTCGTGCCATTGGATGTCGTGGGATCAACATTTATGTTTTAAGTTTGATAAGACTGGGCCATCTTCATGGTAGGTGGTAATATAAAAGCTCAAGAACCGTTCCCCACCATCCTGTAGGTCATATCCTTGAAGGCCTTGGTTGACCACGTGGGTGTGGGATGATGCCAAGTGGCAAAGTCTCAACCATCAGATTAAAGGATACTAAAGACTTAAATATTTTATTAAGTATGGAGCAATATATTAAAGGTAAAGGATGTGTATTTAGGTACACATGGCCACTTTCTAGCAAAGTAGTGTTGTCGATGTTATAATCATGGTCATCCATACTATAGAAGGTTAAACACATGGTGCATTTTCCTAAATATGGGAAAGTGCATTAAAGGTAAAGCTGCACACAAGTTGAACACATGGCAGTCTCTCATCTCATTGCTTAGTTCTTTCACATCGTGAATTCAACTCTTGCTCCCAAAAAAAAAAAGCGATTTGTGATATGATAAAGAAGGAAGGATGAAGAACATGATTGGCCCTTTTTTTGCTAATGGCACCATTAATGCTACAACGAATCTTCTTTAGCTACCAAAGTTGATTTTCGAAGGATGGGAGCATCTTAAATGTTGTTTTTACCTACTCCCAGTAAGGAGAGGTCCCCATGCCTCCTTATGTGTCATCGACCTTCTTCCTGTTAGAGCTCCATCCCTTGCCATATTTTTTTGTGGATTTCATGGGGGTTTTCTTCATAGTTTGTGTGCTCATTAATGTGGTGGCTTGGCAGGGATGCCTAGAGCATTAATGGTGGGATATATCCTTAGATCTATATGCCTTGTTTCTGCAAAGTTTTTCTAGGGTTTCAACATGGGTTTTTTATTAGACATGTACCTTCTTCCACTCTCATGACCTACTGATTGAAAAGGACACTTGAGTGTATGGTGTGTAGGTTATGTTTTCTCTAGGATCTCTTTTTGGTGTTGATTTGATGAGAATATATTTCCCTAATTAGATCTCCTTGATTGTTAACCCTAGCTAGGATAGGGTTTGGGTATATTCATCCAAGTTATGCTTGATATATAAAAGAAATGCTTGTATTATTTTTAGGGCTTATTCCTCTGGCCCCTCTAGGGTTTTTCTATTGTAGACGCTGCATTTTTTTCATTCTATCATTGCAAAGATTACTTCTAGGCTTTATGTTAATAAAATTTAGCTATTACAACTGTTATCTCTTGCATGTTTGAGTAAAATACATTTACCTTCATGTATGAGTATGTGTTTTAGTTGTTTCATTGATGCATTATGTTGTTTTGAAGTAGGAAGAAAAAAATTATATCTTGGTGTATCACCTCTATTTCCATTTAATGTTATCTTTCTATCTCTTTTCCTTGTGAGTTGTTAGAGTAGAGCAGTGATATGGTTTTCATGTGTTAGGTTAGACCAACACATTTTCACTTAGATTAAAAGAGGAAGTCAAACTTCTCTAGAGACTCAACCTCATTCATACAAGATCCCACACCTTGAGGTTGTTTCCATTGTGCCATTAGAACACTAAACTCTTGTTCAGTAGGGTGTAGTTTTATGTGACAATAGGTATCTACCATTTTCTCTACTGAGCATATATTTAATTTAATAAAGTTGATTCAAGGAGGATAAAGTAGGACCATTGTTCCACACATCCTCCCAAAAAATAGTTTACATTCCATTACCAACTCTCCTTTGAATGCCTTGTTTGATAATACTTATAATTTTTAATAGATTATTCCAAATGACTGGCCCATAAGGAAAGTCAGAGGAAGACAATAAACTCCATTGATTATCATTATTTAGATATTTAACTTTCAATATAACTACCCAATATTTAGTTCTTTCTAGGAGATTCCATCCAATTTTAGTAAGAAGGGCTTTGTTAAACATTTTATGTCTTTTGATACCTAGGCCCCCAAAATTTATAGGTAAAAAATTATTTTCATAGCTTACAAGGGAAATTTTTGAATGTTTTTCAGTACCAATCTAGAGAAACTTCCTTTGAATTTTTTCAATTTTATCCATAATGAAAGCAAAAATCTTGAATAAAGAGAGGTAATAAACATGGATGTTTTGAAGAGAAACCTTAAGAACCTAAAGTTTTTCAATTTGACTAAGGAGTTTTCCTTTCCAACTAGCCAACATATTTTTAACTCTTTCAATAATACTATTTCAATAGTTATTATAAGGTTTCTTAGAAATTAATGGAAGACCAAGATATGTAGCCAGAAGAATAACAATTTGGCAACCTATAATCCTCATAACTTTGTCCTTAATTAGCTAATTTGTATTGAATAAGTATAACATACTTTTAGTATAGTTTATATGTTTCCTTGAAGCCCTAGCATAGTCCTCCAAGATAGACTTTCAATTATTGGCCTCAACCACCAAAGGTTCCAAAAAAAATAGTGTCATCCACAAATTGTTGATGAGAAGGAGGTAAAGAAGATGAAGCTTTAACTCCTTTGAGTAATCTTAGGTCAAGCCTCTTATGAATATTTTGTGCAAGAACTTTGGCCACAATAATAAATAGATAAGGAGAGAGAGGATCACATTGTCTAAGCCCTCTACCTCAGGAGAAATATCCCCTAGGGACATCGTTAACCATAAAAAAACACTTCAAATTAGTGATAGAGGCTTTGATCAAATTCATAAATTTTCCTTTGAAACCAAACTTATACAAAACCACCAATAAAAAAGGTTGAGACACTCTATCATAGGCCTTAGTGTTGCAAGGTGTGCACCCTTAGTCTCCTTGTGTTGTGTAGTGCAACACTTGGGTTCATGACATGGCTTAACTACCTCCCATGGATTCATTAACTTCGGTGGTTGTACTCAGAATTAATAGGTCGATATTTGAGTGCAACAATAATCATCTTTGCAACAATTGGTATCAGAGCTTGGGTCATGGGTTCGAACCCCTTGCTTGTGTTGTGGGATTGTTTCAATGTGTGCACCCTTGGTCTCCTTGTGTTGTGCAGCATAGCACTCGAGTTCATGACATGGCTTAACTGCCTCTTGTGGATTCATTAAATCTGGTGGTTGTATCGGGAATTAACAGGTCGATCTTTTGGTGCAATGGCAATCATCTTTTCAACACTTAGAGAAGTCCAACTTTAAAACCATGTCTGACTTTTTACTAGACTCCATAAAGTGAATAAATTTGTGGGCGCATAAAGCAACATCCAAAAAATTTCTACCTTTGACAAATCCTTCTTGATTGGGAGAAAATAGTCCATGAAGGAAAATTTTTAGCCTATTAACAATAAGTTTAGGAAATATTTTGTAAATAGTATTACATAAAATTATTTACCTATAGTCTTGCAAAGAAGAAGCATCATCTTTCTTGTGGATTAGAACTATAAAGGTAGAATTTAGCTTATTTAATAGTTTTCTAGATCTAAAGAAGTCCCTGGTAGCATTTAGTAGGTCAATTGAAATGACATTCCATAAGTCTTGAAAGAAAGTAGGAGGAAACCCATAAGGCCCTGGAGCCTTATAAGCACAAAAAGAGAACACCTCACATTTTACCTCTTGTAGCTAGACTAGTTTCCCCAGAACCTTAAGATCCTAACCAGTCAACATATTAGGGATAATTGAAGGGCACATAAACTACTGGGAGGGGGAAATGAATCTGTAGATCTACTTAATTCAAAATTCTCAACTTCAATATTGATTAACAAATCATGCAACTTAGAGCTTTTGCTACATTATAATATATGATTCTACTCAACAAATCCCACTTAAGCAATTAAACATGAAACCATAAAGCACACACATGAACACCGGATATACATGGAAAGCCAAGATGGGAAAAACCATGATGAGAATATTTGCTTGGATCTACTATCCAAATCCAACCTCATAATGTAGAAATATATAAGTGAATTTTACACACTAGGGTAGGCACCAATCTACCGGAGACACCAACCTATTTGAGACACCAATCCCCAAATGAAACAATACAACAGGTAGAATACCAGTCCTATCAAAATATAATTAATAAGCGTGTGGCTCTTCAATGTAACTCAAAATGTGCTAGAGCTATAGCTAACACTCTTCCTCACTACATATGATCTTCTAATACTAGCGCACTCTCTTTTCTTCACACTTCCTCACTAACAATCAACTCTTCTTCACATAGGTATAATTCTAATCCATGTGGTCATATCTAGATTCATTATAATGCATCTGAACATTTGAAATATATACATGATGTTACATTAACACACTTCCACATCAGTCAGGGAACCACAAAGAGCCAGGTCAACATAAGTTGGACCTAAATTTAAATTACATGAAACATGTAGCAAGTCAGTCTAAAATAAAATTTCTTGCTACTAACAAAACATGATGTCATGTGCTATCGCAAGGGCCTTAACCAAGTCCTAACCTAACACCACACACAAGATTTGAATTACGCATGCTACTAGTCATTACTACACACACCTAAAACTTCACCCAGTTGATGGACAAGAACAAAGAGCCTTCTATAACTTCAAACTTCTTGCATATTGAACATATCCTCCAAAAACTCGGGAACATGATGGAACTAGTGTAGGTATACTCTCCTCCCAAATTGTAGAGAAAAACTACATTTTTGAAAGAAATGTTGACCACATTTGTATTGCCAGAGAAATCTCTCTACCTAAAAGATATCCTTGTGAAAACTTCAAATTCACCACAATCATACTAATTGCATACCCTACATGGTATATACAGTACACACCATCTCTCGAAAAGGAAGTCACATCTCAATAAAACTTGATTTACTATTATGATTGATGAGACAACTTCTTCATGATTAACACTTCATGATACACAACATGCTTTTATAACTTTAATATAAGGGGAACATGATACAAAACATGCTTTTAGAACTTTAAGTTAAGGGGAATATAATGATAATTCTAGTACTCCTACAATATTTTTCATTCTTGACATCCATGATATCAACATTTTTGATAACCTAGACACCCTTTGACATCAATGACAACCTATGTTCAACAATAACATCAATGAGCTCTTCCAAGCCTAAGAAATCCATATTCAAGTCAGTAAGATTTTTTAAAGAAAAAAACAATAGCAACAACAATGTTATTCTCATTTGACAAAACATAACCATCTTCTTTAACTAGATTCCTTATTCTATTCCTTCTTTTGTGTTCAATATAGATTGATGAAAGAATTTTGTATTTCTATCTCCCTCAGTTAACCATTGAATCCTAGATTTTTTTTTCTAGAATACTTCCTCCACCTTTGAAAGTTTAATCCATTCCATATGTAACTCATGCTCTTTGGCACAGGTTTCTATATCATTATTTCCATCCTCCATTCTTCACTATACCTCCTTAAGGTTTGTAATAATGATCTTATTTTTGTGAAAAATACTATCAAAGGAGATCTTATTCCAAAATTAACCTTATCTTTAACCCTTTTTAATTTTTGAGCCATACAATACGTCAGAGTACCATAACAAGGAAGATTCAACCAACTTTCAACAAGTTATTTGAACTTGGGGTGAGAAATCCACATGATTTCATACCTAAAAGGAAAGAGACCCTTTGCCATAGTCTCATCCCATTCTAGAAGAATAGTATTATGATTAGAGCTTGTTCTAGGAAGAGTAGATAAGGAAAGTTTAGGGAGAATATTACAACTATTGTAAGTCAAGAACCTATTGAGTTTAAATTAAATATGATTACTTCCTTGTCTCTTATTAGACCAAGTAAACAAAGAACCTTGTAAATCAATTTGAATAAGCCCCATAGAGGAAAGAAAATCAACAAGATCCACCATACTATCAAGAAATCATCCAGTCCTCCCAAATTTTCAGAAGGAAATAGGGGTGTGTTAAAATCACCACAAAGCATCCAACAATCCATTTGTCTACCAAATATCAAAGAGGCTAAGGAACCCCATAGATGAACCCTCACGACCTTAGAATTAAGAGCATAAATATTAATCATTTTCTATTTCATAGAGGTATAAACGTCTTCCATAAAGGTCATCAATTTTTTTTTGCAATGATTTCCTTTAAAAATTTTAATTCTAGCAAGGTCCATATAGTAGCTATTCCACCTGAAGCCCATTTCGCATCACTAACATAGTAATCAACAAAAATATAAATATTCTTGACAATTTGGTTAAAAGTAGATTGCTACATCTTAGTTTCTTGGATTAGAAAAACTTCAATTTTCAAATCATTTAAACAACTCTTAATACGATGCTGCTTAAAAGGGCTATTCAACCCTCTAATATTCCAATACATAATATTCATAACAATCAAGAGGAAAATTAAATACCCACCTAATATTGACAATAGGAGGAAAATTCCTCTAGAGCCATCATTTCTTCTATCTTTTGGCCTTGAGAGGTTATCTAGAGTTTTTTATTTACTAGAAGGAACATCACGAACTCAAGTTTCCCTTTTGGATGACCTAACTTGCTTACTTTCTCCCCTAACATTTGATTTTTTATTTTTAGGTTTCCCATTAACTTGAGTCCATTCCTCTTCCAATAAACCTTCAAATAACTTCATAGGAGAAGTTTGGGTAGCATTAGACCTAAATCCCAACAACGAGAGGGACTCCTACAAATATTTACTTTGATACCCAAACACACTATTAAAAGCACCATCCTCCATATTCATATTAGTATCCAAAATATCTTCCACTTGCTAAACTTCCTTTATATCTGTATCAATTTATCCATCTCCTATAGCCCCATTACTAGATGGAGGAGGAGAGTTAATAGGTCCCTTCTTAAGCACCTCAATTTTTTCTAGAATAAGTCCCTTTGAATGAACCCTTTCATTCTCTTAAATGCTCAAATATTTCTTACCTAAAATAAATCTTCCAAACCTTTACCATCAACAACCCTAACATTTGTTTCTTGTGTCTTATCTTTTGTTTCTTCCATAACATGATTCTTATTAGATTCCTCCTCTTCTCTTTCCAAGAGCTCCTCCACTTTCTTCCCTATATATTGAGTTTGAAACAATAAGTTATCATTCTCCCTAGACTCAACATTGTTACAAATATTCATTTATAAAGCTAGGGGCTTCAGAACAACATTATGTTTCTATTGACCAAGAACCATTTTATTTTTGGTCGAAAACCGTCTCTTGCACAAGTCACTTAAATGACCAAACCTCTTACAAGTTTCACAAAAAAATATTGCAATTTTATACTCAATGGTTTGGATCCACAAAATAAATATTAATTTTAGAGATATACAAGAGGGTAGAACTGTGTTAATAGCCACATCAACACAAATTTGTTCAAATACCTGTTTCGAATTTTTTTGTGTAGTCCTAGAAGGCAGATCCAAGTAGGAGCCATTGAACAAAGATCAGTCAATGGGTCAAACCCTAGCTTCCATTTACATAGGGATAGAAAACTCTTAAAATTCTTATCTAATGACCAAGGACCCCCAGTGAGCACATTTATCAAATATTCATAAGGAATAAAGCTAAATAGAAATAGGTAATTATCCATTACACTAATATTGACACTATCCTTGAGCTTCCAAATAGCTTGTGCCCATTTCCTAACTTGATCAATATTGGGACAAAATTCAAGAAACTTATCAACAAGGGAGAGTTGAAGCCCAACAATCACCTCATCTACTAGATCATTAGGGAGAACCACTTTCAGTACTTTCATAGTGCACGAAACCTTAGAAGAATCCAAAACCATAGGTTTCACCATGTTTGGAGATCTATCACCAACCAACTTATCCACTAGGATATGGGGTCCTCAAATAAAAATGAGTCAAGACCAAAAGGAGGGGACACAAGAGCCTTTTCTAAAACCCAATAAAAAGACTCTAAAGAGGATGATGCCTTTTTCACCATTGCACCTTCCTTAGTTTCCACAAAAGAAACCACGATGGATGGGGGATCCCATTGGGGCCCCCACCTAGCAAATCCATGACATAAAACCTTAGGTGTATTCATAAATTCTAAAATTGTAGAGCGCAAATATGTGTTCTAGTACCCTCATTATATTATTATTATATAAGTATTAATATTAGTATTATACTATTATAAGTTTTAAAATAGAATTATTCTTTAATTATGTTGACACTCATCTCCTTTTCAGAAACTTTATGTAGGAATTTGGGTGTGTGAAAAATTCAACCCAAAATAGAATGGTGAAATAATTATTGTTGTTTTTTTAGAATGTGCCAGTTGGTGATTGGCACTGACACATAAAATTAAGAACATCAAGTTGGATTTGGGACCTAAGTCCTACAACCCTATCTATCCCCATGATGTTTTTGTTTTTGTTTTGTTTCATTGTTGACTTGTTGGAACCCGTTGATAACAACTTATGTGACTTTCTTGAGCCTTGATGTTTAGTTTTTTATTGGACCCATTTCCTAGCAACCACCTATCAACATTTACGCCGTGTGTATTTTGAAATGCTTAAGTTCCCTTTTGAGGCACCCACTTGAGTGGTCCCTGACAATGGAATATGTGTCATCTTCTCATAGCATCACATCCTCTTAGTGCATCACATTTTGATATCCTACATCGCAAAAAAAAGTTACACTATTGTATGGTTTCATCTATATGCTTCTCATTTGGTCGCATGTCTCCTTCATATCACATTTTCATGTTCATCACACTTTTGGTAAAATATGATGGCTTGATAGCCCGCTATGTGTCTTCATTTCATTTGGTTGCATATCCTCTTCACATCACAAGTTCTATTTCCTGAAATCTATCTAAAGTTGTTTTGCAAGACTCTAATGTATCACAACTTCAACAAAATACTTTCAAATGTTTCTTGCGATGTATTAATAAGATGTGATGGCCATAGATTTTCTATGATAAAATTTGATTCACAAATTTTATGTTAGAGTAATCATTTATTAGCTAATAATTAATTAATCTTTAATTGATTATTAGGCTAATTTCACTTTATGCACTTAAGCTAAACTTATAAGAATTTTTTTCTTTTATTAGATTGAGCTATTATTAGATCATTTTCTCTCATCACACGTTATGTTGACACTTGCCATGATCTAATCCCTTTCTCATTTAGGGTTTTCTCTTTTAAGCACTCTCCTTCATTGTATTATGATCTCTTTAGAAGTTAAGTGAAAGCTCCTAGCATCTCTTGTAAGTTTTTCTTACATTGAGAAAATAGGAAATCATTATTTGCAACTCTCATGCATGGAAGGTGTTCTAATTTTCTATTTGATCCTACATCTTGTGCTCTTTTCATAATTTCAACATGGTATCATAGTGTGGATTCAACAAACCCCTTCTTGAATTTTGAGGGTTTTCTTCAATTAGGGTTACAAGGGTGAAATCTAGAATCTTCATAATTTTTTTGTAGGTTTTGGGCTTCAAAATTTTCTTGGTGTGTGTTGGAGATAAATGGAACCTACCATTGTGTTCAAGAGGCTAAACAGATAAATTTTGACTATAAATTTGTCTATAGTTGGTATCAAGAGAGCTTCTCAGGATTTTTTATACTTGGGCAGCCATAAGGCCCCCCAAGTGCCATATGTATGACAATTGTTTCAAAAAAATAAAAAATAAAAAATAAATATCACTTTATAATGCTTAGTTCTATATATAGCGCTAGCACTATAAATAGCACCTAGCACTATAAATAGCGATGTCGGTCGATGTCACATGCCCAATGGTTATTAGAAAGTATTCCCAAGAAGTTGACAAACTTACTTTACCAATGTTCTAAATACCAACGACATAATATTTCTAAGATTATGAGAAATATTCTCTTGAGCTAACCTTTTTCAGCAATGGCATATCACACAAGAATATACCAATGACTTCGATTTCAAGGGGTTAGAATCTTTTTCAAACATAAGGAATATTGTATATTTTTTTAATGTTATGCTAACCTTAGACACATGACGACAACAATACAAATGTAAGAAAGGCACCCTCCAAGCCCCTTTTGTGCCCTAAATGAACTTTTTTTTCTTTTGGCCATAACTTGGGCATACAAAATTAAAATTGGGCAAACAAGATATCATTGGAAATTCAATTTTGTGTAATTTTCTAGTGGTGTGGATATCATCACCATTTTTTTCGTTGTTAGTGCATTCTACATCCTATCAAAGTGATATGTGTTGTTTTCACTCTTGAGCTCACAGATTTTAACCAATTTTCTCCATTTTTCATGATTCTTGCAACATTGGAAAGGTATTTTAGAGCTCTTCATAGCTATCCAAACACTTTTTCTAGATTAAATTATCTAGGTATATTTTAGTCAAAAAAATTTCTTCACATTTTGGTGAATTACTTGGATGTTTTAGCTTTTGAAAACTTTTTGTTTACATGGGATGACTCGTTTTAGGCTATTCTACATTTATCTCCAAAATGTTATCATATTTGGGCATTGTAGATATCTTTTGTATGCACTTTCTCTTTTGTAGATGCACTGAGATAAAGTGCCATTGGTGTACTTTCTTTTAGGGGATTTTTGCACATCTTGTTATGATTTTTGTACTTGCACTACCTTTTCTTCCCATCACACCTTTTTCAAGTGAGAGCCCCTTCTACAATATAATTGAATCCTAGTGATTTTTTCCTCATGCAAGTGTGCCTTGTTTTGCACAACCTTTATTAGTTGTAGGTACTCTTTTGTGCACGTTTAGATGTTCTTGGTTCTCCTTCATGTGCTTCTTGGTGACACACAATTTTAGTGGACCTGTCATGGCTCTCCCTTGTTCGTATTATGGGGGGTTTCTACTAGTGGTCCTAATGCTTCCATGGTTTCATTTTGGACTGAGATATGCATCTAGTTTTTTTTTCTTAGGAGATAAAGAAGCGATGCTAAAGGTTTTGTGAAGATGTCTGCAACCTACTCCTTTGTAGGCATTTGTTTTAATTTTATTAGATTGAGCTATTATTAGATCATTACATCTCATCACATATGATGTTGAATTGTCATAATCTAACCCCTTTCTCATTTAGGGTTTTCTCTTATAAGAACTTTATTTCATTGTATTATGGTCTTTTTAGAAGTTTAGTGAAAGATCTTGGAATCTCTTGTAAGTTTTTCTTATTGAGGAAATAGAAAATCATTGTTTACAACTCTCATGCATGGAATGTGACCTCATTTAATTTTTGAACCTGCAACTTGTGTGTTTTTCATAATTTCAACATTTTATTCAAATTTGGCAAATGAATACATATAAACATTCATTTTGCTCGAGTCTACCTTAATTGCATTGAATAACTATTTCCTACCACCATTATGTGAATGATTGCATAAGGTTAAACAATTCATTATTGCTAAAAGTCATCAAGAATTCCTGAAAATTTTCAAGCATTGGCACAACTTCTAATAATAATCAGGATTTCAAATTAAGGTTTCAGATCATACAAACAGGTAAGTAAACTTCACTATCTATTTTGCACTGTATTATTTGGTTTTTCTTTTAAAATCATATAAATTAGGGTTTACAGTGTGTAGTGAATTTTTAGGTTTTATAAGGAAAAACCCTAGCTAGGTTATAAGTAATGCCCCAAGCTAACAAGCTAAAAAAAAACCTAACATAATTTTTTTTTTGAAACAATAACCACAACAAAATTACGATAATAACATGTCGCACTTGCATGACAATGTGCACATAAGTGTCACAATGACACAATGCTAGAGACAACAACTCACTTCACTATTGCATAAGAAAGGTAGAAATAGTGAAAGACTAACCAATCATGGGATAGATCTACCATGATGAACAAGAGAGGGAGAAAGAGAACACCTCCACACAATGATTGATTACAACCCACGATTGTGTTCTCTCATGATATGACTCCAGAATAAGATGAGGGAAACATAAACCTCCAATCCTCATTCAAGCAAACTAAACAACACTAAACATAGAGGAAAAAATTAACAAGAGGTTACCTATCCAAGAGGCACAACTCACCATAAATTGGAATGACAACAAGTCACTTCCAAAAAACCTCATGCTTCCCAAGACATCTCATTGCAACACGACAACATAAAAGAGGGAGAAATACTCTACAACATCCCATGAAAAATGAGGATTGTTGAGGAAACTTACAAGACTAGTTGAGAAGGATTACAACCTTCCCAATTCTTCACAGGACTAGAAGAACAATCTCCCATGAGCTTAGGTTGACAAATATGTCTTTTTCAGAAGGTTGCACGTAAAATGATGCAAGAGATTACATAAGTACTCAATGATGATGTTTGAGAACTAATTCCAAGAACTAATATGAACCCAAGAATATGGTGAACAAATTTTTTTTACATTTTTTACCCATCTGAGGTCCTAAAACTGAGAGGGACTAACAAGTCCAAAAGGAGAAAAAAATTGACTATGTTTTTGAAGACCTAGTCGACAAAAATGATTGCCATGGAAAAAAAGGCATAAAAATTATTTGACAAGGGCATAGGCCTTAGAAAACCCTTAAATAACCCTAGTTAATAGCTTTTACATTCTATAATTTGTATGGGAACCAGGCTGCCCCAACACAATACCAAGCTTCCCCAACACACTTAGGAAAAAATTTGAGTTTTGTGGCATACAAAACTAGGTTGCCCCAACACACTCAGATTTTTTTTGAGTTTTATAGCTCATACAAAACTAGGACACCTCATAATACTAGGCCACCCTTGATTCTACCAAGTCACCCTAGATGCCACTAGGCCACCCCGATAGAGATAGGCAATTTTTTGAAAATCTGGGTTAACTTATTGTTTGACAAGGTTCCCTAGGTACGGACTAGGTGCCCAACTATGAAATTTGACAATTAGGTTCATTTTAGGAACCAAATAAAATATTCCTAAGTTTTTTTAAAGATATCATGCTCAATACCAATACCAAGACACATAAATGATCAAATTAATCTTTTATTTACAAGGTTACATCCATCTCTAAAGAGAGGTGAACCAAAACATCATTATTATAATTATATGAATGAGTCAACATCTAATACATGAATTTAACTTGAGTGAATGATATCATGTTGCTCCTCGATCCACAAAACTCAAGTCCCCAATAGTGGTTACCATGCTACTCGACCTTGTGGAATCAAATGATCCACTCCCACTGTGCTAGGAGATAGTCACATGAGCCACAAACACATCACTCATGCCAAAAAATGGGGAGAAGGCTTACACACACCATACAAAAAGTATACACTCCACATGCACATCGTATAAACACTCAATCATCCAAATCACATCATGGATCCAATACATGCCATCACTTGGTATAAACGCCATACCATAACACCATCCACATTGGGCATAATCACCAATGTCACATCACAAACTAAATTGGGCCAACTCACCAATGCCATAGTGTATAACCATCATGGGATTGTTGACGTGGGTCTTGGCACAACAACATGCAAACAGAATATTGCTATTATGTTTCTCCTAAAAGAGAAAGATGATCACATGGATAACTTAGCTCCCAAGGTCTTTATAGTTGGTTCTCAATTGTGTTGATATCCCTCAGTGGTCAATGTAATAGTAATATTCAAGGGGCCTGTTGGTGTTGAGCTTTTGGATTTTTTGGGGGTTAAACATAAATTTAAATCTACTCTAACTGGGGTTTTTTTAAAAAAATAGAAAAAGATAGATTAGGGCTTTGGAACATAAAAGAACAATAATTCATCTAACTTAACCAGACTTGTTGCCTTTCAAGGAATTCCTAACTAAAACTACAGAACAAAATTAACTTGTGACTAACACACAATTTCATTCATTCACAGTGTTGATTTCAACAGCAGATTGCAGGTTACCATTTAAACAAAACATAGAATCAAATTTCATTCCCTGAAAGCTTCCCAAATCAATTGATCAACTCAAGACAAACACCATTCTGGAACACAACATGAAGTAGACTTTAATTTGGTTGCTTCTACTGTTAGTGAGACAGATAAGCAATATTTACAAAGCTGGCACAATCACCAGTGTACAGAAAATCTGTGACTCCAAATTGTTTCCATTTGCACTAAGGAAACTGAAAGATACATTAGTCTATTATGAATCTAACTCCTAACTACCAGTTCTACTCTACAAGTTCTGCTCCTACTCACTTCTAAAATTTCTCCCCTAAAAGTTCTAACCCTTACAAAGAGGTAAGAATGCCATATATACAGAGTGTACCAAAAAGAATGTCAGCCCCCATTTTTAAGGTTTACAAAATATCTGTTGGTTGCAAGAGGGTCAACGTCCAGATCTTTTGAATAAAGTTGGTTCTGCATTAAATGCAAATCCCTGCTGTCCATGTCGGTCAAAGATTATCCCCTGGAATGATCTCAGATCTTTTGCAACTTATAGCATTAACTCCAATGCATCTGTGTCTATCTTTGAACTCCAGCGGAGCTGCTTTGAATGCCCTAAAATATCACCATTAATGTCAAGCTACCCCTGTCAGTAGACACCAGCTGGCATTATGACTCACGGCTTCCTTCTTCTTCTTTGGCTCTCTTTCTACTCCAAATCCGTTCTCCTGCAAGTTGTAGGCGAGACCAACCTCCTTCGCCGAGACACTACACTAAAGTCGTGCCCTTTCACCGAGAACCCATTTCACTTTGAGGAGACTTTTCTTGGTTGGCGAGATGTTATACCATGCTCAACATGCTACACCCAGGGCACAAAATTTGTCGGCGGGACCTCATCGGGTCAGCAAGACCTTTCGCCAAAGTCGCCTTCCTTCGCTGGGATCTCCAAGTCGGTAAGACTTTATTCCTTTAGCCAGACATCACGCCGAACTTAGATCCTTTGGTGAAACTTCCTCAAGAGACATCTTCAGATAAATAACTCGATCTTGCGAAATAGATGCCTCCATTAGTTCTCAAAGGCAAATAAAATATATCATTATTTATCATGTCTTTAATTTTATCAAAAAGAAACACAACTCCGGTGGAGGCGAAAGCGGGATCAAGATAGAACCAGAAACAACACCTACCTTTAAAACTGGCAGGGGCATAACTAAAACCAAACCGGGAACACACTTCCCTTTTAAAACTAGTGGAGGCGGAACCAAATCGGGACCGGGATGAGAGGTAAAATGGTCAAATCCCCGGCAGAACCGAGACCAGAGTCAGGATGGGAACTAACCATGGAAATAATCAACATTTCCAAGCTTAGCTCTCGTTCCGGCTCTGCATCCGAAAAGGAAACCAAAATGCAAAGGACAGGGAAACAAACACCGGCGGGGTCGGAGCGAGAACCAATCCCAAGCGAAGCACAACAGGGGTGGGGGCGGAACCAAATCCGAAATTGAAACTTCTTCAAAGTTTCGGTTTCGGATTCCATCCCAGTGCTGCCCCCGACAAACATACAAAGAAGAAAAAGAAAAGGGGGGGAAAGGAAGAAAAACACCCCGCGACCAAATGATCAGACCCGAGGCAGAACAAAATAACAAAGTGGAAGCGGGATCGGGACCGAACCCGAACCAGAAACTTTTCAAAGTTTTTGGGTTCGGATTCCATTCTGGATACGCCTCCGACAACATACAAAAAGACGCGCAAGGAAAAAAGAAACAAAAGACACTGAATCGGGAACGGGGAAGGAAAAGAAAACAGAGCTTGGAAGGAATTCCAAGTTTTGTTTTGGTTCCGGTTTCGGGCTCGCCAAAACAAACCAAAATGCGAAGGGAAAATCCAACAACAAAGAGAGGGAAAGGGAAATGCGGAGTCGGGGCCGAGATGAAACCCGAACGAGAAACTTTAACAAAGTTTAACATTTTGATTCAGACCCGGACCTGGCTCCGAGAAAGAATGAAAGAAACCAATGGCATAAAAAATGGTGACTCGGCTGGGAAAATGGTTTAACCAATTTCAAGAAACCAGAGGATTCATCTACCCAAAATCTCTGGTTTATGAACATCACAACTCCAATTGGGTCAGTTTTAACAAGCAAGGTTGAGCTATAATTTCAAATGTAAATCAACACTGGCTACCCTAAATCTGTGTGTGCTTAATAGTGCATCATCCTTTCATAAAGTTTTCTTCATCTTTCAGACAACAATGTGCAATATTTGAGCTACATGAGTTGATCCCCTTAGCTATTGTGCAATGATATCCTGGGCATTGCTCTGTTGCCAGTCAAGCATCCATAGCCCCAATGGAGATACCTCTAGTTTCCTCACAACATTTCTCTATTGCCAGTCAGGCGTCCATAGCCCCGGTAGAGATACTGGAATCACCCATTCATATTGAGTCTTCTTTTCTCCTTAAAGAGTTCTTTTTTTCTTTTTTCTCTCTTTTCTCTTGAAGTTTTAGATATTTCGTTCAATTTTTCTCAATATGTTAGATGTTTAACATCTGATCTGGGTTGAAAACTACCATGGACCTCGTCGTAGCACTTGGGAATCAGATTTTTCACTCAAATCTTACAACCTTATTACCCTAGGACAAATATTCCATTACAAAAGGAGATGATCTTAATAATTTGTGAAAGATTCGAGGGAAGCTAATGAAGGTCATTTACTCATTTTGCACCTTGTTTTCAAAACTTTCCACAACTTTTATTGACAACAAGCATGAAACAACAAATTCAGGATGACATCATCCAATCGGAAAGCCTGAAAATACCTAAACCACTTCTCTACTAACCACCAAAGTATGCTTCAGATAACAACCACCATTCAAAGATGGAAAGAAATAGAGAAAACCCAAAGAAAAAAAAAAGAGAAATCAAACAGCAAAGGAAACAAAAGGACAAAAAAGGAAGAAAAGAAACAAACAAATAGACAACCAAGCTATTTACAAACAGACAGAATATTTACAAACAACGAAACCAACTATCTACAAACAGAAAAACAAAAGGAACAGGAAAAGGAAAACAACAGAACAAAATAAAACTAACTAAACCAAAAACTAACACTAACCAGTCCTAATCCTAAGCTAATTCCAAAGCCAAGCCTTGCAAACACAAGATTGTAAAAATTTGTACATTGACTTGACTGATTTTTTATTATGTGCAACAATCTTAACTTACTAGGCACAGTTCTAAACCTAGCAAATTTATCTTTATACTCAGAAATATGAAGTTTATAGGCAATAAGTTCATTCTGATGGCATAAAGCTTGAAATATTATCAATTGTGGGTTCTTAGTTTTGTCATGATTTACCCACAAACACATTTTACTATCCCCAAAGCCATAATCAAACTGAAAATTATTAAAACACAGAGGATAACGAAAGGACACCACCTGATTCTAAAGATCTCTAGTTACCAATGCAGACTTGTGTTGTATAATCTCCTCTTCATGAGGTCTCAACTCATGGAACACCACTGAATCAAGGTTCATCTTGCAGTTAGGATATTCACTCACCAGCATCTTTGTACTCATCTCGGGCATGGAGTCAAAAATTTTCTGAATTTCTTGAGATGAAGTCTTTCTTTCACCATTCTCTCGAAACATGTCACCCCCAAGGGTTTGAGAATCTGCGTCCAACTTATCATCATTGATGTTAGGGATAGTGGCACATGGTGAACAAGGATTTCCTTCAAACTCATTTGAACAC
Source organism: Sequoia sempervirens (assembly GCA_007258455.2). Classification (NCBI taxonomy): domain Eukaryota; kingdom Viridiplantae; phylum Streptophyta; class Pinopsida; order Cupressales; family Cupressaceae; genus Sequoia; species Sequoia sempervirens. Next base: position 514,660,513 of record VDFB02105785.1, read on the forward strand.
ATGGATTCAAAGTCAGGAAAGCACTTTCTCCATTCATATTCCTGCACATCATCAATAAGAACCTGCCATTCAACAACAAATTTATTAGTATTAAGATCAAATTGATTAGTGGATACTAAGCAAGGACTTTCTTCCAACAACACATTTGAGCAATCAGAATCAAAATCAAGAAAATACTCCCCTGTCTCATTCTCTTTGTTATGTTGAAGAGATTCAACTTCTGAGATAACCTCTTGGTTGCTTTCTTGGCATTCCTCCGCTTCATCCAAATGTACTCTGTCATGAATTTCTTCAAGGAACAATTGACTGATTTGCACATCTACTTGAATTTCTTCCCTTAAAAATTCATTTTGGCATTTAAGTCCTTGTCTTTGACCACAAGATTCATTGGAAAATTCATCTTGAAGCATCTTATCTATTCCAATATGTCCACCACTTAAATCAGCAGAGTCACCTTCTTGTGTCAACCCATCAAAATGGGTTTCCTTCTCATTCACCATCATGAAAGAATCTATGAATGCATCGATGAATCCATTCTCCCCTTCTATCCAGTCATTTCCATGTGTGCTGGTTGTTTCATCTTCTTTATTGGGGGGATACGTACTACAAGGATCTTCCATAATTATTCCTTCAATAGAGATTAGTTGCTTGAAATACAACTCCATCCTACCTAGGAAGACATGGCAGTCCATCTGAGAATGTTGATTAGTTCGATGTATCCTACATCCACCTGGCCCAACAAGTTTTGATAGTTTCAGATCTCCCAGCTCTTCTAATTTCTCCCTTATTTGATTTTGCATATGAGGGATATCAATCCAACTTGAACCATGTTCCTTTATCCATTCCTCATCACCCTGACTCTCACCTTGATCAGAAGAGTTTACCTCATCTCCTTCAAAGCCATCGTTAGTAGTAGCATTCTCAAGAAAGCTAGATTCCATCTTGAGATTTCCATTATGCTCTAAATTTACATCCATTTCATGCTTTTTACCAAACAAGTCATCAAAATTATATTCTGGCTCATCTAGAACTTCATTGTGATGTGGAGTGCCTAACTCTGTGATTGGATTTTGCAGGGATGAGTTCTCCCAGTGGTCTTGTGTGCAATTGACCTGATGTGGGTTGTCGGGGAATGTGGTACTTGGAACCTTAGGAAGGTTGTAGCTGCATGGTGAGAATGATTGCACCTGGGTAGGGATGGTGGGCGAAGTGGCACAAGGTTGAAAATGATGGTAGTTTGCAAGCACAAGAGGATTATAACCCTGAGTTTGGCTATCTGAATTCCTAGTGTCACCTCCAAATTGTGCCAATAAGATAGCTTTGTTTAATGCATCATGCAAGGATGTAGCTTCACCACAACATCTGACTTTGGTTGCAAATGAAAGGTTTAAACCCCAATAATAATGTTCTATCAGTATATGATCATCCACAACCAAATCTAAAGATTGAACCCTTTGATACATGAAAAAAAATATGTGATTAAATTGATAAATGATTTCCGATGGTTTCCTTTTTGTGGTTGCAAATTCAAACAATGGGTCTTGTGTTCAGGGATCAAACTGATCTAAGAATAAGATTTCTAACTCCACCCATGAACAAATATAATTTGGTGGAAGATTAACATACCATTGCCTTGTTGAACCTTGAAGTGTTTTGATGAATAATTGATAAACGACATCCTCATGCTAAACTTGGAGAAGAGTAAGTACACGCCTATAAATTCCAACATGTTTAGAAGCATTTTGCCTACCGATAGGGAAAAATAAAGGAAGCCTATCATACAAATGGCCAAGGATTTCATGGACAAGTCCCGGTGTATACAAAGGGCTACCCATCGGAGCTTGGTTTTCCAAGACTTGACCCAATCCAACTCACAACGATCCAAAAATTGCTCAAAGGGCCCTCCTTCTAGCGCTAGATCTGTTGACATGGGTCTTGGCATAGCAACATGCAAACATAATATTGCTATTTTGTTTCTCCTAAAAGAGAAAGATGATCACATGGATACCTTAGCTCCCAAGGTCTTTATAGTTGGTTCTCAACTATGTTGATGTCCCTCAGTGGTCAATGTAACATTAATATTCAAGGGGCCTGCTGGTGTTGAGATTTTTGACTGTTTTAGGGTTAAACATAAATTTAAATCTACTCTAACTGGGGTTTTTTTTTTTTAAACGAAAAAGATAGATCAGGGCTTTGGAACAGAAAAGAATAATAATTCATCCAACTTAACCAAACTTGTTGCCTTTAAAGGAATTCCTAACTAAAACTATAGAACAAAATTAACTTGTGACTAACACACAGTTTCATTCATTTATAGTGTTGATTTCAACAGTAGATTGCAGGTTAACATTTAAACAAAACATAGAATCAAATTTCATTCCCTGAAAGCTTCCCAAATCAAATGATCAACTCAAGATAAACACCATTCTGGAACACAACATGAAGTAGACTTTAATCTGGTTGCTTCTACTGTTAGTGAGATAGATAAGCAACATTTACAAAGCTGGCACAATCACTAGTGTATAGAAAATCTGTGACTCCAAATTGTTTCCATTTGCACTAAGGAAACTGAAAGAACATTAGTCTATTCTGAATCTAACTCCTAACTACCAATTCTACTCTACAATTTCTGCTCCTACTAACCTCTAAAAGTTCTAACCCTTACAAAGAGGTAATAATGCCATATATACAGAGTGTACCAAAAAGAATGTCGGCCCCCATTTTTAGGGTTTATAAAATATCTGTCAGTTGCAAGAGGGTCGGCATCTAGATCTTTGGAATAAAGTTGGTTCTACATTAAATGCAAATCCCTGCTGTCCATATAGGTCAAAGATTATCCCCTGGAATGATCTCAGATCTTTTGCAGCTTATAGCATTAACTCCAACGCCTCCGTGTCTATCTTTGAACTCCAGCGGAGCCACTTTGAATGCCCTAAAATATCACCATTAATGTCAAGCTACCCCTGTCAGTAGACACCAGCTGGCATTATGACTCACGGCTTCCTTCTTCTTCGGCTCTCTTTCTACTCCAAATCCGTTCTCCTACAAGTTGTCGGCGAAACCAACCTCCTTCGCTGAGACACTACACCAAAGTCGTGCCCTTTCGCCGAGAACCCATTTCACTTCGGGGAGACTTTGCTTGGTCGGTGAGACGTTATACCACGCTCAACATGCTATACCCAGGGCACAAAATATGTCGGCGGGACCTCATTGGGTCGGCAAGACCTTTCACTGAAGTCGCCTTCCTTTACTGGTATCTTCGAGTCGGTAAGACTTTATTCCTTCGGCCAGACATCACGCTGAACTTAGATCCTTTGGCGAAACTTCCTCAAGAGACATCTTCAGTTAAATAACTCAATCCTACAAAATAAATGCTTCCATTAGTTCTCAAAGGAAAATAAAATATATCATTATTTATCATGTCTTTAATTTTATCAAAAAGAAACACAACTCCGGTGGAGGGCGAAAGCGGGATCAAGACAGAACCAGAAACAACACCTACCTTCAAAACTGGTGGGGGCGGAACTAAAACCGAATTGAGAACACACTTCCCTTTTAAAACTGGCGGAGGTGGAACCAAATCGGGACCGGGATGAGAGGAAAAATGGTCGAATCCCTGGCGGAATCGGGACCGGAGTCAGGATGGGAACTAACCATGGAAATAATCAACATTTCCAAGCTTAGCTCTCGTTCTGGGTCCACGTCCGCAAAGGAAACCAAAATGCAAAGGACAGGGAAACAAACACTAGCGGGGTCAGAGCGAGAACCGATCCCAGGCAAAGCACAACGGGGGTGGGGGCGGAACCAAATCCGAAATTGAAACTTCTTCAAAGTTTCAGTTTCAGATTCCATCCCGGCCCCGCCTCCGACAAACATACAAAGAAGAAAAAGAAAAAGGGGGAAATGAAGAAAAACACCCCGCGACCAAACGATCAGACTCGGGGCAGAACAAAATAACAAAGTGGAAGCAGGATCGGGACCGAACCTGAACTAGAAACTTTTCAAATTTTTTGGGTTCGAATTTTGTTCCGGATCCACCTCCGACAACATACAAAAAGATGTGCAAGGCAAAAAGAAACAAAAGACACAGAACCGAGAACGGGGAAGGAAAAGAAAACAAAGCTTGGAAGGAATTCCAAGTTCTATTTTGGTTCCGATTCCAGGCCCACCAAAACAAACCAAAATGCGAAGGGAAAACCCGACAACAAAGAGAGGGAAAGGGAAAGGCGGAGTCAGGGCCGGGATGGAACCCAAACAAGAAACTTTAACAAAGTTTAACATTCTGATTCGGACCCGAACCCGACTCTAAGAAAGAATGAAAGATGAAGACAAAGAACCATCGGAACCAGAACTAGGGACGGAACAAGACCAGAACTTGGAAGGAATTCCAAGTCCGATATTGGTTCTGGTTCCACCTCCGATAGAACTTTAAAAGAAAAACACCTAAGGCAGAAAACCAAAGACCAAAGGGAAAAGAAAAAGGGGGACCCATTTTGTTCCAAAATAAAATGGGGTGGTTATGTAAGGCATAACAGGGATAACTCAGTACAAGAGTGCCACAAGGATTTCCATTGGGCCAACTCACCAATAGTTGATCATACACACACACAAGACACTAGGGTAAGATACTAGAGAGCTAGTTAGGGAGTGCCATCATGGTGCTCGAAGGTATGGCACCCACAGAACCTAGTACTCTTGTCATACAAACGAGGATACTTGATATTACAAGACCCAATCTCCTTGAGTTGGCATGCCTTCCCAAACATCCTTAGTCTATACTAGCACTCAAGGCATGAGAGGGGATTTCATTATCTTAGTTAATTAATTACTTGGGTTTCATTAATTATCACTCGATTAAATGAATCCCCACCCATGATCAATTGACCTACTTTCCACTTTGGGCTAGGGGCACATTGGGAGTTTCTCCCATAACCCTCTCTAGTACCTTATTCCTAGGCTCTTCACACTCATCAACAAGTGGCACGAAAACCAATGCAAAATATAATTTTTCCTAAATTCAATGAAACTTTCCCACAATTTATAATATCACATTTCACGATGTTCCATGTTTTTAAAACATACAAATTTTCAATCATTTCCATGCAAAACTTTCAAAATTTCCAAATATTTTAACAAAGCAAAAACTAGGTTTTTCCCAATTCCACCATTAGATTTTATCAAAATTTCAAATTTTAAAAATAAAAATTCTAGTAATACCCTTTGGTTGCAAATATGCCCAACACCCATCTTAAGCTATAAAATTGGCATTTTCATCATTTCTTGAAAAATTGGGTATGGTAACCCTGTATTTTTGAAAAATATCAAATTTTAAACAAATCTCTACATTTACAAAACAAATTGTAAAATAAAAGGAAATGGGAGGATTATATACTCCCCTAATCATTCTCATATAAAAAAATTTGAAGAAAGATGATCAAATGAATTTAAAACAAGGAAAATACCTTAATGCCCTTCAAATTTTGAAATGTGAAATTTTCCAAGCATACCAAACGAGGAGTTACAAAAACAAGAAAGCACGATCCCTTCCTAATTCCTATCCCAATGAATTCAACCTTATCGAATTTCAATAAGAATTGCACTCCCAATCAACAAATCAAATTTCCACCCAAAAGAGGGTTTTTCTCTCACAAAATTTTCTCCGAAAATAAATTTACATAATGAAATAAAGTCCCCTTTTCCTTTTTACCATTTTTCCAATTTCAAATTTAATAATATAAAATTCATTTTCTATCCCTTTAATTCCCAATTTTCTCCAAATCCCAATTACACATTTAAATTCATTCTTGAATAACATATATCATTTAAATTTATGATTTAAATCCATATAAGCATATTCCTTTAATTTTATGGAAATCAAAATTCAAAATAGAAAATTAAACCACACATAACTCACAATTCCCAACCTAAGGAATTTTTGAAATTTAAATAAAAAATAGATAATTTTTGTTTCTTCTTTCATTCTATTTTTCCTTTTCTTGAAACAAAAAGAATATTTTAATAATAAATATAAGAATCATTTAAATTCCTAATATTTCATTTACGATCAAAAAAGGTAATTTAAACTATCATTTAAATATTCACCTTAATCCAATTCTATGATTAAAATATAATTAAATCATGCAATTTGCAACTTATTAAATATTTTTTGGAAACACGTGAAATTCAAAAATTATTTAAAACAAGCATGCACTGGCATTTCACAACACAGGGATTTTATAATAATTCCTCTCAAATCATGGTTCACATAGGGTCAAATAAAACACATATCATACTCAATTTGAGTACGACTAGGGAATGGATAAGGAGGGCCCCAATGTGACATCTCTAAATTAACCATCATTGGGGAAATAACTTAGACCTATGTAGCCAGGAGGAAAAATAACCTTGTACATGTAACCATTCAATGCACATCAAGGTTACTTGCTCAATGTATATATAAATGAAGCTCAACACAATCATCCCAACAAGGTCCAATATCATAAAACATAAATAACATATATACATCTACCATATAAATCATTTCTTCAAAACATCAATCATTAGGATCACATTTAATCACATCATAATTAATGCATTTCACTTAACTAAAGCATAATAATAAACCAATCATGTAAAGGCATAAAAAGCCACCAACCAACATGTTGAGGAATCTCATCTCAAACATGTGGTGATTCATACACACCAATCAAATTCCTAAAATAATCAACATAACAATCATGAAGAAACAATGAAGCTAAAACACTTATCTCACATTAACAAGATGCAAACGGGAGGGGCACTACATTATAACTCAAAAAACCCTAGTACATTCAAAAACACCTACAAAATGAGCTAGTCTTCTACCAAGTCATGTGGAGTTAATAGGAGTCTTGAGGAAGACTTGATAAAATAATTACTTGGATCATCTAAAAGGTCTAAGCATGCTAAGGGAATTGGGGTGGTAAAAGATAGGTTTATTGATCAATTTAGTGCTATCAAGGATGCTACCATCCCTCGACAAGGATAGAATCTATTTTAATATGGTTATAAGAGAAGCCTTACAAATAGACCCGCAGAAACCTAAATTTGACCACCCCGCATATGGTCAAATTCATCCCCTTTATTCCTCTATCCCGCATCCTTCATCTGTGTTAATTAAATAATTTATTATTTAATTAATATTCCCCTTTTCTAATGTCCCTAAGGTATTTAATTAAATAATTAAATACTTTATCCTTTATCCCCTTTCCTCTCTAAATTAAATAAATACTATAATTTATTTAATTTAGTCATATCCCTTTATGAATTTAAATCAATTTTTAAATTCATTATTTCTCTCTCCTTGTCCCATCCTCCATAATTCTCCTTAATCTAGGTTAATTTAATTAATTTTTTAGTAGGATGTGCACACCCCTAATCATGATTAGGGTCACATCCTCCATAATTCCCCACTTATCCTTAATTCCCCATTAGCCTACTTAATCCCCTATTTGTACAACTTTAGTCACCTAATTAGTTCAACCTAATCCTTATGCCATTTATGGCATATGTCCAAAGTCAACTTCATTTATTGCTTTCTCCTTTTGGAGAAGGCCACCTCTTCCCCATGTGAATTTTAAATTCACATTTATTCCCCCTAGGCCTTTTAAGGAATTTTTAATTCCTTTCCTCATCTCCATGTGGATATTTGAGGAATTTTTAATTCCTCACATATCCCATCACCCACATAGGGACAAGGACCTTTTTTATGAGGAGATCTTGTCCAAATCCCTAGGTACTATATAGTACCTCCACCTCACCTTCCTTTGACACCTCATCCACCACATGTCTAGATGTGAGGGCTTGTGAGTTCTCAACTCACCCTATCCCTTGATCTTGTCCACTATGGCTCCATCTTGACCCTCCATTGTTTAGAGGCACTTCCCCTAAAAAATGGAGGAATTTTCCCTCATTTGAACAACACACATTTTGCACTCAACTTAGCACTTACCTGCACTTAGCAACTTTTCAAGCATTCAACATCCACCATTGTTGCATCTTTGAGCTCTCATCTTGCACTCCACACAATACCCACAATCTCCATTGCATTCCACCATCTCATCACCATCATTTTTAGTTAAGTTTTATACTATTTTTCCAAGAAGGAGCACACAAAATTGACATCAAAAGGCCAACCAAACGAGACAACTCAAACAAGGTAAAAATTGTTATTTCTTGTGCATTTTGTTTGGGTTAAACTAGGCCAATCTTGAGGTGATTTTTTGTGTTCTTTCCTTTGCATTTCCTTTAGTTGTTTTTCATTTTATTAGGGATAGAAATACCTGCACAAATTTCTGGCATGCCCGGTGGGACCTACATCACAGGTCTGCACTTTAAAGTTTGTTGTTGTTTGAGTTTTGTAGGTTCATATTTTCACACGCAGGGGTGAATCCGCCCCGACAGGCGAACTCATTGGTTACAGAGGAAAATCTACATTTGAAAAAGGCGAACTCAAATCACCCTTTTATGAAAAGGGGTGAACTTGATTTAAAAGGCGAAGTTTCTTGAAACAGAGGCAAACACATCAAGGTCTTTGGAGATAAGCAATTGTGATCAAGTTATAGAGGTGACTGCACATTCGTTCCTTCCTCTCGATAGGCGATTGTGACTTAGCTCATCCACCTGAATAGGTGTCAGCACATTCACACATCTTTTCAGATAGGAGATATTGACCATTAGACATAGGTGATTTTGAATTACACAAAAGTGAATTTGAGTTACTCCAAAACTTTGAATGTTACAATTCCAGCTTCAATTTGATTTCGATTTTCAGGTACTGATCCACTAACCTATTTGTCTGTGAGTGTGTTATTTCACAAACGATTTGTGCAGCAATTGTCCCTCGTTCGTCCAAGACCAGTGGTGAGAAACTATTGACTTATCTTCTGTAGGACAATCGATCGAAGATCACTAGATTAGCTTTTTTTGTTTATTTTCCATACTAATCTAGGCACATGTAGATTAATTAAAGGGACAATTTATATTTTTTGTTATGCTTGGGAGCAAGTTTTTGATGTATTCACTCCCCTTGCACCTTTCGATGATCTTGGGTGATGAGAAATCACAGTTTCTCTAGTCTAGTCTAGTCTACCTAGGAGGTGCTAATGTGTCTAAGCTCTCCCCTTGCACTACATTTGAGCTTGGGGGCATGTTGAAGTGTCTAATATGTTCTTCCCTTGGTGAGACCTACCTGGGATTTCATCACCCGGGGGACAATCTCAACCACGTGTTACTATTAGGGTATATAAAGGGGGGATAACTAAAGTTGTACCCCAATATAGTCATGTCGTGTTTAGCGAAGCGTTGAAGTTAGGGTCATACCTAGATAAGACGTGCAAGGTTTTTTTGAGTTTTAGTACCTCGTTGGGGGCTCCCAATCCACGCTTATGACAAGTTGGTGTTCACAGTTGTGCCTCACATACCTAGCGTATATCGAGGATGCACGAGATTTCCTTGTATAGCCTAGATAGAGACCTGTGTTTTAGCTGTGACTTGGTGTAGTGTAATGGATGCGACCATACCCTAAATTTAATCATCACGTACTCCCTTGGGTTGAGATAGAAATCCTTGTGGTGGAATACGATAGTCGTCAAGGGAGAGTGTGAAGGTGATCCTGTGGCATCTGTTGATGACCCTATGTCATTGGAATGCTAGCTATCCACCCTCACGAGAAAGGTTGATCCAAAGAACCACCCTGGTATCATGGAGTATTAACCTTGGGTTGTCCGCTCAAGGTGGTGGGCCTACATCAGGTTTGTAAACCATTAATACTAATTTTAGGTTTTTGCTACCTGACATGTCATCATTATCGATACTAGTGCTTATTTTCAGTTGAGTCAGTCCAGCCATTTTGTCTATTATTTATCATGTTTTATGTCCTTTTCCATAATCTACCCCTACCCTCATGGATGAATTTTCTTTGTACAGATTAAAATTTTCTTTGTGGACTATACAGGGGCGATTCCACATCTGAGTCTAGTCTAGGTCATCCCTTTAGGCAATTTTGTCTTTGTTAGAGGCGAATTTGCCTATGGGTCCCTTTATTAGGCAACCCCGCCTATTCCTTGAACAGGAAATTTTGCACAGCCCTTAGGCAAGTCCACGTCTAGCCCTTATCCGTCGAGTTTTCCCCTTCTCTCTAGAATAGGAAAATTTATCTCCTCTTGGGGCGAACCTGCTGTCCACAGGAGCGATCCTACATTTTGTTTGATTTTTTCCCTTGTCTGTACCCCTCTTAGAATAGGAAAACCTATTGTTTGCAAGGGGGAATTCATGTTTTCCTATTTCATCCTCGTTTGTACTATTCAAGATTTAGGCGAATTCATTTTTATGATAGGCGATTCCATTTTAGGCAAATCTATTTCCTGTTTGTACAGTTCAAGAAATAGGCAAGTCTATTACCCCTTGATAGGTGATTTTGATTTCATCTGTACATTACAAGATATAGAAAAAATTTCATCCCTGTTAGAAAATTTTTAAACTCAAGTCTGCCTATTCCCCTGTGGTCTTCTAAAATTTTAGGCAATCCCATGTCTCATTTAGGCAATTTTGTCAAAGTTTTAGGTGAACCTAAATTAAGATAGGAAAATTTGTGTATCGATTCTGCCTGTTTCTTTTGTGTCCCCAAGACATAGGCAAAATTGAGTCCACGACATAGGTGAATCTATCTGACATAGAGGTGATTTCGTTGACCTTGAATAGGTGAAGTCACCATCTAAAAAGGAGAGCTTGTGCTACACAGAGGCATATGCAGTTCCCATACAAATTCCAGAGAGTGAATCCTTTGGGCCACCAAAAGCTTGTCATTTTCTGAGTCCTTTATCATGATCAAAAAATTTTTATCATCATCCATATGCTCGTAATTGTCACTTTAGTCTGTCTACATTTTTCAAAATTCATCCTTTCATTGATCAAATAACATGGTGCATTGTAGAACATCCCTAGATTGCCTTTATATCATTGTTTCAACAATCCCAATCCCCTAGACTATGTTTTAGAGGTCTTTATCCAAGTTGGCTTAGGTGCCTAATCCTGATCATCATACTTCGCACTTACTTAGGATTGTCATCCATCCTGAGTCAGTAATCATCCATGGCCTAATCAATTTACTTACATCTTGAGGTAGATTTCATGTCGTAATCATCCTTTTGTACTCTAATTCGATCATTAGCATCTTACGTCATCTATTTCAACCTTTGAACTTGGTTTAGAATCAATCTCATCATCCTATCCAATCAATCATCCATTCCTATCAATCATCTCATCCCATCATTCAATCTAATCGAATCCAATTGCATCCCCTATCCAATCATCCAATTAATCAATCCATCATCTAATCTGATCAATCCTTTAATCCATACCTAGATCCTTCATTTAATTGCATCTTAGAGCATAGCGTCATCTTAGTCCACCTTGTAGATTTTAATTTTCATGCCCCTTACATGATCACAAGTAAAGAAACTCATGGTAGAACAACAGGCTCAAGGTACCCAACCTCACATACCTCAAGATCTCACTAATGGTGGCTCATCGCAATCCAATACTGAGGTCCACACCACTTCACCTCCTACTGATGAAATAATGGTCCACCAACCTGAGGTCATAGTTGATGAATACCTCAGTAATCCCACTAACATCCAAATGACAAATTTTCTCCTTAATGAGTGTGGTGATAAAATCCTTGCCACCCTACTCTTGAAGGGAGTTAAACTATCGTTTGAAATTGATCTATCAAAATACGTCAACATCACACCCACTACACCCCCAGTGTCTCAGGATACTCAAAATTCACAAAGTAATATGGGTAATTCATACATCCCTGAGGGTCCACCGCAGGAAGGTTGGTATCAACCTAGATTTGGTAACGTAGTGCTCTATCACATTGTACACCCTCCTTAGGTTCTAATTTCTATTATGGGAGCACCTCAACTAAATATTCCTCAAGGTCCCAATCCTAATGATCCCCTTTCCTTTAGTATGCCACAGAATCTTCCTAATCCACCAACCATTCCTATTCCATAGAGCTCAACTCCCATACCATCTACACCACCTCTTCCACCTAACCAACCAGGTCAACCACCATTAAATACTGGGGGAAATCCTTTTGTTGCACCACCTCAACCTCTAGGACCTACACCCACATCCAACTTACTGCCACCTCCTTTCACGTCTCAGCAACTACCTCAAGGCAATGTCCCATCCTTTTAGTATCCTTCAATTAACCCACAATAGGCCACCTCATTGCAACCACCTCACCAACAGGTGACACAACATACCACTATCCCATCTCAACCACCACAACATATTGCAATTCCTTCACAACCTTCACATCAAGTAACAAAGGTTACTTCACAGCCTTAACAACAAACTCCATGACAACCGCAAGGTGTTCCAATACCAACCCCTTAGCAAACACAAATCCCCACACATCAGCCAACATCATCTTATTAGTTTCCTTCTCACCAACCACAAGTCCCTCAACAACATCAAATTCCATCTTGCCCTCTCTATCAACAACCACCACATTACCAAAAACCACCTCAGCACACCCAAGTCTCAACACAAATGCAAATCAACCCTACTACTCAATATCTTTACCATCCATCAAGTATGTATACTACTTTTTCTACCCCATCCAATCCTAATCCTAATCCTGATTATCATAATCCACAACAATCCCAACTGCAACTATCCTACACAAATCTTGAACAATTGTAATCCAATCCTTATTATCAACTATCCAGCTTGCAACAACCTCCATATGCCTCACAACAACCAATTGTTGCTTACAATTATCAGTCTAATCTGTATTATGCCCAACAATAACCACCATACCAACAGGGTTCCTCCACCACGTCATATTATCAAGTGCACCCTTCCTACCAGCAAGGTGCTTCCACCTATTATCAAATGCCTTCGTCCTGTATCAACAACATGCCTCTACTTCATACTATCAACCTTCATTGCCCTATTAGCAATCATATACCAATCCACAATTTGCATATTCCAATCAATATCAACAAGTCCCTTCATATCAGCCTCCACCATCATATGATCAAACGACCTCGACCCCATCCACATCATATCAACCGTATGCTCCATATAGTCAATCCAAACTGACCAATCCTCCCTTGACACCTATTAATAAGGAGTGGGAAGAGATCAAAGTTGCATTGAAAGACTTGCAAGAAGGGACATCCAAAAACTCTTTCAAGTTTGAAGAGATTTTCCCCTATATGTTTGATCCCTTGATCTCACTTGTTGCTTTCCCAAAGCATTTCAAAATTCCAAAGTTTGACAAGTATAAAGGAACTAAATACCCCAAGAATCACCTTCAGGAATTCTACTCACATTGTCAAGAAGTCTTGCACAATGACAATTATCTCCTATAGTTATTCCCTAGGAGTCTAGCATGAGGGGCTCTAGATTGGTTTATGGCTCTTCCAAAGGGATCAATCTCTTCTTTTGTGTATATTTCAGAAAGTTTGTTACACACTTATTGAATTTGGAGAAGGACATTAATACCTTAGATATTCTAAAATACAAACAACATGAGGGAGAGACCTTTGCAAGCTACCTGCGATGGTGGTGTGCTTTGGCTAGTCAAATGAAATCTCAGCTCAGTGAGAAGGACATGGTGACTTTTCATGGAAAAATCTCATGCAGACATGGCACACAATCTCAATCTTCATTGTGTCACAACCTTTGTAGAGATCGTAGAAAAATGTCCTATCATTGAGAGAGCACTCATTGCTAAGGGACAAATCAAAATTTATAATCCTGATAAGTTGTCTAGGGATAAATCCACCTACTAGATAAAAAATAAGAACACTGTCAATGATGGTGTCACTAACACTAAACATGTTCAGGTAGCTAACACCTCCCAGAGGTCACAATATGTCCCTAATCAATCATTAGTTTCTAATTTCATATCAGTGCCACAAGGGGCACCTCGTCCTCCTCAACAGTCCAATCAGTAAAATCAAGGGAACAATAAACACACATTCACTTCATTGGGAGAATCTTTAAGTGTTGTCTTCAATAGGCTCCTTCAAGCAACCTCTCTAGTCACATATCCTGTGACCAAACCTTTCGATGAATCTAAACCAAAGCTTATCTGGTACCAAGAAAATGAATATTGTGACTTTCACAAGATTAAAGGGAATTCCATGAACAAGTGTCAAGGACTAAAGACGTACATCCAAGATTTTATAGATCGGGGTGATATCCAATTGGATTCAAACCAGGCCACATCGTCTAATGCTCAACTCCAGATATATGAAAACACTTTCCCAAAACACAATTAGGGTGCTAGTACGTCTAATGCTAATCCCAGGTCAAACAATAACATCAATCAGAATAACAACATAAATAATGTCAACTACAAGAACGTACCCTATAACTATGATGGTATAGTTATGTGCATCAGTCAGGTAGAGCCTCGTGTGTCCATGATACACGTCAAAGGCAAAGACCCACAATGTGTTGTCACAACCCGTCACACTCACATAACTGTTTATGGAGCCTCCACATCCATTTGACTAGCTCTTGTAAGCTCTTAGTACAATATCCTTGATCATCTTGGAAAGATGCCAGCTCAAATTTCTATCCTAGATTTTCTTAAGTCTTCTCTTGTTCATCAAGAAATCCTCACTAAATCTTTGCAGGATACTCATGTCCCTAACGATATAGATCCTACCCAATTTCAAAACTTGGTAGGACACTTGTCATCCACATATTAGCTGGGCTTTAGCCAGAATGACAGCCTTCCATTGATTCAAATCATAGTTGTACCCTTCACATTGAGGTCCTCGTAGCCTGACATAAAGTAAAAAGGGTCTTGGTAGATAATGGCTATGCCCTTAATCTTTGTACATTGAATTTCATAAAACAAGTAGGCTACACCCATGTTGATTTGAACAACCAGGTTATCACCATCAAAGCATATGACAATGCAGAATGTGAATCCGAAGGAATTATTTGTCTTCCAATATAGGTTGGACCTATTGTACAATATACCATGTGCCATTTCCTTGATCTAGACCTTCCATATAACCTCCTTCTTGGCTTCCCATGGATCCATGTCTTGCAAGTCGTCCCATCCACCTACCACCAATGTCTAAAGTTCCCATTCAATGGGATGGAAGTAACTATACATGTTGATCCACAACCCTTTGAATATTGTAATGCATTAGAAGCTTCCTTTCCTCACTCTCACTATTTTCTGGGAGTTGAAGTGGGGGCACCTTAGGCATCATCCTCCCATCCATTTTCCACCCATCATCCACTACACCATCCATTCCATCTTCCACATCTGAATCCATGATCACAAAGGTCTAGATCATAGAAAAAGGTTGTGGTGAGTACGATATGTGCACGGATTTAAATGTGGCAACCATTCCACCATCTCCTCTTACTTATGGTGAACCTTCATAGTCCACACCAAAAGAGGAAGAGAAGACAATCACTCTGATTTCTAAGAATGTAGGTTCTAGCACTTTTCGATCTCCTGGAACATGACAAGATCAACTAGAATATGATATCAGTCAATGGATATAATGAGAGGAGCCTGAACCTACTCACCCTCTTAAGGAATATTTTCAAGAAACTTACCCTCATGCCTCTAAGCTAGCTAAAAAGTATAATTATCAAGGGGGAGGCCTTGACATAGAAGAACAAGGAAGACAGCCTGTTGATACTCCTATGTAACCAAAACATTTGGGCTTAGGCTATGACACAAAACAAAAAGTTCATGCACCATCAACTAGTACCTCCAATAATGTTAGTGTGAATAATGGTCTCCTTGAGGAAAAACCCAAGGAAGAGTCCATCATACTTGCATACAATGATGTAGATCTCTCATCCATGTTTGACTACCTATTTGTCTTTTCCATCAGCCTTTCCCTTCACCATCCTGAACTTATTGACTGGGACTTATGAGGTAGTTTTCCTATCGATACCTTTCCATCAGTGTATACCTACGTGCATCTCATGGGATTGGGGGAATATGAACACCCTAACCACAAAAGTAAGAAGAAAAAAATAAAAAAGGGACATCTAGTGAAAACCTCTCTGAGGCACTTCCTAACTCAACAAAATTAAAAATAAAGGGTGTATCCGATAGTGAAAAGCTTAAAGAGGTGTTAGAGGATGGGGATATTTATCTTCCCCTTGTTGGAAATTAGTTGTCCAAACGGTCCTCTATCTTGATCGAAGAAACTCAAGAAGTTAATTTGGGAACAATAGAAGATCCAAAGATCACATATGTAGCTAAATGCTTGTCAAAGCAAGAGCACTCTATCATCGTCAATCTACTAAAAGAGGGAATCATTAATTTTGCATGGAATTATTTAGAAATGCCAGGTTTAGATCCTACATTGGTGGTACACCATTTGGACTTTCATCTAGATTCCAAGCCTGTCAAATAGAAACTCAAGAAAGAGTTGGAGAAACTATTAGAAGCTGGGTTCATAAGACCTATTGACTACTCTGACTAGATATCCAACATAGTTCCTTTGGCCAAGCCAAGTGGAAACATCGAGATCTATACAAATTTCTAAGACCTCAATAAAGCTTTTCCTATAGATGAATTCCCTCTTCCAAATATTGACATGTTGGTCGACCTAACAACAAGGCATGAGATGTTATCCCTTATGGATGGTTTCTCTGGCTATAATCAGATCAGGATTGCACTAGAAGATCAACATAAAACTGCCTTCACTGCCCCTTTGGGTACCTTTTGCTACAATGTCATGCCCTTCAGACTCAAAAATGTGGGGGAAACTTATCGGTGTGCCATGACTGTTATCTTCCATGACCTCATTCATATCATAATGGAAGATTATGTTGATGAATTATTGGGACAATCCAAGACTAGAGGAGAGCATCCTATGATTTTGAAGAAAATATTCGAACAATTAGAGCACTACAAGCTATGTCTAATCCAAAGAAGTGTGTGTTTGGTGTTACATCAAGAAAGCTCTTGGACTTCATAGTCTCCAGAAGGGGTATAGAGGTAGACCTAGCTAAGGTCAAAGCAATAATGGAAATTCCCTTGCTAGATAATCTCAAGCAGTTAAGAAGCCTTCAAGGGAAGTTACAGTCCATCAGGCGGTTCATAGCTCAACTAGCTGATATGTTTCAATCATTCACGTATCTTCTATGCAAAGACACCACCTTGAAGTGGGATCCAGAGTGTTAGCAAGGCTTCAACAAAATTAAGGAGTATTTGGCTCATCCCCCCAACCTCATGCCTCCTATTCCAAGTAAACCACTCTTGTACATCTCAGCTACATCGGTTACATTAGGGGCATTATTAGCTCAACATGATGAGTCCTCTAAAGAGTGTGAAATCTATTATATTAGTCAAACATTAGTGGGCTATGAACTCAACTATTCTCCAATGGAAAAGGCTTGCCTGGTAGTTGTCTTCAGTTCATAGAAGCTTCATCATTACATGCTCAATCATCTTGTGAAGCTGATATCTAAAGTTGATCCACTCATATATTTGTTATCTAGAACTTCTTTGACTGGCTGCATGGCTAAGTGGGTGATGTTACTGAGAAAATTTGACATAGAGTACGTGGATCATAAGGTGATCAAGGGACAAATCATAGTAGATCAGTTGGTAGACACTCCTTTGGTGGATGCATACCCATTGGTAGCTGAGTTTCCTAACAAAGAAGTCCTCATAGTCGCAAAAGCAGATACATGGACGCTCTATTTTGATGGGTCATACACACATAATGGAGCTGGTGCAGGCATCTTATTCGTCACTCCACAAGGTGACTACATTCCAAAGTCATTTAGATTAGCATTTCCATGCACAAACAATATAGCAGAGTATGGAGATCTTATCACTGGTCTTAGGATTTCCATTCAATGGAATATCACTTTTTTGTGAGTCTTTGGTGATTCTCAATTGATTATCAAACATGTCCATGATGAGTCTCAGACAAATGATGACAAGTTGTTACCCTACAAATGCATGGTGGATGAATTTAAAAAATACTTCACCTTTATCTAGTTTGAATAGATCCCCAAAATTCAAAACAAGGCAGTGGATGTGATGGCTACTATCAGTCCCCTCATTGATATGCCTAAAGATCGAACGAACTGTGAGTTCCTTGTTGAACAAATTTTAATCCCGACATATGATATCCCTAAGAGTTAGATGGTGTGTGATATCATAGGTCCTGAATCACCCTAGTATCATGACATTTACACCTATCTCTATGATAACATCCTACCCTCTGACCTTATGTGAAATCAACACAAATCCTTCATCCAACGCACTTCCCACTATACCATTGTGGGAGATACACTTTACCATTGTGGGTATGATGGCACTCTACTTAGATGTCTGAATGAATTAGAAGCTCTCACTGCATTAACTGAGGTACATAGTGGTGTCTATGGGGCCCATTCAAATGGCATGGCCCTAGCCAAAAAGATTCTCAGAGTTGGATATTATTGGCCTACAATGGAGCATGACTCTTACGAGTTTGTGAAGAAATGACTACCCTATTAGCAACATGCAGATTTGATACATGCTCTCACCCAAGATTTGCAACCTATCATAGCACCATGTCCCTTTCTCAATGGGGTTTTGACTTGATCAGCAAGATCTACCCTCAATCTTCTAAGGACCACACTTTCATGATTACCGCCACTAAATACTTCACCAAGTGGGTGGAAGCAATTCCACTCTCTCAAATTATGAGTATTCAGATCTCCAAATTCATCCTCTTCCATATTCTCTGTAGATATGGAATCCCTTCCATCATCATCACTAACAATGGAAATCCTTTTAAAAATAAGTTTATGAAACACTTGTGTGAAACTTATCACATCCAGCATCATTGGTGCACCCCCTATTACCCACAAGGTAATGGTCAAGCAGAGGCAACCAACAAAATGCTTATCAAAATCCTTAAAAGGGTTGTCAATAATACTAGTTGAGATTAGCACCTCCATCTCCATCTTTTCCTTTGGGCTTAATGTCCATCTGCACTCCCAATGGAGCCACTCCATATTCCATCGTTTATGGTGTCGATGCCATCTTGTCTATCAAAGTTGAGATCCAATCACTTAGAATATCTTTGAAGAACCTCATAAGTGATGAAGACACTTGAGTTGCACGGCTTAGTCAATTGGAACTCCTAGATGAAAAGTGTATTAGGGCCTACAATCATCTGCAAGCATACCAACATCACCTTAGGAGAAGCTACAACAAGAAATTGCATCCCCGTTATTTTAATGTTGGTGATCTAGTCCTTAAGGAGAATCAGCGTACTCAACAAGATCGAGACAAGAAAGGAAAGTTTGAGGCTAATTGGCTGGATCCTTACATTGTCATAGCTAAATATGGTTCTAGGGCATATAGGCTAGCTACACCCAAAGGGGAGCCCCTAGAGGAGCCTATCAACATCATGCACCTGAAGAGGTTTTATACCTAAGTCAGCTGGGTTATCCTATCCTGAAAAATACCAAAAAAAGTAAAAAATTGTCAAAAAAATAAAAAAAATAAAAAAAGTCAAAAGAATCAAAAAATAGTAAAGAGAAATAATTTTTCCTATGGTGAAAACCACCCTTGGTGCCGCCTTGGACAAGTATGTTTGGTGAAAACTTGGCAATAGGCACCATTCATAGAGGGCTTAATCATTATCTACCTTGCATCCTAGTTACTTTATGTTGTCATCCATCTTGTCCTCGCATCCTATCCTAGCACCCTATTGATCTCATCCTTTTATCTATGTCCACTTATCCACCTCTTGGTATGTTTTGGTTGAGCATTGGATGATTTTCATCATCTATCTGCAATCCTAAGCTTGTATCCCAATCTAATCTTTTGTCATCTGTCTGCATCATATGTTAGTCTCCTGCCATCACTTACAGTCCTTCATCATGTCGATCCTCATTAGGTCTCATCCTGTCTTTCATCTGTTTCATCAGACTATGTTACTCCTACAGTCTCATCCATTTGGTTTAAATTAAGGTGTATGTAGTTGGATTCATTGTTCATGACATGACAAGAAGTTATTAAAATCTCTCTACCCAAAAAGTATCCTTATTAGTTATCAGTATCTAAAATAGTATGGTCTAGAGGCTGATTTGGATCTGCCCCTGGGGCTTTAGTGCATCCTATCATTTCAGTCCCCCATCATTCACTTTTCTAGTTCCATCTTTGGTTGCTAGTCTTTTTTTCAAACTGCGTTGCCCCTGTGCTTTCATGTAGGCAAGGTCGATCATTTGATTTTCCCCCAGGGCATTTGTCTATCCAAACTTTTTCTTCCATCATGGTCGCCATTATCCTCTTTCCACTTTTATCCATGGTCTTTTATCAAACTACAAGGGCTTTACACTTTCACATAGGCAAGGCTAATATTTGATCAGCCCTTGAGCCCCTGGGTCTTTAGGGTGTGTCAGTCTTGTGTCTTGTGTCTTGTGTTGTGTCGCCGAGTATGTCCCTAACTATTCAATTCTTAACAAACATGATCCATTAGTATCACAAGGTTCAATCAGTTTTGAGTATCATGGGTCATGTCGATCACTTAGTTTAGTCTCCATCTTTGGTCTTAATAGGATGCATCCTACATTAGACAGCATCAATCCCATCCACCTTTTGATCTTGTGGCAAAGGACGTTTGAAATTGATTATTTTCTTGTGATGCTTTTGGAATTTTTTTTATCATTTGAGCTTCCTATCATCCCTCATCAAGATCACCACGATCCATCATATCATAGTGTGCTTTGACTAGTAAACATAGGGGCATATCTTGATCTTTTATTTTTTTTTGTCTTCTTGGTTGTCCCACGTAGTACCCACTGAGATCCTTGTGGTCTTGTGTTACATTGGGGCATCCTTTGTGGTTGTGGTTATCCCAATACCTGACCCAACCAAAGCCTTTGCAACTTTGGGTTGTTGGGATATCCTTCTAGTCTATTGTGTTTGTTTAATGCATTAGACACTAATCTTCCTTGGTTCCTTATACCCTGGCATATCGTGTCTTATGCTATAGAAAAAATAAGTGCTCTGAAATGGAAAAATAACATTAGGATTGCATTTCATTTCTCATCCCGTTGCATTGCATTTATCCCCCATCCATATTTTTCCCTAACCTATGATTAGTGATTTCGGTTGTGCAAACACTCCTCTTGTACCTTCTCTTTCTTCTCAAGATTCTTATGGTTTTTGACAAGTGTAGTATCACACCCATCATTTATGTAGGTTGCATTTATCATTACACCAACAATATCAAGGTCATCTTTGTTGTCAAATCCATGGTCTATGATGTGCAAAATGTGCAAAGCAACTGATATCAATACATAACTATAAGGAAAAGCATGGTCGTCATAGAAACAGGTGAATCTAATTGTTCATTAATCTTGATTGATGTCATATTAAATGCAAAAAGTACAATTCCATCCCAAATGGCGTCAATGTCATCTCATCTTGCATCTTACATTTATCTTTATCATGTTCATTTTAAGTTGTTTAGATTAATCTCGATTGGTTATTCTAAGCATCTTATGTTCATTACATATCATTTCATCCCGTTTGACATGTGCATTATCATGTTCATTTTAATTTTTTTAGATTAATCTTAATTGGTTATTCTAAGTATCTTAGGTTCATTCCATTATCATTTCATCGCATTGTCATTTTAGATTTGTTTAGAGTTATTATTCTAAACATATTCGTTTGTCTCATTGCATACAGTGCATTATGTTACATTCATTTCATTCATCCATATCATTATTACATACACATACATCACATCATTTATTCATTGCAACATATTACATTTTCATATCATAATCAAATCATAATAATATGCTTGGAAAATTTTCCCACTAAAATTAAAAGCAAATCAATTAAATAGTATACACATTTGCATCACATCCTACATCACAGATCATTAGTCTCATGTCAATAGCATGTAGAATTATAAATCATCCAACAATCTTGCATCACAAGGTTTTAGGCATAATGCATTTCATCCATATCATCCACATAGGCATAAACATAGATTATCATAGGTGCATGCATATATCATACTCATCATCATCATAAACATCTACATAATCCATAATAAATCGCATACATACACATTCACATAAATAAACATCCACCACATAATCACCACATAGTGTCGATAATGTCCCTCGTATATCATATAAATATCTAAATATCATAAACCATAATAAAGTCCATAAAAATTCCATCATAAAAGCACGAATACATATCCATCATGTCCATCAACAATCATCGAATAAAATACAGATATAGAGCTCTACTATGGAATCTGTAGCCCATGTCTCTATGTACTGCATATACAACCTGCACCTATCAAATCCTATATCATGTCACCTCCTATGCTCTCTACCCTATGTTGGCTTCATTTGATCTCTAAGGGAAGTCTAGCACTAGTCCTCTACATGGGGGAGTCTCACGATAACTGTTGTACCCTCATGTGTGTGTCCCTCCTGAGCATGACGGTGTTAGCATTTGTGGTACAACTCAAACATATGGATTTACACGACGTGTTGGATTTGGAACCTCTCTGAAGTAAGCCCCCATGTAGTAGTTGGACTCTCTCATATACTCATCCCTCTCTGCTACCTGTGCCCTCACCATGTCCCACTCTACCCTGTACCTATCTCATAATCCAGCTAGGTACCTCCTCTCTAGATCCCATGCATCATGTGTCATCCTCAATTGGTCTATATGTGCTTGCAGCCATGACATCTCTTATGTAACTATGTCCTACTCACCTTGCAAGGTCTATACATGTGTCTCTGCAGCCTCTACTCTCTCCAATAGCCCCCTTGCATCTATCATGGTGACCTTTGTGCAATCCATCCTCTCTCAGAGCTCATCTTGCTCCCTCCTCAGCTCATCTATCTCCCTCATCATCTCCTCCATGCACCTTTGAATCTCTGCTAGCTACCTCATTAGGTTCTCCCTCTCTCTCTTCACATCATGCACCTACCGGGCTACTTGATCTACCAGCTCTCCATAATTCATTTGTCCCTCTTCCCATTGCTTGTTTTCCTTGGCCTATAATCTATCTCTATCCTCCTTAGACTCCCTGAGTCAGTGCTTTGCTATCCTCAATCAAGCCAAGGCCCCTGTAAGTAGTATTGCCAGATCCTCAGGTGGTGGAGGTAGATATAGTACCATCACCAATGGATGTACCTCTGGGGCATCCTCCTCCATTGCCTCCCCCTGCCCTTTCTCTTGCTAGTCTCCTCTCATCTCCTCCACCTCATCCTCTCTGTCTCCACCCTTCCTTTGTTGTTTTCCTCTCCTCTTGACTCTCCTCTATTGTTCAACCAATCTCCTTTCATCCTCTAAGCCATATCCTAGTGTCCCTACAATCGGGTGCATTGTTGTCATCTGCCTTGGCCTATGGTCTGTCCACCATGCAGAGTATCCTCATCCTCTCATCCATATGAGAAGTAGCCTTTATGCCTCATATCATCCTCTCTCCATCTAGAAAACCGTCGCTGCTGGTAAGATCTCCATATGATTTGATCCTCCCTCAAGTCATCTAATCTCCTCCTCCATGCCTCCAGGTCACTCACATCTAGGTAATAGAGTCGCTAGCCATACTCTGTACCATACTAGTAGGCTACTTTCAGTGTCTTGTCTTGTGTCCACACTATTAGAATCCTTGGCCTCGCGATGCTCATGTGCTCCTAGGCCCACACCAAGAGTAGTGTCACATGTGTGGCACTGAGGGCTCTCCTATAACAAACAACATACATATCCTGATACAACTGGGCTAACATGCATGCTCGCCATGGAAACTATCCCTCCCATCGCTCCACGATTTGTCTAACAACCTCAATAACCTTGAGGCTACAAAAGCATCCACTCCTGTCCAGCAGTAGAATCCCACTAATCAGGCTGTAGACATATAATGGTAGTGCAGGTACACCCAGTCCTAGGCATGTGTCCAAATCTAACTCCTTCCCCTGGATGGGAAGGTCAGCTCATCTGAAAATCTCCCATAGTCTCTTGTCTAGATCTTGGCCCTAGCTCCGTCTCCAGCTAACCAAGTGCCCTCTGATGGGTAGCCATAGGATCGTTGACACGTCTTCCAACGTCATTGTCATCTCCCCTGTCATGAGATGGAAGGTCGATGTCTCTGAGCTCCACCTCTCCATCAATGTTGTCAGGAGCGCCTGGTGTGCTCTAATGTTGGGATGCCCCAACATATGCAGTAGCCCCACTTGTGCCAGTGTCGCATGATCGTGGATAGTCATCACCTTGATCGTCACCTCCAACATAGCTAAGTGCCTCTTGCGCATCCTCAACATCTTGAAGTTCTGCATCCACACAAAACATTATGTCAGTCTTTCATAATTCATCTTCTTTTTCCATCATTTTTCCCCCTATCCTGGGTTCCGATGAATTTTCCCCTATGTAGGATGAATTCACCCCTTTTCCAATTCCCTCACAAATCTGTCTGTTCTTCTGGAAAATTTTCCCCTTTTCCAGTCTTTTCGCAAATTTCCCTGCTCTTCTGGCGAATTCACCCCTTTTCCAGTATTCTCGTGAATTCGCTTGTTTTCCCGGTGAATTCACCTCTTTCCCAATATGATCTTGAATTCACCTATTTTACTAGCGAATTCACTCCTTTCCCAGTTTGAGTCCAAATTTTCTTGTTCTCTTGGTGAATTCGCCCCTTTCTTTACCCTAACACGCATTCACCTCTTTTCTAGGAAAATTTTCCTTTTCCCCATTAGGGGAAATTTTGCAATTGCCCCTATGTCTTTGTCCCTCTAAATGGCTGAATTTGTTGCCCCTTTGGGCGAAATTGCATTTTCCCTTCCTCATTTTAGGCGATTACAAAATTGCCTGTCTTTTGGCCCATTCGCCTTTGTGTCAAGCAAAAATGCCTCTTCTCAAGGAGAGGCAATTTTGCAATTGTCCCTCCCCGACAGGTTCACCCTACGAATTGCATGTTCGCCCTTTTCTAGAGTCCCCTTTTGGATGGACGAACTTGTTGAGCGGATGGGTGAATCTGCCCTTCCACCGCAAACTTGTGCCCTAGGTCTCCCAAATCTCTCATTAAAATTATGCATAAAAAATTAAATCAATTGCACAGTGGGATTTTGAACCCTACCTAGCACGACACTGTTCGATAATAATAGAACTGTCGCACCTCCTCACCTCAGTGGATGAGCTTGTCATCCACGAATCCCTCGTCCTCACTCGACTCGTTAGCCATCCTCGTCACTCTCTCTCTCTCTTCCTTAGTCAGTTGCCAAGTATGCAAATGGTAAATAGTAATTTTCAAATGTAATATTTATAATTTTTAACTTTTGCACCTATTTAGCCTTTTAAATTTTGGGTAATGTTTACCCTTTATTTAACTTCTTATTAATTCATTTCACCCATTTTCTTCTGTGGGCCATCGTTCGCATTTCGTTTCTCCATTTTCCTCCATTCAAAAGTCATTCTTCATGATTTTTCACACTCTATCACGTGGTAGCCTCCTTTTCTCCATATCAAGAAGTCACCCAAGGCCCCTTTTTCTTCCCCATCCTCCCTCTCGAGGGAGCATACCCTGCCATTTTTCTTCATTCCTCTGTCCTATCCATTTTGGGCTATGACACTAGGGCATTTTCCTTTATTTCTTTACGATTAGATACGTATGTGTAGGATCATCATGGAAAAAATAAGCCCTTAAGTGGTGAAAAATTCAAAAAAATCAGAGTTAGGCAACTTGACATAAAAATTTGAATAAGTTATCTATATTATTTCAAAAATATGTAATAATAGGATCTGTAGCAAATTGAATGTAGTTTCTAAACTACTAGATTTTATTTATTTTTTTTAAACTATTTGGTGAAAATTTGAAATTTCAATGCAGTAGTACTTAAATTTTAGGGAAAAAGTAAGAAGTAGGTGGTTGTCTGACCACCCTAACCACAATAAAATGATAATATTTTTTTATAATATTTTAGATATAAGTAGAGGACTCATGTCTCGATGAGATGCATATTTTTTGTAATTTTTTTCCAAGTAAATAATTAATTATGAATTTTTTATTACAACTTTTAAAAAATATAAAAACTTGTATGTCTAACCACCTTAACTTGGTCAAAACTTCATGAAATTCGATTTTTTTTTAATCCTATAGTATGTGAAGCATAGAATGTGACACATGTTTCAAATTCAAAAAATGTGATACTGTTTGAAAGCTATAGATATTTTTCAATCATCCTATCAATCAAGACTTTAGTTGTAATTCAAATAGAAAATGAATAATAATTATTTATTAAATTCAAAGTAAAGCATAATTTATATTGGTGGAAAGTTGAGAATCTCCTTTAAAAACCTTTTTTGTTTCATCAATCTTAGGTAAAAATAAAGTCGTCAGCCACATACCCTACACATACCCATCATATCGCCACTTTTTGGCCCATCATGATCCTACACATACCCAGACAGCCTACACAACTTCTCCCACACTGGGGCATCGTCTAACAGTTTTTCTTCTATTGATTTGTTTGTATTCTATTATTCTTCAAAACATTTTTATTCTAATAGTATTTCGAAGAGGGAAAAAATGTAGACACCTAAATTTAACCACCCCCCATATGGTCAAATTCACCCCCTTTATTCCTCTATCTTGCACCCTTCATCTGCGTTAATTAAATATTCCCCTTTTCTAATGTCCCTAAGGTATTTAATTAAATAATTAAATATTTTATCATTTATCTCCTTTCCTCTCTAAATTAAATAAATTCTATAATTTATTTAATTTAGTCATTTCCCTTTATGAGTTCAAGTCAATTTTTAAATTCATTATTTCTCTCTCCTTGTCCCATCCTCCATAATTCTCCTTAATCTAGATTAATTTAATTGATTTGTGATTAGGATGTGCACACCCCTAATCATGATTAGGGTCACATCCTCCATAATTCTCCACTTGTTCTTAATTCCTCATTAGCCTGCTTAATCCCATGTTTGCACAACTCTAATCACATGATTAGGTCAACCTAATCCTTATGCCATTTATGGCATATGTCCAAAATCAACTTTATTTATTGCTTTCTCCTTTTGGAGAAGGAAACCTCTTCCCCATGTGAATTTTAAATTCACATTTATTCCCCCTAGGCCTTTTAAGAAATTTTTAATTTCTTTCCTCATCCCCATGTGGATGTTTGAGGAATTTTTAATTCCTCACACATCCCATCACCCACATAGGGACAAGGACCTCCTTTATGAGGAGATCTTGTCCAAATCTATAGGTACTATATAGTACCTCCACCTCACCTTCCTTTGACACCTCATCCGCCACATGTCTAGATGTGAGGGGTTGTGAGTTCTCAACTCACCATAGCCCTTGATCTTGTCCACTATGGCTCCATCTTGACCCTCCATTGTTTAGAGGCACTTCCCCTAAAAATGGAGGAGTTTTCCCTCTTTTGAACAACACACATTTTGCACTCAACTTAGCACTCACCTACACTTAGCAACTTTTCAAGCATTCAACATCCACCATTGTTGCATCTTTGAGCTCTCATCTTGCACTCCACTCAATACCCACAATCTCCATTGCATTCCACCATCTCATCAACATCATTTTCAGCTAGGTTTTATACTATTTTTCCAAGGAGCACACAAAATTGACATCAAAAGGCCAACCAAAGAAGACAACTCAAACAAGGTAAAAATTGTTATTTCTTGTGCATTTTGTTTGAGTTAAACTAAGCCAATCTTGAGTTGTTTTTTGTGTTCTTTCCTTTGCATTTCCTTTAGTTGTTTTGCATTTTTTTAGGGATAGAAACACTTGCACACAAGACCAATTTCAAACCTATGTTTCATGGACTTGGAGAAATTGGTTGTGCCAAATGTGTTTGTGAATGTAGAACTCATAAGAGCCATTGCCTAGAGGTATGATGGAGGAAACAAAATTATAAGAAACAAGTGCCACGTAGTGGCTAGTACTTGCCTTTATAGTATTCTAATTATAGTATTTCAGATTTAATTTAAAAAAAGGTAAGTTTTATAAAAATGAATAAAATTAAATGTAAGTAAATTGTTAATTATAGTATTAACATAATAGTTACATGCATTTATTTAATATTAATAATTATTAACTTATCTTGATTATATTATATAAAAATCAATTATCTTAAAAAGATATTTATATATTAAAATTTTCAATATTATAAAGATATTATAAATATCAACCAAAATAAAATCAAATCAAATGTTAGTTACAAGAAAAAATATAATTATATAAATATAAAATATTCTAATAATTATGCTACATAATAATATGTATAATATAATTTAAATTTATTATATTATATTAAATAATATTTACTGATTGTATAATATAAATTTAAATAATAATTTTTAAATTATTTTATATTAAATAAAAATAATAAAATGAAATGATTATATAATACAATTATAAGAAAGAATTAAATAATAATTATTACACATAAAATTTATATAATATTTTTGTTAAATAACAATATGTATAATATAGGGGCGCCGGTCCTAGCTCAGTTGGTTAAGGTGTTCCCTGTAGCAGGGCGCCCACCATGGGTTCGACTCTCCGGCGCTCCCGTGGTTTACCGTTTAAAAAAAAAAAAAAACAATATGTATAATATAATTTATGTGAAATAATTTTAAAAATTAAATCCATTAATTATCATTAAAGTTATTAAACATAAATAATAATAATATTCTAAATGTTAATATATTAATAGAAACTTGATATAATTAATTATTATATGACAAATTAATATTAATAATTATTAATTTTAGTTCAATATATGAATTTAAATATATAATTTTTATTATTACTATTATTATTATCTAATTTATCTTTAATTTATTACTATCCTATCTTGTTCCTCCTCCATTTCATCATTACATTCAATTTCATTTATATTATTTACACTAAGAGAAATTTTATTATTTTATTATTTTTTCTTATTTATCTGTGTTATGAATCTATCTAGATAAATATTTCAATATAGACATCTCAAAAAATTATGAATATACATAAAAATGTAAAACACAATAAAATAAATATATAAATATTTAATATTTAACATTTAATATTAAGAAAATAATAAATTTAAAAAAATCAAATTAAAAATTACATAAAAAATAAATAGATACTTTTATTTATTATCACCTTATACATAGTAGAATGTTAAAATGATTATGGTGGAATATGGTTTATTTCAAAATCAAAAATTAGTATACTACAACAAATGATTTTCCCCATATTTTTACAAGTACAAAAGTCAAATAAAAACAAAAAAATAACACTAGCACCTAAGTATAATATTATAAAATATGCATAGTAAAAAGAAAAACAAATATGCATAGTAAAATTATTAGTAGAGATATAAGTAAATAAATTTGTTATGTAGGCGAATTCAAAATCTAGTGAACACTTTGTTTTCGTAAGTTTTATGTATGAAGGGTTAAAGGAAAGGAAAGGAAAGGTCCTTTTATAGTCCACGATACCAAGCGATCTGTTTTTGGGTCTACAGATGGCTTACAGTATATGGGACTCCTCGTACTCCCAATATGAGGGAGGCACTTAA
This sequence comes from Sequoia sempervirens, assembly GCA_007258455.2. NCBI lineage: Eukaryota > Viridiplantae > Streptophyta > Pinopsida > Cupressales > Cupressaceae > Sequoia > Sequoia sempervirens. The sequence goes on from VDFB02105785.1 coordinate 514,690,147, forward strand.
CTCGTGCTCCATAATACGAGGTGTACATACCTTACCCCTTGCAGGATTTGAACTTGTGACCTCTCTTTCAAGAGTACAAGTTAAGAATGGGATGAAAATGCATGAGAAGGACTATAATGCATTATATGGATGTCCATATATTGTGATAACATCTTGAACAATGATCTCTATCCTTTAGTTCCAAGGCCCTTTCTTTGTACTAGTTAAAATTTTGAATTTAATTTATTGATTCTAAATTTTATTTTCCTATGAATTAGCATCCCAACATTTCTCTCCCTCTTCTCAGGATTTCCGCTTTCTTCTCCAAGGTAAAAACTAACTATATTAATACTTCTACTAATTTTGTCAATAAATTTTTTAGGGAGGTGGATTTGGAAATTGATGGTACAATACGAGATTATTTACTTTATTTGTACTGACATCCAGTTAAAAATAAGGAATGCCTCACTAGGTTGTCAAAATGCAGCCTAAATATGTTGTTGATTTGTTTGAATTCATTAGGATTGAGGGTTAGGATTGATTAAAAATATGGGGAAAATAAGTGAAAATAATTTGGGTGGTTTACAACTTTCCAAGTTTATAATTATGTATATGTTTGAAAAATGAAATAAAATATAGTAATATTTGTTTCTTAAAAATCAGCAAAAGAATAGTTTATTTTTCTACATAGGCAAAAGATTAGTTCATTTTCATTTTTTCTTAAAATCTGTCAATAACACCCACAACTTTTTAACCAATCATATTCACAATAAATAATTTTTATAATCTATAAAATTAAATATTTTGCAAGTTCACTTTACAAAATTCAACTTTATTTTTTTTCAAAAAAAGTCATTATTTTTTATTGGTTGAAAACTAACTTATTAATAACTAATTAACTAAGAAAAAAAAACTCATTGCAATAGTATTGCCTATGCAAGTACTAATAAGTATTAAATCAATATTTCCAATATTTATATTGTAGGTGCAAATACAATAATTTTTTTTTAATAAATACATTTTTTTTAAGGATAATATGGTCATTATGTAGGTAAAGGTCAAATCTATAGTTGAAGGCTATTTTTAAGGTCAAAGGTTATTTCTATGAGAAAAAGTCAAATCCATAGCCATTGAATTGACCACAGCTAGACTTTGAGAATGACTTGGTTCAAATTGTGTTGGTCTACTTCTAATGTATTCAAGATTAAGCAATTCTAAGCCATGTTTCAAACAAAATAGTGGACAACTACCCATTGACTATTGAAATCATTTCTTTTTCCCATCTTACTTTCTATTTGTTAACTTTTTTCACAAGATCTATCACACTCTAAACTAGATTAATTAGACTATATTGCTTGTTATATTCATAAAACCTTAAATTTTGTAAAGCAAATCATTTTAATTCTTTACATTTTGATGAACCCAACATTCAAACCCCTCTAGAGTTTTAACCTAGGGTTTTGACCTTCTTTATATCTCTTATTTTCATATATGATATTTTTATTGATTTCACTTATCATTTTATATCTCATTAGGGTTTGGACTCACCCTTAATTATTCTTGATCACTTTATATTAGAGTTTGGGATTTCATTGTTTTCTATATTTGATCCCTACCCACTCATGCTTTTGTTGATTGCTCTACATTGTTGTGTCTCTTATACTAGATTTTTATGTTTTTTTTTTTCAAATTTTAGGACTCTCTTCATGCCTACAACATGGATTGTGAGTTGTTTTCATGCTTTACTCATATAGATGATCTTACATGTCATGCATAATATTGTTGAGTTCTTGTTAATCTTTCATCCTTAATGGACCATATGCATGATTTCCCATCTATGTTGAAGGAATTTGTCTTCATGACTTGTGATTATAATGAGACAGTTTTTGATACTTTATCCTTAACCTCTCATTATACATTTAGGTATCATCCTTCATATGATGATGATATATCTATTGAGAAAATGTTTTACACATCTCATGTTAGCTTTCCTTATCTAGTTATGGGTTCTCCTAATTGTGCCTCTCTCACTTCATCTTACCTTAAGGATCCTAGTAATATAGAGACACCTACTTCACATTCACATGAGATTTCTATTCCTTCTCTTTTGTGTGGCTCATGATTAATTGATGATACTATTGATGCATTTTTTTGACACAATAATATATGGAATAGTTGTTCCCTACTTGAAAGTAAAATAGTTTCCACAAATTTCTTTATTATAAATTTAGTATCACTTGAGTAATAAAAAAGGTAAGCATTTTGACTTTCTCACTCAAGGGGCTCCAATAAAATCAAACGAATAAATACAAGGTAATATATGCAAAACATATAGCCATGATTTTGAAATACTAAATTAAAAAATAAAATAATTCTAATCTACTCCTAATCTAAATGATGGTGTACAAAAATTGCAAATGAAGAGAGAGAGAGAGAAGGGTAAAGTATCTTGTGTTATTTTTCTCTCAAATTTGACTCCATAAGTAGAAAAAATTCTATTATAAGTTTCACTCCAATACTTGACCAATCAACACATATCCAATACATAAGAGGGTGTAATTATTACTCGTATTAAATGCAAGATAAATATTTCTTATTGAAATTGTACTAGCATGGTCAACAATTTTCCTACAAAGTAGTTTACTTTTCTAGTGGACTTTTAGTGGAATTTTGGACTTCCATTCTAGCGTCCTATCTTGATTTCCACTTCTAACCTCCATTTCTACATCAAGTTCCCACAAAGTATTCCAATGCTTTTTCTAGTTGTTTCTTCCTATGTAGAGTTCAAGCTGACTTGTGGACTTTTATTCCTCAATCTACACATCCCATCCTTACCTTCAATTCTACATATTTTCCTCATATTTATTCTAAATCACTTCATTTAATCACTTTATCTTATTGGGTATGTGCACCAATATGTGACCAAAAAGATGCCACTTTTTTTTTTTACCCAAAATGACCATTTGGCGAGCACCAAATTTGGCACTTGCCAAATGTGAATGCTGAGTTTTTAGAATGCATTTTGTTGAAGTGTTTTTTTTTTCCTTTGTCTTTTTCTTTGTCTTTCTATACCAATGAAACTATATACATGAAATAAACATTAAGTTGGCATTTACATATGGACATTTACTTTCTTATAATTTAAGTTATATTTCATGTATACAGTTTTAGGATGTTTGAGAGTGGTTCTGGATTTCTTGGAATTATAATGCAAATTCTAGTTTTTAGAAGATCTTATAATTTTTCAAAAAATAAAAAATTTAGTAATCAACAAGTTATATCATCTTTCTCTCTCTCTATCTCACTCGTTGTTTATCTCATATGCTCTAGACCCCTCTCTCACTATCTCCATCCCTTTATTTGAATCACTCTTCCTGAGATCGAGAACTACCTCTCTACCTATCCATCCTTCTCTCTCTCTATTCTTTATCTCCCTCCCCCACTCTCTACATCTCTCTATCTCCCCTCTCCCTTTCCTTATATCTCTCTCTATCTCTCTCTCCTTCTACCCTCTATCTCACTTCTCTCTCTCCCTGCTCTCTCAACTCTTCCCCTCTCTCTATCTCCCTCCCTCCCTCTCCCCCCTCTCTCTCTACTTTTCTCTATCTCACCTTTTCCTCCTTCCCTCATTCCCTCTCTAATTTTCTCTATTTTCCCCTCCCTCTCTTTCTATGTCTTTGTCTTTCTCTCTCTCCTTCCCCCTCTCTCTCTCCCTCTCTCTCTCTCTCCCCTCTTTCTCTCTCTCTCCTCTCTAACTCCATCCTTCTCTCTCTCAATCCCCCTAACTTCCTCCCCTTTTTGTATCATATCTTGGTGCACATTAGAGAGAGAGGAGGGAGGGGAATGAGGGAGAGGTAAAGGGTTATAGGTGAGATCGAGAGGGAGAGGGGAGATATAGGTAGAGAGGTAGATAGAGAGAGTGGTAGGGAGTTATAGAGGGAGAGATAAGTAGAGAGATGGATAGTAGAGATAGAGAGGAGAGATGGAGGGAGAGGTAGGGATGGAGAGAGAGAGAGGTGAGAGAGAGCAACATAGATAGGGGAAGAGGGAGATAGAGAGAAGTAGAGAGGGAAGGAGAGAGGGAGGGAGAGGTAGGGAGGGAGGGAGATAGAGGTGAGAGAGAGAGAGAGAGAGAGGAGGGAGGGTGGGAGAGAAAGAGGGATAGTTGAGATAGATAGAATTAGAGAGAGGGGTAAGTAGTGAGAGGGTGATGAGATATATAAAGAGGTGAGAGAGAGGGGGGAGAAGTGAGAGAGAGAAGTAGAGAGGTAAGGAGGAAGGTGGAGAGATTGAGAAAGGGAATGAGGGATGGAGGGAGAGAGAAAGAGGTATAGATGGATAGGTTAGATAGAGATAAGTAGAGAGTGAAGGTGGGTGGAACGAAGAAAGAGAGAGGAGGGAGAGTGGGAGAGAGAGGGAGGGAGGGAGAGGTAAAGAGGGATAGTTGAGATAGATAGAATTAGAGAGAGGTAGGTAGAGAGAGGGTGAGGATAGAGAGAGAGAGAGAGAGAGAGGATGAAGGTGGAGAGATTGAGAGGGAAGGGGGTGAGGGATAGAGAAAGAGGTATAGAGGGATAGGTAGGTAGAGAGAAGTAGAGAGGGAAGGAGAGATGGAGGGAGAGGTAGGGATGGATAGAGAGAGAGGTAAGAGAGAGCAATATAGAGGTAGGTAGAGAGAGGGAGGGGGAGATTTAGAGAAGGAAAGAGGGAAGGAGAGAGAGAGAGAGAGAGAGAGAGAGAGAGATGTGAAAGAGAGAACAAGAGGAGGGATGGAGGGATGGAGGGAGAGAGAAAGATGTATAGAGGGATAGGTTAGATAGAGATAAGTAGAGAGTGAAGGTAGGTGGAAGGAAGAGAGATAGAGATAAAGAGAGGGTAAGAGGGTGATAGAGAAAATTAGAGAGGAAAGGAGGGAGGGAGGGAGAGAGAAAGAGGCATAGAGCGATAGGTTAGATAAAGAGAAGTAGAGAGCGAAGGTGGGTGGAAGGAAGAGAGAGACAAAAAGAGAGGGCGATAGAGAAAATTAGAGAGGGAAGGAGGGAGGGAGGGAGAGAGGTGAGATAGAGAGAAGAAGAGAGAGAGAGATGGGGGGAGATAGAGAAAATTAGAGAGGGAAGGAGGGAGGGAGGGAGAGAGAGATGAGATAGAGAGAACTAGAGAGGGAATGGGGAAATAGAGAGATAGAGGGGGGTAGTCCTTTAGCTTAAGGGAGAGAGTTGGATAAAGGGATGGAGATAGTGAGAGAGGTCTAGAGAATAAGAGATGAACAATGAGTGAGATAGAGAGAGAGAGAGAGAGAGAAAGATGATACAACTTGCTGATTAGTGAAATTTGACCTCCTGATTACTAAAATTTGGCATGTTGATTACTAAAATTTGACTAAGTATGAAAAATGAATAAGATCTTCCAAAAACTACAATTTGCAAATTAGAACTCCAAGAGATTTGAAACCACTCTCAAACATCTTGAAACTATATACATGAAATATAACTTAAAGTATGAGAAAGTAAATGCCCATATGTAAATGTTAGAGAAAGACAAAGACAAAGACAATGAAAAAAAAGAAAAACTTCAACAAAATGCATTCTAAAAACTCAATATTCACATTTGGCGAGCGCCAAATTTGACACTCGTCAAATTGATTACATTGGGAAACACCAACCCAAAGGGTTGGATTTTACCTTGGGATTCCCATTTCATGCCAAGGATGTGATTTTTTGAAAGGGTATCAAAATTTCACATATTTTTGGTTATGCTCTTCATCAAGTTTGCATGTGTTTCAATGCAAATTTATAAAAATACTGTGATGAAAAATTAGGCTCTCTCTTAGCTATATAACCATATAATTTTTTTTACATTTTGATTATGTTAATGTTTTAATCTATAACTTCTCTTCTTAGTGCCTCTGTTTTTTATCAAAAACCAACATGTGCTAGTTTGGGTATATATTTTTAATCGTTCATTGAATTTTGAAACAAATTACATTTTTAGAAATTAGACTCCATTCTACACAATGAAAAAAATGACTTTTTATTAGTTTTAAAAAAAAAAGGGGGGAGCATGCTCAAATTTCAACTTTTCAGGATGTGTCCACTTCGAAAATTAGTAAAATATTATATATTCATTAAAAAAATCACCAAAAAAACTGGCATAAACTACATGGTGTTAGCTAATTTCTCACAGTAGCGATTTTTGAAATTCTACAAAAAAGTTAACTTTTTAGGGGGGCCACAATAGACGCTATGCTATTCTTTTGATAAAAAAGGACCACTTCGTGTGGCCCCCCTTTTTCAAACCCTTAATTTTCATTATTTAAAAAAAAAACTAGTAGTTTAGAAAGTAGATTCAGAGCACTACAACTCTTGTTCCTGTTGCATCTTCAATTTTTGAGTGTTACAACTATCTTCATTTTTTCGTGAACATTAGACTTTGTTGATTCCAGAAAAAAGTGGCATCTTAAGAGCCATATTTGTGTCACAACTTGGTGCACACACCCTATTGTAGAGTTTTGATGGGCTTATGGACTTCCATCCCCGTGTCCAATCCTTATCTCTAATCCCCTTAAAAAAAACACATCTCTAGTCCTAACCTCCCATCTCGTATTATTTTTTTGCATTTCCTCCTATTTGCCTTCATCACTCATAGATCTTCGTGGAATTCCATTAATGACTAAATTTGACTCATGCAAATGCTCCAAGATGTTTCTCCCACTTAAATAACATTTCTCATCTTAAATGTATGAATTGCATGAAATGTTAATTATTGATGGTGAAGAAGTCCAATTAGCCATGAATGTAGTGGTTGAATTCTAGATGTTGATCTTCACATAAGCTCCAAAATGGCTTTCTATAAATTTAATGGGATTTTTCTTCTCTTGCATGCCACATCTATGATCTCCTCTTCTCCATTGAGTTCCTACAAGCAACTTGGTAACCAAGAAAAAGGCTATAAACACTAGTTAGTTTTTCATGAAAGAGATGGTCATTTCTACATTCCACACGACTACAAGTATTAAGTATTGTCTAGATTTTCAACTCTTGAAATTATCTAGTTGCTTATAAAGTAGTGCATTTTTTAAATCATAAGGTCATAAATATATAACTAGTGTCTATAGCTAAATGTCTCCTTGACCATTTATAGATCTTCAAGATAAATTTTATGTGATAAATTGTAATAACATTCTAGCTTAGAGTTTCCTCTTTCCACATTTTTTGGTATGGTTTTAATAAGGTTTTGATAAATTTGGTAGCATTTGAAGTCATTGCAATATTTGTGATGGTCTCTTCTTTATTCTATATGGATTTTTGTAATTTGGAGAGAGGATATTTAGTATGTTCACTTGTTTGATGTCATATATCTGGTGTATGCATATATAGCTTATATTCTATTGTGATTTCAATATTTTGTTTCCCTTGGTAAACTATGACTCGATCAATCAATGGATTAGGCACAAGCCTTAGAAGTTTATGATCAACCATACACTCAAAATAGAAAACATCTTTCACTAGTAGTTTAGGAGCAGGTTAGTAGTTCATATGCACGTCATGATTTAATGATTCATTTAGGGAAGCATTTTTAATGAGCTATAAGAGTTCTTATCCTAAGGAATCATGTTTTGCATACCTTCATCTTGCATTTGTGCAATGATGTTCATATCAAATTTAAAGAGGTTTTAGGCATAGTAGGTTAGTCTTCAGTCTTGTGAACAACTTTTGAGGCCAAGATTACATTGGATACTATTGCAAAAATTTCAATTTTCCTATTTTCAGTTGTGATTAATCCTATTGAGGATACCTCTAGGAACACCCTCCTAGATCTAGCCAAGCCTAAAGTGAAGGAGAGAATATCCACTCCCAATAATTGACCTTAAATTACTCACATATTGATGGTTTGATCAATCCCCCTTTAGGAGAATATGTCTTTGGCCTTGAAGTGAATTGATTCCACTAGGAGTGTAAGCAACAATTTTGGGACCACATAGTTTCAAAAGCTTTAGTTTGGGCTTGGAAATGGGGCCTTCGCCTCTCGACCCAACCTTGGATTAGAACAAGGAGTGGATTAGGAGTATTACCTATCAACCCACTAGGGGTGCTACCCCTTAATTGAGCACTAAGTTTTTCACCTCTAAACCCTTGCACTAGTTTTTAAATTGTCATTTGGAGTCAAGCTAGATGGGTAAGTGATGTGTTTTTGTTCTTTGAATTTTTCGCATTTAAATCCTAAGTAATTGAATTAAATTTATACTTTTGGTTTGCTAAGTCAATCTCTATCCTAAGTAATTCTTCTATGGTTATAGTTGTATTTGTAGGCTTGTCCAAGATACAAGTGCAAGACTCCACATAGAACTAGTGATGTTGGGTAGAGTGATACAAACTCCTCTAGACCATAGTTCATGACTTTGTCATGTGATTTTTATTTTTGATAGTATGAATATCGTAACCATGAGAATTATACACCTAAAATACTTGAGAATATTTATATATTTCAAAATTTCATTTCCTTCAACTCAAATTGGTTTTTGTAGTCATTTGATCATTGTATGCTTGTGTATATTATCAATGAAGCTTCTAATTGATAAGTTAATTGTCTTTAAGTTTGATTTATTGAAGAGTGGATAGAAGAAAAAAAATAGTCCTTTAAAAATCTCTATGTTTCATGGTGATACCTATATCCATTCCTACACTAGATTCTGCAGGTTAGAATGTTTCTTAATTAAAATTTTAAGTCTACTCTAACTTGAGTTCAAGTAACTCAATTATAGAGTCTTTAAGTTTTCTTTTAGTCAGAAAAGCCTCCTCATATATCCTAGAAGCAAGATCATCCCAAGGATTTTGCTAAACATTAAGCTATAGAAGAAGACCAAAGTGGAAGTATAAGAGGGATAGTTAAGATGAAATCTTTTTGGAGTTTGTCTCCTAGTTTTATAGAACCAATTCAAGTTTCATAAGCAAGTCATAGTGAGAGTAACAATGATGCTATTGGGCAACATCCAATACTCTAGATACACATTTGACTCTATTTATTAATTAAATGAAATTCAAAATATAACATAATTCTTAATTTCAATTAATTAATAAATATGATAAAAAAATCTACATCTAAAATGTTGGATGGACAATAGAGTGTTATCACATCCAATACTTGGACATGCAAAAACAAAAGAAAATTGTTTAAGATTTGCGTTTGAGTATTTCTACAATACTTTCAGTAGTGTATTTTTGACATATTATTATGCTAAAAATTAATTCAAAGCTAGCTGGAAGAATAGATAGCCAAATAGACTGTGAGCTTTAAATTAACTTTAACTACGACATTGCTTAGGAACTAGAATAATAATCAATTACAGATCATTACGCATCAAATATATCTCACCAAGCCATGTTCATAATTGGAAAAATGAACCAGATAAGGTTCATCCTTCAAAAATTGGGATTACTTGACAATCATTACAGTGTATAGAATAGAATAAGAATATTTTTGTTGATATACTACTAGACGTGTAGGATCCAAGGGTTTTTTCAGTGTTTATGTGCAGTTTACATAGGTGTTGCAAATAGGTTTGTCTGAAGTCCATTTGAATGGGTAGAACGAACTACTTGAATTGACTTAATTGCAGTTGCCCATATATGTAACATAGGATCTAGATAACTTGTTTGTGGTTCAAAACATTTACGGATGCCATGCTTCTTTTTAGGCTAATTAAAAAAAGGGGACCATCCTATTAAGCCTGAGCATTATTGACTAGAACAGTAACCTGAGAAGATTTTCCAGCTCCACTTTTATTCCTCATCTTCAAAGGCTAGAGTTTCACGGTAGTCTTCCATTAACATTGTCAAACCCTTTCCCAAGCTCTCCAGAATTAAATCTTCTCTTTTCCCATCTTCTCCTTCAGAGAAGAATTGCATTCCACCACTTCTTATCATTCTTTCTTTATCTCTGTCTGCCTTTGCCCGGACCACATCTCCACTCTGCACCATCATAACCATGGGGTGATTTTTATGCAAAATGTGGACAAAAATCTGGTCTCCTTCTACAGTTTTTGAGTGGTTAACGAGCCTGCTATTGAAAATCTCCTCGCCATCTCTTAAAGTGCTTAGTTCTACACCCACTGAACTAATCCCACTCTTGAACCTTACCATAAAGCACAATATAATCCCTGAACATTGCTCGGTACTGTCCACTGTAGCATACAGTAAATCATCACCACTAGTTTCCATCTTCTTTTCTAAGCACTCTGGAACCCCATTTGCTGAAAAACTGAGTAATTCTAGACAACGTGTTTCCTGTAATTCCAATAGAAAATTAAGGTAATTAGTATACAATGAACTCCCAAATTTTGAAAATGTAAATAATAGCTGAATGTCAAAATCAGAATGGAACTCATAACTTTGTACTTATGGATACGGGCCCTCGACCAACACACAAAAATGGGGTCTGCAGCATGGCTCCTGCTCTCCATGTTGGATATCCAAGTTGGATTCTTGATATCTCATGTTGGATTCTTAAATATCCCATGTTGGACACGAGACATCTCACGATGTATTCGGGCTTCTTGTCCCATAAAACTGTTAGATGTGACTAGCTCAGCCTCAAACTAAGGAATCTATCTCTATAACCATGTGTCCTAGGTCCTTTTTACCCCATACTTCTAGGGGGTTATTGTCGATGAAAAAGATTTCCAGGCCTGCTAACAATGGAATCTAGAATCCTTGATCTTTTCTTTTTCCCTATAATATCCTGAAACTAGCAACCAACCTATTAAATTACACTATAAGTGGTTCTAGTAGTTGATAAGCATTAGTTTAAAAGGAAAATGAGAGATACCTTGATTAATTGGCGGGGTTTCAATATTGAGCTTCCTGAGCCGGCTAATCTGCAACCTGTAACATGCACTCTTCTTAAGGATTTCAGCCCTTCCATTCCTTGAATACGCTTAACATTCCTACATTCTGATATTGAGAGCTCTTGCAATGACTGCAAGGACCCAAAGTCAGGCAATTCGACAAGTTCCCTGCAGTTGTGAATCCTCAGCAGCTTTAGCCTCTTCATATGTGACATGTTAGAGATTTTCTTTAGTCCCAAACAATCTTGAATACGCACTTCAATGAGTTCCTTTGGAAGATGTGGAAGTTCCAAAAACTCTGTACAGCGATGCAGGTAGAGTTTGCTTAGGCGCAAAAGTGTGCCAAAAGTTGGTGGAAAAATGGACATTTTGTATGATTTAAGATGCATATTTTCTAATGATGACAACTCTCCAATATTTTGTGGTAGAGGACAACCACCCGCTTTTAGATTCTTTAAGAAAGTAAGTCTTGAAAAGCTAGCTGGAAGAACAGATAGGCTGTAGGTTTCTTCCATTTCTAGAGTCTTTAGGCAAGAAAGCTTCCCGATGCTCTGTGGAAGTTCGCATAGATTGTAGCACTCATTGAGCAACAACTCCTCTAAACAGACCAGATTTCCCAACTCCTCTGGCAGCCGAAACAAAGAAGTGCAGTGATTTAGGTTCAGATGTTGTAAACAATTAAGTTGACATATTGATATAGGCAACCTCCATATTGCTGCACAATTACTTAGAACCAACCTTTCCAGACAAACAAGATCCCCTATCTCTTCTCCTAAGTTGATTCTTTCACAACCAGTCATATCCAACCGGCGTAAGCTTTCAAGTTCATAGATCGAGTCAGGTAGAGTCTGTAAATTAGAACAACCATGTAAATCCAGATAGTGCAAGCGATTCAATTCTCCTATTGGTTTAGGAAGGCTTCTTAATTCATGGCAACCATGAAGAGACAGCTTCTCCAAGCAGGACAACCATCTAAAGGATTTGGGCAAATTCTTTAAGGGCATTCCATCCAATTTGACTTTTTTAAGACCTCCCAGATCTTCAAATGAGTCGGGGAACATTCTGATGCTGTGACAATTTGATAGAAAGAGCACCTCCAGGGATTTCAAGTTAGTTATTGTGTCAGGAAGTTGGATTAAGTTGCAGCAGTTTGACAGATCAAGGTACTTAAGCTGTGTCAGAAATTCAATGGACTCTGGCAGTTCCCTCAACTCTTTACAACCACAGAGCTCCAGTTGTATAAGAGATGTGTGGTTATCTGGAAGGACTTGCAGATTTGTGCAGTCATTTAGCTTAAGTACTTTGAGGTTTTTTGGCCCCTGCAAACAGAGAAAACATATCATTAGGAACGCATCAAGCAGATATTCCTATCTATAATTTTTTTTTGATATCTTTAAAGCTTTTGTACTTTTGTTAATAATAGGAAAAAAGATTAAAGGATCACTTTGTGTCTTGAATCTTGTTTACTTGAATTTCTTTTTTGAAATTACCTCTTTATTAGATGGCTCTTGCCACACTGCCTCAATGCCTTTGCTGAAGCTTAGATCAAGTACTACTAGATGTTTCATATTCCATTCACATGGCAAGCATTTTAGAGGGCAGTTTTCCCATCTGAGCCACTTCAAATCTGGAGGCATTTTTTCGTAGTCTCCCTCTATAAGAGCTCCATCAAGCCAAAGCAATTGCAAAGTACACATTCTTTGCAAATTATGAGTTTGCAGTTTCACATCCTGCTGAAGGTAGTTAACCATAAGACATCTCACACTTTCTGTTCCCTGATCGGATTACAAGTGATACAAGTTTATTAGCTTCAACATTGACCTTGAATTGTGCTATGGAAAATAGAAACAACGATTGTCCTATGCAACATGCCAATAAAATACAGTGGAAAGATCAAATACAAGGATAAACTAGAAGCACATCTCAATTACTGAAATTGAGTGCTTCTGGATTAAACTGTGTGGCTTTTTATCATCAACATTTAAGATCACACTATATGATCCATCATCATTCTTTTTGCTCTCTTCATTCTGATGATAGATCATGTACTGTGATCTGAAATGTCAATGGTAAGAAACACACAAAATTCAATACAGAAGCACTCAATTTCAATAATATGAGCTGTGGAAAAATCATATCTCTGATCTCAAATACCCTGTCTTCAACAACATTTGGTCCAACTCATAGGAACTGGTATCCTATCGCTTGCCAGACTTAGTTCAAAGAGTAGAAAATATTGGGAGGAAGAATAAAGTGAACAGAATTCATAGTCTCACCTTTCCTTCCATTATAACTTGTTCAACCTCTTCTGGCTTCCACAATCTGCTACGCTTCCCTGGTTCTGGTGATTCCTCTGCAACAATAGCTCGTCCCATATCCCTCAGCTCACTATGCATTACAAGTCTATTGTGCTCATCTAATTTAATGAGTGATTTCAACTTCAATTTTGTTAGGCCTACATTGGGACACAAATGACTGGCTTCCCAAAAGCTAATCACACTTTCCCTCTTTCTTCCTATGAATAAACAAGCCATGTCTAAGAACATCTCCTTCTCTTCAGGTTCAAGGCCATCGTAACAAAGTCTAAGAATGGCATTCTTGCCATGGTAACTTTCTAGTGTTTGAATGGCTTGTTTCCAATGACTTAAATCTCTATTATACAAATGAGCACCGAGAACTTCAAGTGAAAATGGCAGCCTATTGCAAATATCTACTGCTTTGCATGACAATTCTTTATAATCTTCTTCAGGTTGATCTCTCATGAAAGCATGCCAGCTAAACAATTGAAGAGCATGTTCCTGAGCCAGTCCCTGCAATTCATAAACAAAATTTCCATTTTCATTCTCTAGTAGGCTGGGGTCAAGCGTTGTTACAAGCACTCTGCTACCCGGTCCAAACCAATCCCCTCGTAAAGCCTCCAGCTGCTTCCTGTCATCAACATATTCCAGAATAACAAGGGCCTTGATAGACCTCAGATGGCCCTTCATTAACATCTTTCCATGAACCTCATCATTAACTTTATCCTTGAACTTGACAAGGTCTTTTAATATCTGGCGCTGCATCTTAGCTACACCGTTTGTATTTTGGGCTTTATGACGCACATCATATACAATGCAGGTAGCATCAAATTTGAGATAAATGTGATTGTGGATGGCCTTTGCGAGTGAGGTTTTTCCCACACCCCCATTTCCATAAATGGCAACTGTGAGGACATTCTCATCAGAATCTGTATTGAGCATTTTTATAACTTTACTCATGTGTTCTTCCATACCCATTAAGATTGTCTTTGAAATTCTAAGTGGTTCATTTCTGATCTCCTGGGGTATTATATCTGAGGGATCTTCTTCTAAGGGCTGGGACAGAGCTTCCTCCACTGGGGTCGCATTTTGATCTAATATCTTGAAAACATCCTGGACTATAAGCTTGACGAGTTCTGCTTCAAACCTGAAAGACAAATGAGTTTGTAAAATAAGCTATTGCCAGGTTTTTGTGCAATAATTATTAATATATGTTTCCTGTAACAGTTAAAAGCTCTCTTAGACTGGTTCTAATTAGTAAGATTCTGTTTAAACTGAGAGCTACTAGGACTTGTGATCTTCGAAATCATATAAAGCGATATCTTCACTATGCACTTAGGAAAAACTGGACAGATTCTCTGAAAGTCTGACCGTTGTTATCGTTAAATTCAACGCCACAGTACTAAAGAATGATAAATAAAGAAGAAACAACGGTAACCTAAACAACAATGGTGAAAGATGATTTATTTCTGAGCAAAAGGAAGAAAATTGTGTATTAAAAGTGTCAGAAATTTGGATATTATTCTATTTGTGAATACATAACATGGAGATTTTAGAAAAATAACTGTAGAGCTGCTGAATGACAAAGATTTATGTTTATACTGATGACGAGGAATAAAGTATTTCTTAAAATATTGACAGACAAATCTATTCCTGTTAATCTTGCTATATCCTTCACCATCAGCAGATCATAGTCCTTTCTTCAATTTTTTCTTCATCATCACTTTTAGCATACTATGTTGGAAATTTTACAACATACAACAGTACCAATGAAGAAAATATCAATGAAAAATATACTTCTTCCCTCTTATATTATCAATTACACCAATATATAATTTTCATAAGCCCTCTCAGAAGAGACCATCCATAATAATGCTACGCTAAATAAATAGATTTCATATTTTGAACTGCACTAGTATTCTTACTGTAATAAATCTATGGCTCACAGAGTAGCATGATCAAAGTATCTTAAAGTTAATTCTCGATGCATTTCTTTATAATTTTACAAGTAACAAGCAATTTGCTTACACATAAATAACGCTGATCTTACTAAGGTAAGAGAATTTGGGCACAGGTCCAACTGGGTAAGGCAAATGCACATTCTAGGCATCTAGAAGTGAAATTGCTGGGATATTACGGTTCACAGAGTGGAATAATTCCACCTGTAGCTAAAGGTTTAATCTATGATCCTTGGCATTGCTAGCTCACACAAATGATGAGTATCATCTGCATAAGAATTTATCTGCAGCTGAGGTCAATTAAAGGAAATTTTCCTGGCAGTTGATTTCAAATTCATGCATTATAAGAGCTGCATCCTAGCATTTGAGCACTGAGCCTCACCAGCTCAAATTAAATATTGTCAAACTTTCCTACAATTCTTTAGAGCAGCATGAACACAGTTTCTTGAAGCATTTTTTTCAATAGTTAATATGACTAACAATTACACAAAAAATAAGCAGTTAGCTTTCATACCCGGATATGTCATCTGTAGACCAGCCAGAGAAAGAGGAAACTTTATGGAGAGCGCTTTCCCACTCACTTATTCTTTCTGGTGTGTATCTTTGTTTCTTCTCCTCAAAAGCCTTGGCAAAGGCACCTCTCCAAGGATTCCTTACTTCTGTTGGCTTGACATAATAGAATAAGGGTATAATTATACCATTTGCTTTGCACATGTGAGCTACCTCGTCCAGGCACCAATGGGACTCTGCAAACTTCTCGGAGAAAATAGGAATAAGAATGACACTGTTGTCGATTGCCTCATTAATAGTTGAACTGATCTCATCCCCCCTTTTAATGCTATGGCTATCCAGGAATGTATTAACCCCTGCATTTTTTAAGGAAGCATATAGGTGATCTACAAATGTTCTTCTTACATCCCCCCCTCTGAAACTTAAGAAAACGTGGTATTTCCTTGATGTAGAAGACAGAATCCTGTCTTGGGGATCGTAGCTAGTCAGTGACATAATCTATCAGATTAATTACAGACAGATTACCACTTGTTGCAATGCTCTAATTTTTGCAAAGTTGGATTGATTTCTCCTGTCATTAATAAAATCTCTGAGTTCGAGACTATTGGGTGTTTACTCTTGAGAATGGCTGGGGAGTTTCTTCCTGCTATTAGGTGTCATCTCTGAGTTTGAGGCTATAAGGTCTTAGTATATGCAATTCTAGGGTGAATCCTCCTATTAGCTGTTATATGCAATTTGTGAGATGGAGACTATTGGGATTGTACTCTTGGCAATCCTATCAGATATATGTTTGATAATTGGGCCTTTAATATTCCCAAGTCTGGGGTGATCCTTCAGCCTTATTAAATGTAATTGTAAGCTGTGGTTGAGTCATAGACGACCTGCTAGACTTTCACTTGTGGCAAAGCTCTGTGAGAGTATGGAGCTACATTCTTATCAATACTGGGATCACTCTCCACCTGCTCTTTAAGGCTGAGGTGATTCCTTCTGCAATTATCACCTTTTAAAGTCCTGTTAAGCAACAGAAAGAAAGAAATATGTCAATAAACAGAAAGAAAAGGAAAAAAGTGTCAAAGCCCACAAATGACCAGAGTACATCAAAGGGGCTGGAAATGTACAACTAGCTTAGAATAGACTCGAGGATCTATACGATCATCTCTAAACAGCTAAAAGAAAAAATTGAAAAATAAAACTTTTGTGTATAGCATTAATGTAACCGCAGATCAATTGCGGATTCCTACTACCTGTCAGATCTTTACTTTTTTTGCTGTTCATGTTTTTGTGTTTGTCAACTGTGGACCGGCTCTTTTTTTTGGCTTGTTCTGCCTTCTTGCAGGAGGCAGAGGTTTTTGGTTTTATTTTGGGTTGGGGGTGAATAAAGGGGAGGCTACGATGCATTTGTGGGGGATGGGGAAAACCAATGAAAATTGGAATAGGGAGGGTGGCTGTTTACAGTCTCTGTTATTTGTGCATGTCTGCTGTGAAAATAGATCCGAGTTCTGAATTTGGTTTTTGTTTTGGTTATCAGTTGTTGCTGCATCTTTAGGTTTTTGTGGATGTTTTTTCAATAAACATGCAGGTCACTGAACTGAGAAGAGTGCTTTGAGAGAGAGTAGAGGTGCTCTCTACATCAGTTTGGTATCAGAGCAATCAGCAATGGCTCAGAGGAGCATACGTGTGAATTGGGGAGGAAGAGGCAGAAGGAATGCAGGCCTTCGTAGAAATGTTGCCAATGCAATAGACCCTATGGAGAGGCGTATTGAAGCCTTAAAAAGCCAAAGTTCCAAGGTAAAGGTTGATATTTCTGATTTTAAAGGAGAGCTCAATTCATATGTATTTCTAGATTGGGTTCAAGAGTTGGAGTACTTTGACATGGAGGACATTGATGAGGATGATCCAAAAAAAGTGAAAATTGTTGCATCCACGTTGAAGTCGCATGCAGCCTTGTGGTGGGAGAACGTTCAGATTTCAAGGAGAAGACAAGGGAAAGATAAAATTAGGCTTTGGCCTAAGATGCTAAAACATTTGAAAGCTCGATTCTTGCCCTCTGATTACGAACAAAAGTTGTTTACAGAGTTCCAAAATTTGAAACAAAAGGATCAGTTAGTACATGCCTATACTGAACAGTTCATGAGACTTCAAATTCAAACAGATATACAAGAGAGTGAAGAGCAAGTAGCAGCTCGGTATGTGAATGGACTCAAGTTTCAACTCCAGGATGAGCTTGCATTGTTGAAAATGCCTACATTGGATGAGGCTTATGAATATGCATTAAGGGCAGAGGAAGAGAAGTGATAACTACCAAAATAGAGGAAGAGGGAGTTCCTCCAAGTCTAATAAAGAATGAGAATTGGATGAGAGTGTGAAGCTAGATTTTCGAGGAAGGGGAAGCTTTAGGGGTAGAGGACATGGGCGACTGTCTTCTGGTGAGTGGAAGCCTTTAAAGTGTTTTATTTGTGATGAAGCCCACAAGGCTGTAGATTTCCCTCAAAACCCCAAAAGGGTGATGGTAGTCCAAGAAGAAGGAAAATGTTGGGTTGAAGAAACTAAAGCAGAGTCAAGAGAAAACCTAATGTTGAGGAGAACATTGATATCTGGGGACAAAGAAACTCCCAAAGCTGATTGGAGGAGGAAAAGTTTCTTTTGAACCAAATGCAAATGTAAGGACAAGGTATGTGTTGAGAAATGTGACTCAAATATACTGGCTTGATCGACTTCTTGGAGCAGTTGTGTTTTCCTCCTTCATTGGCCTGAGTTAAGTCGTTGGTTTTCAAATTTTTCTAATTGAAGTCATGGGGTTCTAAAGTTTCATAACCTCCTGAATTAGTGACTATGAAGTGAGGGTGATCCCTTTGTTGTTGGCATGTCGCGGGTTTTGTGAACTTCGCAACCTCCAACATGAGGTTCAGAAGTTCAAGTTTTGAGAGACTGAGCGATCCCTTTGTTGTCAGCACGTCGTGGTTTTGAGAACTTCACAACCTCCGACATGAGGTTCGGAAGTTTGGGTTTTGAGTGATAGAGCAAACCCTTTGTTGTCGACGAGTTGCGATTTTTGGGAACTTCACAACCTCCGACATGAGGTTTTGAAGTTCGGTTTTTCAGCGATATAGCGACTTGGAAGCCGATGGATGTGGGGACCGCTTCAATGGTGGATCGTGACGAAGGCTGACAGGTGGCGATGACGTGGAGGACAGATGGCATGTGGGTCCATGTGCTCAGTGGACATTGGTGAGACGGTAATGAATGTCTCTTCGACTGGGCAGCATGGTGTTAGGTGGATAACCCTAACTTTGACGATGGAGAATTGTTCGACTGCTTATCCGACGACCAGGTTTGAATGCTAGATGATGGAATTTGGCTCGAGGTGAAACCCTAAAGGGGTGCAGCAATTGAAGAGTCGAAAGTGAGCAGTGGTTACCTAGGGGGTTGGCGAGAGGCTAGGTAGCTGAGAGAAAGAGAGATGAATCTCGTAGAAGGTGAATGCTGAGCGGTTGTGTGACAGAGAAGCAAAGAGGCCGGTGGTCGAGTCGTGAGGATGTGTAGCCGAAAGAGATGTCTCTCACAGTGAGAGGTGGTCGTGATGGGTTATGCTACCGGATTCTCTCTAGAATGGAACAAGATGTAAACTCTGTAAAGGTTGTGAGCCTGATATTGTATTGTAACTGTATTTTGTTGTTGAATAATACAATGGCGATCTGGGCTTTTGGAGAGTGGAGTTTTTTACCAGTAAGGGTTTTCCCCACGTATATCTGTGTGTTCATGTCTTTTGTTTCATCTTTCATTGTCGTTGGTTCTATTTGCTGAATTTGTTAATGATGTTGTTGAAATTGGTTGTTTTACGTGAGTTTCTCTCAAAAGGATCAATGTGGGAAATGAACTATGTCTGATTCTGCTTTATGGCATAGTAGTAAGTGACTTTGAGGTAATCTAATGGAATAAGGTTGTTGAAGGCACTACTAATCTTGAATGTTTGTTTGGTGAGATAATCGACATTTTCCCAACAATATGTAAGGTGATCATAGATGGGGGATCTACTGATAATTTGGTGTGTAAGGATATGGTTGACAAATTACAACTTTCTTGTGTTCCAAAATCTAATCCCTACAAAATTTCTTGGTTAAAGAAGGATCATAGTGTGCTGGTGGATAAATCTTGTCTTGTGGCATTCAAAATTGGTCCTTATGTGGATGAAGTGCTTTGTGATGTTGTTCCAATAGATGCATGCCATTTATTGCTAGGTAGACCTTGGCAGTATGACCAAAATGTAATCCATTAGGGTAGAGAGAATATTTATGAGGTTCAACATGAAGGAAAGAAAGCACTCTTAAAACCATGGAAAGAGAGGATGCATTTGAAATATCAGCGTTGTCTCTTGTTTCAACAAGCGATAAGAATTTTTTCAATGAAAGCAAGGGATCAAGTTGTTATTTGTTATGCCCAAAAGAAGCAAGGGAGCCTAGTAGAGTCCAATCTCCACCAGAGATGCAAAATTTGTTGAAAGAATATTCTGATATTACTCCAACAGAGCTGCCTACTAGTTTACCTCCTTCATGAGGTATTACTCACCATATTAACTTAGTACCAGGATCCAAGCTACCTAACCAAGCTGCATATCGATTATCTCCAAAAGAAAATGAAGAAATGAGAAGGAAGATTTCCGAATTGTTAGAAAAAGGGTTCATAAGAGAGAGCATGAGCCCTTGTGCCACACCAACTTTACTATCACCTAAAAAGGAAGGCAAATGGAGAATGTGTGTGGACTCTAGAGCCATCAACAAGATCATGGTAAAGTATAGGTACCCCCTATCCTTGCCTTATCAGACTTTGAAAAGATTTTTTCCATTGAGTGTGATGCTTCAGCAGTAGCCATTGGGGGTGTGTTGAGTCAAGAGGGCAAGCCAATTGCCTACTTTAATGAGAAGCTGATGTCAAAAAGAGGTATGGTACTTATGATAAAGAATTGTATGCTATTGTCCAAACATTGAAATAGTGGAGGCACTACTTATTACATAGAGAATTCAACCTGTTGACAGACAATCAAGCGCTGAAATATATCAACTCCCAAGCTAAATTATCACATAAACATGCCAAGTGGGTCTCCTTTCTACAAAATTATACATTTGTGGTTCAACATTTGAGTAGTAAAACTAATGTAGTGGCTGATGCTTTAAGTAAAAGATGTCACTTACTTGTTTCAATGACCAATGAGATTGTTGGGTTTGAGGAAATGAAGGGAGAATATGCAAATGACCCTTATTTCAGAAAAAGTATTGCTGCCCTCAATAGTCCTACTATTACAAGGGATAATTTTTTTGAAGATTACTTATTGATAGGTGGATTTTTATTTAGAGGATTCCAACTTTGCATCCCCGTAGGATCCAAGTGGGAAAAATTGATTCGAGAAATGCATTCAAATGGCTTGGGGGGACACTTTGGAAGGGACAAAACTTATATCTTGGTAAGTGAGAAATTTTTTTGGCCTCAATTAAGGAAGGACGTGAATAAATTTGTTTCTACATGTAGAGTTTGTCAAGTTTCTAAAGGAGGACAGCAAAACACAGGGTTATACAAACCCTCCCGTTCCTGAGGGGCTGTGGATTGACATCTCCATGGATTTCGTGTTGGGATTACCTCGTACTCAACGAGGAAATGATTCTATTTTCGTTGTTGTGGATCGGTTCTCAAAGATGGCCCACTTCATTCCCTGCAAAAAGACTCCTGATGCAAGTAAGGTTGCTGAATTGATTTTTAAAGAAATTGTTCACTTGCATGGACTGCCCAAAACTATTACCAGTGATTACGATACTAACTTTTTAAGCCACTTTTGGAGGACTCTGTGGAGGAAGCTTGACAGTAAACTGCAGTATAGTTCAGCCTATCATCCTCAAACGGATGGGCAAACTGAAGTGGTAAATAGGAGTTTGGGTAATTTGCTTCGATGTCTTGTTGGGGAGAATCCAAGGAAGTGGGATTTGACTTTGGCACAAGCTGATCTTGCTTTTAATTCAAGCATCAACAAGTCCTCTGGCAAGTCTCCTTTCCAAGTTGTTTTGGGAAACAATCCTAAGGGGGTTGTTGATCTTATTGATCTTCCAAATGAGAAATGTGTTAGCCAAGATGCAGAGGACTTTGCAAGACACATACAGGAAATACAACAGCAAGTGAAGCATAAGCTGCAACTAACCAATGAGCAATATAAAAGGAATGTTGATGTGCATTGGAGAGAGAAAGTATATGAGGAAGGTGAGCAAGTCATGGTGTATCTGTGTAAAAAAAGGTTTTCTCAAGGCACTTATAACAAGTTAAAACCCAGGAAAGTGGGACCATGCAAAATACTACAGAAAATTAGTGAGAATGCCTATTTATTAAATTTGCTTGAAGATTTGGACATTAGTCCTGTTTTCAACATTGCAGATCTTTACCCTTACCACTCCAGTCCTGAACAAATTTCTGATGAAGATGTGCTGAGAGACTTGTCGAATACATTGCCACAAAAGAGGAGAGAGCAAATTGAAAGGATAGTGGACACCAAGATTGCTACCACAAGAGCCAAGAATTATAAGATGTATTTGGTAAAATGGGTGGCTTTACCGGATTCCAACAACACTTGGATCACTGAAGGAGATCTCATTAAGTTTACAAAATTAGACTCTTATGAACCAGGAGATTCAGAACCTTTCAAAGGCGGGGAAGATAATGTAACCGCAGATTAATTGCAGATCCCCACTATCTGTCAGATCTTTACTTTTTTTTCTGTTCATGCTTTTGTGTTTGTAATGGTCAGCTGTGGACCGGCTCTTTTTTTTGCTTGTTCTACCTTCTTGCAGGAGGCGGAGGTTTTTAGTTTTATTTTGGGTTAGATGTGAATAAAGGGGAGGCTACGATGTATTTGTGGGGGATGGGGAAAATCAATGAGAACTGGAATAAGGAGGATGGCTGTTTACAGTCTCTGTTATTTTTGCATGTCTGCTGTGAAAATAGATCCGAGTTCTGAATTTGGTTTTTGTTTTGGTTATTAGTCGTTGCTGCATCTTTAGGTTTTTGTTGATGTTTTTTCAATAAACATGCAGGTCACTGAACTGAGAAGAGTGCTTTGAGAGAGAGTAGAGGTGCTCTCTACATCAAGAAGTATTCGTTGGTCTAACGATTTGAAGGACTTAAGCCAAAGTCCAAGAAATGCATTCACACCATAATTTGTGTATTTACAGAAACTTCTTTGGCACTAAAGACATCACATCAAAACCTGTAAACTTCAATTAAGTCAAAATCTCCATTAAATGTGCACGTATCCAAAGATATAGTAAAAGATTTGGAATGTCCGTATCATGCATACTATGTTTTTGCTTAAGATTATAGGTCAACTATGCATAGGGGAAGGTCCAAAAAGAATTTAGTTTTCTTGGACGTTAAGCAAAAATTGTTTATTTGAGTGAACTTTTTTACAATTTATTATCGTTAAATTGGATTGAAAAGTTAAAATAGAAAGGTGATAAGACGAAGGCAATATCAAGTCAAGAAATAGAGGATGGTCTATTAGAGTTTTGTGCTTAGTCTAATGTGTTGATTATAGTCATTTTTCTTTTTTCTTTTCTTTTTTGAGCATGATTTAGTATAGGCAATAATTATGTTTCATTACTATTATTTTTTGTCTTTATAGTTTATAGTTTTATTATTTAGCATAACACATTATATATCTTAGTAATCTATCTGATTTATATAACACATATAAAATGATCAAATTAATTAATATGTTGTGGTTTTTAACTTTCATATTGACATTTGTTCATATTAAATTAAGTTGTTTAGTTTTCAATTTCTTAATAATTTATTCCAATTTAGAAATGGTAACTTTGTAACCTTACCAATCCTTGGCAATGATAGCAACTCTTTAACACAAACTTACATTCTTGCACTTAATAAGGTAAGCTCTTTAGATAATAACATCTCTAGACCCAAACCTATTCCACGGGGATTCATTCAAATGGCCCTACTTATGTATTCCTTTCTAAGAATTAGAGGCTTCATATTTCACATGAGAACTTCCTTCCCTTTTGTTCATAATGGATATACACAACTCTATTATGTGAATTCAAGTTAACAATGAAAGGAAAATAATTTTAGAAATATAAAACATTACTGTGTAACCCTAAGAGAGAAAAATATGCAAAGAAGTGTTCATAATCGACCATACAAAAGAATAGACAAACAAACCATCAAGATGACACACGATATGCCTAGAAAAACCCTCTACAAGGGAAAAAAACCTAGCCTCCAAAAGAATCCACACTCAATATATTATTCATTACAATACACTCAAAGAGTTTCCATAAATACTTCTAAAACATCAAACTCCTACAATGCATCCTCCATGTTTTCAAGCATAATGTGTTCAACCACACCTCATGTCATGCTTCACATATGCACTAGAGAGAGCTTGATACAAATGATAGCCATCCCAGCTACTAACACATGTGTTTGCTTTTATCAAATCAATGTTACATAAAACCACCAAGTGGTATTGGCTAAACCATGTGTATCTAAACAATGGAAGCACAAAATAAGTGACCCCCTCCTTTTTTTTGGTATTTTCTCAACACATTATTTTTATAATGTGCAGCCCATAATTTCTTTCTAATCAATGTTACAATACAACTTTACAAGTGAACTCAAATAGATATTTAATGTGTCTAAACATGTCTCTAAAAATGCAACACAAATAAATATTTATTTTATATCATTAAAATGCTTATGTTCTTGTGCAAGGTGTATAACACCCTTTTTCCTAACATTACCTCACTTGTTGTATACACTGATTAAGAGTCAATTGATAAAATGCATCACAATAGTCATCCATGAAACCATAGGAATCTCCAACATGCTCTCGTGCTCCATCAAGATACCTACAATAAAATCCATGGTGACCATCATCTCAAGCAAGAACTTCTCTTGTCCATCAATATGCCAATTATGGAAGAAAAGGAATAAAGCAAGGTGACGATGCAATATTTCAAAGAGCATAACCATCAAATCCAAGTGAGAACAAAGGCTCCAATTTGTTTTCAAGAAGAAAACCAATATGAATAGAAATAGAAACCAAAAAAAAATGCTAACAATATATAGTTATCCATACCTCCATAGGTATAAAAACTACTAGAACTTATACCAACAATATATCCAACACATAAACCATAATCACAAGCTATTATATACAAAACCTATTAATGAAATGCATACATATCTAAGAAGCTTTGCATGAGCAATTTCATATCTAAACATATCAAGGCATACCAAGCATAGGCTACCAATCAACACTCATACTAAGGTATTGTTGATAATCAAAACCATATAGTACAAAGAATAATCACCATGATCCACACATGCAAAAAACCACTCCATACTCCCTCACAACTAGTCTTTATACCTTTTCCAAGTTCTTCAACTCTTAACATGATAAATATATTAAAGAGACCTCATGTTGTTACTAAAAACAATGAATTAGAATAAAAATACATAACCAATCAACATAATAGTCAAACTAGCCTCATGCAAACCTCAACTCTAATGTTAAGTGAACATAAACCTCTTGGAAGAAACACAAGACCTAAGAGAGAGAACTTTCAAATCATATCACATATCATGTCCTTCTACCGACACCTAAAGTAGTAATTTGTGTCATGGAAGATCTCCCACAAAACCTCAATTGAAAAACCTTAACAATACCTAACCGTTCAATCTCACAAATCAAATGTATCTCATAGAACAAACAAGTAAATAAGTCCCTCCAAAACCAAGAAATATCCAACTCAAATCCATTCTATATACAGGAATAAACCTAATAACATATCTTAAAATCCTCATAAATATCAACTTAACAAAGTCATATGCACAAGGAGATAAACATACCAAATACTCGAACGAACCCTCCAAAACTAATAAGCATAACTCAAGACCCATATCCATGAAAAGAAAAAGAATAAAACACAACACATCTTAAACAATGTGGCCAATACCTATTAGATGATTATCCATCTAGTAAACCAAGAGTTGGGAATGAGATTGGTCCTCCAAGATACACCAAGCCACAATGACTCTCTCCAAGAATAATCTCCTCTATAGGTCCATCACAACTAAGGTTAAATTTAATTAAATAAATGTGAATTTATATAATAAAAGGTGAATTCCATGGAAATAGATGAATTAATTAAATAAATGGTTTTTTTAACTAATGTTTTGGATAGGGTAAAGTTTGGTGTGGTTAGGTGTAGAAAACTTTAGGAGTGTACATTTCCCCCCTCTTTGATATGGCATCACAACTAAGAGAAGTGACATTGTGTCAAAGAATAATAAAACACAATGGCTAGAAAGGGATGAAACATAGTGACATGATGCCCCAATTGCTAGAAGGATGGGAGTGATTGTTGAATGGAGTTTGTCATTGGTGTCAAAGGTTGATAGATTGTTTGTTGAATGGTGTCATGATGCTTGCATATTCAGTGAATTGACATGCTTGTTTCAAGGTATCTCATCTTGATTGTTCATAAGGATATTGGTTGGTGCAAAGGTTGCAAGGAGCTTCTCTTGTTCATCATGGATCTCAAATCATGTTTCATGTTGCTTTAAGGATGTCAAAGATGACATCAGGGTATTGCAGTGAATTGTCTTGTGGTGTTGCTTCAAGGCTTTAAGGTCTCAAAGCTTCAAGGTTCTTCAAGTAAAAAACATTTCATCAAGTCATTCAAGTCATTCATAAGGGTGCTTCAAGTCAAATTCAATTCATCAAGGTATAGCATTAAATTATTAAAGGTTTCATTTTGTCAAGTATCAATTCATCAAGATATAGCATCAAAGTCATGGAGATACCAATGATAGCTACATAAGATAGCAAAGTGCATTGCTTGATACTTCCAAAGGATGTTCGTCCATTCTATGTTCATGCTTTCATGTTGCTTGTTGCAAAGTGATTTGTTATTGCAAAAGTATCATAGGGATTGTTTAAAGGTCTCAAGGCATTCATGACAAGTTTCTTTTTTTCAAAGATGCAATAATGATGTTCAAGGTGTTGGGTTGAAGTGATTGTTCCTCATTGATGTTTGGTGCAACATGGAAAGTTTCTTGTGATGCCATTTTTGATCATTCAGAGCTTCTGGTTTTTTATTATAGAAGGTTTCTTGAAAACCCTATCATTTAGGGTTTATCTCTTGTAAAAAATAAATTTAAAAGAAAGAATGCTTTTATTTTAATTTAAAGGTGAATTATAGTCACCAATCACCATTGTATTACGCACCTTTTAAGGGGATTGTTCTCATTTCTTAACCAACCCCTCCTTCAAAATTAAACTAGCATGGCAGGTTAATCTTCTACATTCGACCATTCATAAAAAGATCAACAGATACCATTTGAAGTTTTCAATGACAGGTGATGTCGATCAAAGGTTCTCATTTAAATTTAAAAATGATTAGTTCCTTGAGTTCATTCTTTGATAGAAGGTGGAATGTCTAAAGGGTTTTTGCAATGTTTTTTCTATTTGGAAATGAAAAGTTATTGGGTTTTGGTGATTGGTGCCAAATCAGATGAAAGATTGGTGTTTTTCCTTTATTCATGATATATGTGAATGCTTGTGTGATATGAAAAAAGAAGAGATTTCTAGTTTCTTTGAAGAGATTCTTCTTGGATTTTAAAGAATTCATTACAAAGTTCTTGAATATGACTTTTATTTTCACTTGATGTTGAATTCTTGATTGATTAATATTGGAGGAGGTTTTGATATGGATGCAGATGATGTTATGACAAAAATCGATAGCTTTTGATATGATGTTTGCATGACTAAATGTTAATAATTCTATGATCAAAGTGGTTGAGAATTAAGTAGAATATGTGTGAATAAAATGGGAGCTTTGATTGAAGATGAGTAGGTTGATAAATGGTCTTTGATGATATCAAATTGAGGATTTTTTGGTTTAGTTTGTATGATCTTGATTATCTATTGTTAGTTCATTATAGTGAGGTCTTTGTTTTTGAAATGCATGTGAAGTAAAGTATATTCTGAGTTATTGATTCTAGTGAGGCTCTTTGTATTTCATAGTGTAAGTTGATATAGATTGAAGATGAGGTGTTTTTTGAAGAAGGTGTGATGGATATTTTTGATTAAAAACTATGACAGGCGGTGATTATAAGGTTCTCTTCTACAAGTCAGATTGAGGTATTTACAAAGAGGAGATACGAATAAAAATATTGATATAGCAGGTAATCAAAGTTCTAAGTGATACCTCTGTATGTTTGAAACCATGGAGTATGCTTTCTCTGTGTAGATTGGTATGATTTGGGTGAGCTTTTAAAATTTGGAGTTTTGAATATGTGATGTTGGTTTTTGAGGAGTATATTTTTTATTAAACATGATGGTAGGACAAATATGTTTTTTTAAGATGAAGTTATGATTACAGAGCCACATTATTTATCATAGTGGCGCTAAAAGGCTAAGATAAGTGAAGAAAAACTTTGATGAAACTTTTTCTTGAGTAGTGATTTAAAGTGAAATAGAGAAACCCTTTGTAACTTACTTTTTCTTGTGTTCAAAGTCTGAAGTTGGTACTTCAACCACTGGAGTTGGTGCTTCGAAGGAGAGTTGGTGCTCTTGGTGGGTTGGTGCTCACTAAATGTAATCAGGATTGGAGATTGATCAATGAGACCTTGGAGTTGGAGTGATAAGGAGTGGGTGCTCCTATCAACTTGATTTGTTTTTCTTATGAGGCATGATATTTAGCCAATGAGGCTTATTGTGTTGTCAGTGAGACGCAATTTGTGTACTACAAATTTTTGGCTATTGTAGCCTAATAGAGCTACTATTGAGAGTGTTTATTTACCCTTTTTAGGGTTTTTCCACTCATAAATTTGGTTTCTCTTCTTACTTGGATAATGTGTTTTATTGTATATAGTTCAGTACTTTTGATGTTCATGTGATATTCTATATTGCACAGTTTTGTATCTTTCATGAAATACAACATATTTGATTAATTAAAAGAATTTAGTTTATGAGATTGATTTTAGTTGACCACTGATTCACCCACCCCTCTCAGTGGTCCTATACTCCAACAAGTGGTATCAAAGAGGAAAGGTTCCCTTCAAAATTTAATCAAATTGGGTTGATCTTAGTGGTGGAGTATAATGGAAAAAAACAAAAGAAATAAAGGAAAAAGAAATATTCAGCAAAGTACTAAACAACAAGCACTACTTGAACCAAATATAAAGAATGATGGAGAAGCAATTATAAACAATGACTCACAAATAGAAGTGTATCCTATACCTAGAGCACCTTAGTTTAAAGGCACAAATTTTATTCTTTGGAAACTTAGGATGGAGACTTACTTATCTTCCTTAGGATTTGATGTGTGGACAATAGTAGATAAAGGTTATCAAGTATCTTCAATATCTCCTTCTACTATTGATGAGAAGAAGGATCTTGAATTCAAATCTAGGGCTATGGATGCTATCTTTAGTGGTTTTCCAAATGAGATTATTTCTAAATTCATGTATTGTAAGGATGCAAAGGAGGTTTGGAACAAACTGATTTATATGTATGAAAGTGATGAGTTGCTGGAAAAGACACCCTTGCAAATTGATACAGGATGTGATACATCTGAGAGAGAAGAAGACTGCTCTGTGAGAGATTGTGAACAATAGTTAGAAGAAAATGAGTGTGAAGTTGATCTTGAAGGTGAACTTACTTGTGCTCTTGGTGAGATTGAGAAATTCAGAGTGGATAATCAAAGATTAAGGTTGCAACTTCAAGAAGAAAAAGAGTTTAAAGTTAAGACACTTTCAACCCTTCAAGAAGTAGAAAAAATGATAATAGATATGAAGGTTCAAGTTGTAGAAGGCAAGAAAATAGAGGAAGAAGTTAATAAACAACTTAAAGCAAAAGAGGTTGATTGTGAAAAGTATGAATCAGAGATAGTTTCTTTGAAAAATGATTTAGGAAAAGCTTCTTCCAAGCTGCACAAGACACTTCAATTTGGAAAGAGCATTGAATTTTTATTTGAAATGTTAAGCAAGCAAAAACATCATAAGGGTACTACTTGACTAGGTTTTGAAGAAGGGCATAGTTCTAAGTGTTGGTATATGGAGCCTAATCAGACTCAATGGTTAAATTTTCCCCACTTTTGTCTGCGCGGATTTCCCCCCAAATTATTTAATGGGGGTTCGAGGGTAGTTCCCCCAAGATGGGGTCAAGGGGCAACGCCCCTTGCGGGGTCTGGGGGCAGTGCTCCTAGTGCACTCCTTGTCGCGATACAGGGTGGCATCGAGGGGCAGCACCCTTGAAACCTCTCACATTTTTTATTATTTTATAATGGCGTCAAGTGCTATTTTTCTATTGGCCAACATAAAAAAACCCTATTTTGTAACCGACATAATTCTTGATAAATGGCTAAGGGTTAGGGTTTTCTGTTGACATTGTATTGTAGCATTTGCAACAATATTGAGTTGCAAGGATTACTGGTTGTAATCGGTTTGATTTACTGGATAATAATATTGGACACTTTATTGGTGGATGTAGCCCGAGTTTGGGTGAACCACATTAAATATTTTCTCTTGCTATTATTATTTTTGTGTTTTTCATTTCTCTATTTAATCTTTATTTGCATTTAATTGATATTTTTTGCATACAATTCCTAACACTAAGGCTAGAGAAACACCAAGGAAGAAAATAGATCTAAACTATTATGTTGCTCCTAAGGCTGAAGACAAGAAGAAGACAACATATAATACTCTTGCACAAGCCAACAACAATAAGTTTAGAAGATCTTTCCATTTAGTGTTGCATCAAAAGTCCAGGTTTGACAATTCTTTTCATGGTTATTGTTATTCATGCTATGAGTTTGGTCATAAAGCAAAAGAGTGTAGGGTGCATGGTAAGAAAGTTGGATGTACTAAAAGCTCTTATGAATGGTTAAATAATAGAAGCAAAGTCACATGCTATAGATGCTATGAATTTGGACATAAAGCACTATTTTGTAGAAATCATCACAAGAAGACAAGCATTAAGAAAGTGTGGAGAAGGAAACAAGAGAAAGAAGAACCTAGTCTTGTGCATGTTGCACAAGAGATATCCTTAAATACATAAAGGATAGCATGAATTGAGAGGGATTTGTTCTTTTGTTGCATTATACAAACCCTAGAGTAAATAGAAAAAAGGTTTCATCAAGAAGAAATTATAGGAATGCTTTATTACAAGTTTTAGTTGATAATTTAAGATGCAAAATAGGGTGTGCACATGCTTTATTGATGGTTTATTTAGTGAACTTAATCAAATGTTCTCAACAATGAATTATCTTTAATCTATTTTATTTGAGCGACAGCTCAAATCACAGTGGTTCACATTTGGATTGATATCTTATTAACAATGCAAGTGTAATAAAAGGTGTGGCAATGAATAGAGAGATCAGTTTGACTGTTTTTTTTGTTATTGTGACAGTGATGCTCACCTTTACCTTCATCATGAATCTTGTATAGTTGAGGTGCTTGATAGTGCATATAGTCTACATCTTGGTTATCTTAGTTAAATCCTTCATGCTTCCAAGTTATATCTTTGCAATATACAGTGTGATCTTCTTTGCTTGCAGTGTTGTCATAGATTGCAAGTGTGCTCAGTTTTTTTTGTAAAGACTGCTATACATTTTCAAGTGATGTTCAAAGTGAAAGTCATCTTAAATAGTAGGAACAACAATGGTTTTCAATGGGTAAATTTGGCAAAGAATTTACAAAGACATTAAGTGGAAAATATCTCATAGGGTGGATGAATTTTTGTTTCATGGTTTTTACTTCAATGCTAGGTGGAGTTCTCTATGGAAAGTTGGTCTACTTTGTTGATGAATCAGTGTCAATGTCTTTGGCAATGTTATATTGCTATAACTCTTATGTTTCATGGGCTCTTTCTCAAGTCTTTCAGTAGTATACAGAGTAGTTTTTATCCCTCATCAAGATCCTTCCTTTGAACATGTGTACCTTAGAATTTTACCCTACTCTAATGTGCAAAATAACTAAAAATGCAAGTGCAAAAATACTAAAAACACCTCAATGATTAGCCTAAAGAGTGATAAACAAGGAAAATAGATGAAATACAAACGTAAATCGATTATACCTTCCTTGTTGTTGAAGACTCCTTGGTTGGCCCTTGATTTAGATGGATTTGTGTGTTCCTTGGATGGATTTTTGGTGTAGCTAGATGCAAGATTGAATATGCAAGATGATCAAAGTGGATGGCTAAATGATAGTGAATGATTGAGAATGCAAATTGGCAGCATAAGGTTACTCCAAATGAAAAGTGTTAAAAATGCCCTTGAGGAGGGGGTATTTATAGAAGAATTTGAATTCTCTAGAGAATTCAATGGTTGAGATTCATCCAACAAGGTCAAGATGAAGGGCTATGGTGGGTTGAGAACTCACAAGCCCTCACATCTTGACATGTGGATGGTGAAGTGGCTAAGAGGAGATGAGGTGTAAGTGATGTGGCCAAAAGGTACATGAGGTGT
>VDFB02105785.1:514722359-514779216 GCA_007258455.2 Sequoia sempervirens
TGGTGATGGTATGTAAGAAGGATGATATTTGGCACATGTGTCCAGATTATAGAGTGCTCAACATGTACACCATTAAAGATAAGTTTCCAATTCCAATCATTGATGATTTGTTAGATGAATTAAATGGAGCTATGTTTTTTACCAAGTTAGATCTTAGATCTGGTTATCACCAAATTCGGATTAAGGAGGAGGATATTTGTAAGACAGCATTTTGGACTCATGAGGGTCATTATGAATTTTTGGTGATGCCATTTGGTCTTACCAATGCACCATCTACATTCCAAAGTTTGATGAATTCCATTTTTAAGAAGTTCTTGAGAAAGTTTGTATTAGTATTCTTTGATGATATATTGATTTACAGCAAGACTTGGGAAGAACATTTGCAACATGTGGACCAAGCATTACAAATACTTGAAGATCATAAACTCTATGCTAAGCCATCCAAGTGTGCTTTTGGTCTTATAGAGGTGGAGCATTTGGGACACATAGTTTCACATGAAGGAGTAAAGGTGGACCCTAACAAAATCAAGGCTATCATGGAATGGCCTATTCCAAAAACCATTAAGAAACTAAGAGGATTCTTGGGATTGACAGGGTACTATAGAAGATTTGTGAAGAATTATGGTAGTATAGCAGCACCTCTCACCACTCTATTGAAGAAGGATTCTTTTCATTGGAATGAGTCTACCAATACAGCATTTGAGAGATTGAAGGAGGCTATGTGTTCAACTCAGGTACTTGCCACTCCTGACTTCACCAAGGAATTCATTGTGGAATGTGATGCTTCTGGAAATGGGATAGGAGCAGTGCTTATGCAAGAAGGTTGACCAATTGCTTTTGAGAGTCGTCAATTAAAAGGTAAGAATCTACTAAAACCTATTTATGAGAAGGAAATGATAGCAATACTCCATGCAATGAAACAATGGCGGCCTTATCTATTGGGTAGACATTTCAAGGTTAAGACAGATCATGATAGCCTAAAATATTTTTTGGAACAACGACTATCTTCTGAAGAGAAACAAAAATGGGTCACTAAGATGTTAGGATATGACTTTGAGATTGTATATAAGAAAGGGAAAGAAAATATTGTTGCAGATGCACCGCCGGGCGAAGCGATGAGAAAGATGAAGCCTTATTGTGTATTCCTTTCTCAATATTACGCTAAAATTTTGGTGATGGAAGCCAAAGGAGTGGCAAATGATGTTACACTAGTAACTTTACTCAGAAAAAGTGATCGTAGTAGTTTAGATAAGCTTTGTTGGAAGGGAGATAATCTTTGGTATAAAGAGCATTTGTATCTATGCAAGAATTCCACTCTTAAACACAAGATTCTCACAGAGTTGCATGAGTCTCCAATGGGTGGTCATTCAGGATTTTCAAAGACATATCATCGAAATAAGCAAGATTTCTTTTGGGAAGGGCTAAAGGGTGATGTTCAAAAATTTGTGGCTGAATGCTTCGGTGTGTCAAAGGCATAAAGGAGACAATTACGCACCGTGTCTCTTGCAACCCTTTATTCATTCCTAGAAGAGATATCCATGGATCTCATCATAGGGCTTCCCAAATCTAAAGGTCATAATGTCATCATGGTGGTGGTTGATAGGCTCACTAAATATGCACATTTCATTGCATTAGCACATCCTTTACAGCAAGTGTTGGCTAGAGCTTTTGGAGAATATCCAAAAACTACATGGTACACCTAAGGTTATTGTTAGTGATCGTGATCCTATCTTCACTAGTCACTTTGGAAAGATTTATTCTCATGTTTGGGTACTCAATTGGCTCTTAGCTCTTCATACCACCCTCAATCAGATGGGAAAACAGAGGTTGTTAATAAGTGTTTGGAAGGATATCTACGTTGTTTCACTTCAGAGAAACAATCCCAGTGGGTAGATTGGCTACCACTTGTGGAATGGTGGTATAACACTTCTTTTCATAGCTCATCAAAAATGTCTCCATTTTTGGAAATTTATGGATATCATCCTCCTTCCATCACATCATCAATTAAGGTGTCCCCAAGAGTTCAGGTAGTAGAAGACCACTTGCTTCATCAGCAACAAGTACTTTCAGGACTCAAAGAGAATTTAGCCATGGCACAAAATTGAATGAAACAACAGGCAGACCAACATCGTAGTGAAAGAAGTTTTGAAGTTGGGGATTGGGTCTTCTTGCGATTGCAGCCTTATAAGCAAATCTCACTAAAGCAGCAAAGAAAGAATAATAAGTTGTCACCAAAGTATTATGGTCCATACCAAATCATGCAGAAGATCGGTATTGTTGCCTACAAGCTTGAGTTGCCACCTACAACAAAGATACATCCAGTTTTTGATGTTTCCTGTTTGAAGAAGGTAATTGGGCATAATATTCCCACTCAAACAACACTTCCTCGAGATGGATGAAGAAGGAGAATCATTTTGGAACCAGAGTGCATTCACAAACACACACAAAGAAGCCGAGGAATAGAACTCTCATTGAGTATCTCATCCAATGGAAGAATTTACCAATTGAAGATGCCACATGGGAGGACGATGAGTTCATTTAAAAGAATCCCAACTTGATTAGCATTGAGGACAATGCTTCAAGAAGGGGCATGCTACTCTTAATATTATTGTACATCGGGTTATGAATAGTCGGCTTGTGGCTATCTTAACTCTCTATTAAGTCATATTATCATTAGTATATTGTTATTTAGTTGTTTAGGTCGGCCTAAGTCTTATATAGGTGTGTCTAAGTCGGCCTAGGTGATATCCTTGGCATAAATAGGTATATATAGGAGGTTGTGAGTCTTATTTCATCATCAAGTTGTGAAGTGTGTTCTCATTAGAGATATTTGGAGGTTTGCCCCCTCGAAGTGGCTTGTTATTCTCAGTTATTATCAAGTATTTGCGGCATATTTCATATCATATTCTTCTATTGTGCAAGTTATTTCATAACACTAAGAATCTTTGCATGAGCAATTTCATATCTAAACATATCAAGGCATACCAAGCATAGGCTACCAATCAACACTCATACTAAGGTATTGTTGATAATCAAAACCATATAGTACAAAGAATAATCACCATGATCCACACATGCAAAAAACCACTCCATACTCCCTCACAACTAGTATTTATACCTTTTCCAAGTTCTCCAACTCTTAACATGATAAATATATTAAAGAGACCTCATGTTGTTACTAAAAACAATGAATTAGAATAAAAATACATAACCAATCAACATAATAATCAAACTAGCCCCGTGCAAACCTCAACTCTAATGTTAAGTGAACATAAACCTCTTGGAAGAAACACAAGACCTAAGCGAGAGAACTTGCAAATCATATCACGTATCATGTCCTTCTACCGACACCTAAAGTAGTAATTTGTGTCATGTAAGATCTCCCACAAAACCTCAATTGAAAAACCTTAACAATACCTAACCGTTCAGTCTCACAGATCAAATGTATCTCATAGAACAAACAAGTAAATAAGTCCCTCTAAAACCAAGAAATATCCAACTCAAATCCATTCTATATACGGGAATAAACCTAATAACATATCTTAAAATCCTCATAAATGTCAACTTAACAAAGTCATCTATGCACAAGGAGATAAACATACCAAATACTTGAACGAACCCTCCAGAACTAATAAGCATAACTCAAGACCCATATCCATGAAAAGAAAAAGAATAAAACACAACACATCTTAAACAATGTGGCCAATACCTATTAGATGATTATCCATCTAGTAAACCAAGAGTTGGGAATGAGATTGGTCCTCCAAGATACACCAAGCCACAATGAATCTCTCCAACAATAATCTCCTCTATAGGTCCATCACAACTAAGGTTGAATTTAATTAAATAAATGTGAATTTATATAATAAAAGGTGAATGCCACGGCAACAGATGAATTAATTAAATAAATAGTTTTTTTAACTAATGTTTTGGATAGGGTAAAGTTTGGTGTGGTTAGGTGTAGAAAACTTTAGGAGTGTACATTTCCCCCCTCTTTGATATGGCATCACAACTAAGAGAAGTGACATTGTGTCAAAGAATAATAAAACACAATGGCTAGAAAGGGATGAGACATAGTGACATGATGCCCCATTTGTTAGAAGGATGGGAGTGGTGTTGAATGGAGTTTTTCATTGGTGTCAAAGGCTGATAGATTGTTTGTTGAATGGTGTCATGATGCTTGCATATTCAGTGAATTGCCATGCTTGTTTCAAGGTATCTCATCTTGATTGTTCATAAGGATATTGGTTGGTGCAAAGGTTGCAAGGAGTTTCTCTTGTTCATCATGGATCTCAAATCATGTTTCATGTTGCTTTAAGAATGTCAAAGGTGACATTAGGGTATTGCAGTGAATTGTCTTGTGGTGTTGCTTCAAGGCTTTAAGGTCTCAAAGCTTCAAGGTGCTTCAAGTCTAAAACATTTCATCAAGGCATTTAAGTCATTCATCAAGGTATAGCATCAAAGTATTAAAGGTTTCATTTTGTCAAGTATCAATTCATCAAGATATAGCATCAAAGTCATGGAGATACCAAAGATAGCTACATAAGATAGCAAAGTGCATTGCTTGATACTTCCAAAGGATGTTTGTTCATTCTATATTCGTGCTTTCATGTTACTTGTTGCAAAGTGATTTGTTATTGCAAAAGTATCACAAGGATTGTTTAAAGGTCTCAAGGCATTCATGACAAGTTTCATTCTTTCAAAGATGTAATAATGATGTTCAAGGTGTTGGGTTGAAGTGATTGTTCCTCATTGATGTTTGGTGCAACATGGAAAATTTCTTGTGATGCCATTTTTTATCATTTAGAGGTTTTGGTTTTTTAATATAGAAGGTTTCTTGAAAACCCTAACATTTAGGGTTTATCTCTGTAAAGTTTTTTTTAAAAGAAAGAATGCTTTTATTTTAATTTAAAGGTGAATTATAGTCACCGATCACCATTGTATTAAGCACCTTTTAAGGGGATTGATCTCATTTCTTAACCGACCCCTCCTTCAAAAGTTAACTGGCATGGCAGGTTAATCTTCTACATTCAACCATTCATAAAAAGATCACAAAATACCATTTGAAGTTTTCAGTGGCAGGTGATTTCGATCAAAGGTTCTCATTTAAATTTCAAAATGATTAGTTCCTTGAGTTCATTCTTTGACAGGAGGTGGAACGTATTAAGGGTTTTTGCAATGTTTTTTCTATTTGGAAATGAAAAGTTATTGGGTTTTGGTGATTGGTGCCAAATCAGATGAAAGATTGGTGTTTTTCCTTTTTGCATGAAGTATGTGAATGCTTGTGTGATATGAAAAAAGAAGAGATTTCTAGTTTCTTTGAAGAGCTTCTTCTTGGAGTTTAAAGAATTCATTGCAGAGTTCTTGAATATGAATTTTATTTTCACTTGATGTTGAATTCTTAATTGATTAATATTGGAGGAGGTTTTGATATGGAGGTAGATGATGTTATGACAAAAATCTGTAGCTTTTGATATGATGTCTACATGATTAAATGTTAAGAATTC
The DNA here is from genome assembly GCA_007258455.2 of Sequoia sempervirens. Lineage (NCBI taxonomy): Eukaryota > Viridiplantae > Streptophyta > Pinopsida > Cupressales > Cupressaceae > Sequoia > Sequoia sempervirens. The sequence continues at coordinate 514,727,867 of VDFB02105785.1, forward strand.
TATGATCAAAGTGGTTGAGAATTAAGTAGAATATGTGTGAATAGAATGGGAGCTTTGATTGAAGATGAGTAGGCTGATAAATGGTCTTTGATGATATCAAATTGAGGAGTTTTTGGTTCAGTCTACATGATCTTGATTATCTACTGTTAGCTAATTATAGTGAGGGTTTTGTTTTTGAAATGCATGTGAAGTAAAGTATATTCTGAGTTATTGATTCTAGTGAGGCTCTTTGTATTTCATAGTGTAAGTTGATATAGATTGAAGATGAGGTGTTTTTTGAAGAAGGTGTGATGGATATTTTTGATTAAAAACTATGACAGGCGGTGATTATAAGGTTCTCTTCTACAAGTCAGATTGAGGTATTTACAAAGAGGAGATACGAATAAAAATATTGATATAGCAGGTAATCAAAGTTCTAAGTGATACCTCTGTATGTTTGAAACCATGGAGTATGCTTTCTCTGTGTAGATTGGTATGATTTGGGTGAGCTTTTAAAATTTGGAGTTTTGAATATGTGATGTTGGTTTTTGAGGAGTATATTTTTTATTAAACATGATGGTAGGACAAATATGTTTTTTTAAGATGAAGTTATGATTACAGAGCCACATTATTTATCATAGTGGCGCTAAAAGGCTAAGATAAGTGAAGAAAAACTTTGATGAAACTTTTTCTTGAGTAGTGATTTAAAGTGAAATAGAGAAACCCTTTGTAACTTACTTTTTCTTGTGTTCAAAGTCTGAAGTTGGTACTTCAACCACTGGAGTTGGTGCTTCGAAGGAGAGTTGGTGCTCTTGGTGGGTTGGTGCTCACTAAATGTAATCAGGATTGGAGATTGATCAATGAGACCTTGGAGTTGGAGTGATAAGGAGTGGGTGCTCCTATCAACTTGATTTGTTTTTCTTATGAGGCATGATATTTAGCCAATGAGGCTTATTGTGTTGTCAGTGAGACGCAATTTGTGTACTACAAATTTTTGGCTATTGTAGCCTAATAGAGCTACTATTGAGAGTGTTTATTTACCCTTTTTAGGGTTTTTCCACTCATAAATTTGGTTTCTCTTCTTACTTGGATAATGTGTTTTATTGTATATAGTTCAGTACTTTTGATGTTCATGTGATATTCTATATTGCACAGTTTTGTATCTTTCATGAAATACAACATATTTGATTAATTAAAAGAATTTAGTTTATGAGATTGATTTTAGTTGACCACTGATTCACCCACCCCTCTCAGTGGTCCTATACTCCAACAAGTGGTATCAAAGAGGAAAGGTTCCCTTCAAAATTTAATCAAATTGGGTTGATCTTAGTGGTGGAGTATAATGGAAAAAAACAAAAGAAATAAAGGAAAAAGAAATATTCAGCAAAGTACTAAACAACAAGCACTACTTGAACCAAATATAAAGAATGATGGAGAAGCAATTATAAACAATGACTCACAAATAGAAGTGTATCCTATACCTAGAGCACCTTAGTTTAAAGGCACAAATTTTATTCTTTGGAAACTTAGGATGGAGACTTACTTATCTTCCTTAGGATTTGATGTGTGGACAATAGTAGATAAAGGTTATCAAGTATCTTCAATATCTCCTTCTACTATTGATGAGAAGAAGGATCTTGAATTCAAATCTAGGGCTATGGATGCTATCTTTAGTGGTTTTCCAAATGAGATTATTTCTAAATTCATGTATTGTAAGGATGCAAAGGAGGTTTGGAACAAACTGATTTATATGTATGAAAGTGATGAGTTGCTGGAAAAGACACCCTTGCAAATTGATACAGGATGTGATACATCTGAGAGAGAAGAAGACTGCTCTGTGAGAGATTGTGAACAATAGTTAGAAGAAAATGAGTGTGAAGTTGATCTTGAAGGTGAACTTACTTGTGCTCTTGGTGAGATTGAGAAATTCAGAGTGGATAATCAAAGATTAAGGTTGCAACTTCAAGAAGAAAAAGAGTTTAAAGTTAAGACACTTTCAACCCTTCAAGAAGTAGAAAAAATGATAATAGATATGAAGGTTCAAGTTGTAGAAGGCAAGAAAATAGAGGAAGAAGTTAATAAACAACTTAAAGCAAAAGAGGTTGATTGTGAAAAGTATGAATCAGAGATAGTTTCTTTGAAAAATGATTTAGGAAAAGCTTCTTCCAAGCTGCACAAGACACTTCAATTTGGAAAGAGCATTGAATTTTTATTTGAAATGTTAAGCAAGCAAAAACATCATAAGGGTACTACTTGACTAGGTTTTGAAGAAGGGCATAGTTCTAAGTGTTGGTATATGGAGCCTAATCAGACTCAATGGTTAAATTTTCCCCACTTTTGTCTGCGCGGATTTCCCCCCAAATTATTTAATGGGGGTTCGAGGGTAGTTCCCCCAAGATGGGGTCAAGGGGCAACGCCCCTTGCGGGGTCTGGGGGCAGTGCTCCTAGTGCACTCCTTGTCGCGATACAGGGTGGCATCGAGGGGCAGCACCCTTGAAACCTCTCACATTTTTTATTATTTTATAATGGCGTCAAGTGCTATTTTTCTATTGGCCAACATAAAAAAACCCTATTTTGTAACCGACATAATTCTTGATAAATGGCTAAGGGTTAGGGTTTTCTGTTGACATTGTATTGTAGCATTTGCAACAATATTGAGTTGCAAGGATTACTGGTTGTAATCGGTTTGATTTACTGGATAATAATATTGGACACTTTATTGGTGGATGTAGCCCGAGTTTGGGTGAACCACATTAAATATTTTCTCTTGCTATTATTATTTTTGTGTTTTTCATTTCTCTATTTAATCTTTATTTGCATTTAATTGATATTTTTTGCATACAATTCCTAACACTAAGGCTAGAGAAACACCAAGGAAGAAAATAGATCTAAACTATTATGTTGCTCCTAAGGCTGAAGACAAGAAGAAGACAACATATAATACTCTTGCACAAGCCAACAACAATAAGTTTAGAAGATCTTTCCATTTAGTGTTGCATCAAAAGTCCAGGTTTGACAATTCTTTTCATGGTTATTGTTATTCATGCTATGAGTTTGGTCATAAAGCAAAAGAGTGTAGGGTGCATGGTAAGAAAGTTGGATGTACTAAAAGCTCTTATGAATGGTTAAATAATAGAAGCAAAGTCACATGCTATAGATGCTATGAATTTGGACATAAAGCACTATTTTGTAGAAATCATCACAAGAAGACAAGCATTAAGAAAGTGTGGAGAAGGAAACAAGAGAAAGAAGAACCTAGTCTTGTGCATGTTGCACAAGAGATATCCTTAAATACATAAAGGATAGCATGAATTGAGAGGGATTTGTTCTTTTGTTGCATTATACAAACCCTAGAGTAAATAGAAAAAAGGTTTCATCAAGAAGAAATTATAGGAATGCTTTATTACAAGTTTTAGTTGATAATTTAAGATGCAAAATAGGGTGTGCACATGCTTTATTGATGGTTTATTTAGTGAACTTAATCAAATGTTCTCAACAATGAATTATCTTTAATCTATTTTATTTGAGCGACAGCTCAAATCACAGTGGTTCACATTTGGATTGATATCTTATTAACAATGCAAGTGTAATAAAAGGTGTGGCAATGAATAGAGAGATCAGTTTGACTGTTTTTTTTGTTATTGTGACAGTGATGCTCACCTTTACCTTCATCATGAATCTTGTATAGTTGAGGTGCTTGATAGTGCATATAGTCTACATCTTGGTTATCTTAGTTAAATCCTTCATGCTTCCAAGTTATATCTTTGCAATATACAGTGTGATCTTCTTTGCTTGCAGTGTTGTCATAGATTGCAAGTGTGCTCAGTTTTTTTTGTAAAGACTGCTATACATTTTCAAGTGATGTTCAAAGTGAAAGTCATCTTAAATAGTAGGAACAACAATGGTTTTCAATGGGTAAATTTGGCAAAGAATTTACAAAGACATTAAGTGGAAAATATCTCATAGGGTGGATGAATTTTTGTTTCATGGTTTTTACTTCAATGCTAGGTGGAGTTCTCTATGGAAAGTTGGTCTACTTTGTTGATGAATCAGTGTCAATGTCTTTGGCAATGTTATATTGCTATAACTCTTATGTTTCATGGGCTCTTTCTCAAGTCTTTCAGTAGTATACAGAGTAGTTTTTATCCCTCATCAAGATCCTTCCTTTGAATATATTTTTTTATGGGTTGGCATGTTGCAATGATCTCTTTGGTGTAGTGATCTTGAATAGTGTTAAGTTTATGCAACTGGTACAAGGTGTTAGTATCTAATGATGATATGTCATGGAGTCTACACTTGGCAGTGTGAAATTTTTGCATGTGGCTTGAAATGGACATTTTGAATGTCAATGAAACTTTTTTCTTGGTGAAAGTAGTCTTTATACCCATTTGAATGTTTATTCTTGCATAGTAGTGGAAGTGCAATTGTTAACCTCTTGCTCATATTGACAGTGTAGTAGATTTTCACTCATTGGACAGTGGAAATGTATTATGTGTAGTGTAGTGGATTTGATCAAATATTCTTGTTAATGAAAATATTTCTAGATGTTCCTAATGATATCTCATAGCCTCTCAATGGTGACTTTCTTGCTTTGACAATATATTGGTAAGGGACAGTCTTTACAATGTAATCTTGTATATCAATTGTCAAAGATTCATGGTGATACATCTTAGTGTTATAGTGGTTGTCGGTGACCATTCATTCTCAATAGGTCTTGATGCTTAGTGGTATCAGTGTGTTTTAGTATAATCATGCTACAAGGTTGAGAGTTGCCTATTCTATTTTTATTGTCTTAAGATATTGTGCCAAGCCTTTGTCTTATAGTGCTTCACAAGAGATCTTGTATCAAGTAATCATGTGTGTTTAGGGTTTAAAAATGATGAGGGTCTAAGTTCTAAAACCCTAAGCTATTATTTTTCAAAGTCTTCTTATCATTCTTGAAAAGTGTTATACTTATTTTATACAAAGGAATGATTGTAAATGATAAGAAATTTGCATCTGTGGTTTGCTGCTCTCGGTCAATGATTGAAAGGGTATCTCTGAATTTTGAAAGTGTATATATAAGGTGTTAGTGTGCATATATCTTCAAGTGATGGCTATGACATATGTCTGTCTAATGGTTTGGTATGAATAATCTTATATAGTGTTTGACTCACATAATGCTCAGTTCAGTGATAATGAGTTGCAAAGGGAGCTAGTCATAGGGGGAGTCATCTTTTTGACTAAGTGGCAAGTGGTTGCATTGTTTATATACCATTGATCAGTCATCTTTGTGATGGATAGTGACAGTGTTATTGATAGTTTTTTTGTGTATACCCTTGCAAGATACAATAATAGGGGTCTTGATATAGTTTCATATCTTAGTTAAGGTATGACAACCTTATGCATTTAGTTACAATGAGTAGGAAACACAGATAGTGAAGACCATTCAAAAAGGTTTTTCAATGCATAAAATTGTGGTGAGGATGTCATATAAAGACATTGCTCTCTCTTGTAGTTGATAGGAGCAAGTTTTTGAAAAAGAGAGTGGTATGCAAAGAAACATGTTAGTCATATAATTGCAGCATATACATGGACAATGGTTTTTGCAATGCTAGACAGTGGTATAATGGATGAACAATGGTAGGTTGCTCAAGTAAATTTTAAGCCCAAGCTTGATAGTTTTGGTGTAGTTGCTTTGAACTGCTTGATGGAATGGAAATTTGTTTGTTGTAATGGAAACCTTTTTTTTTTGGATGTTGATAGCTTGCATTCTCTATGGTTCTTACTACAACAGTTCTTTTGCACTGCAAGTATAAGATGGTAGTTAGGTATGGATGTTTGTTACTACTTCTATATAGAGCTCAGTTGCATGGGGGGGTGATTATTTTTAAACCTAAGTAGCTCTTTGCCATTGTTTTCAAAGGGGGAGAGAGTTGAGTTGGAGTTGGTGTTGGTTTTTCAAAGTTGGTGTTGGGTTGACATCAATGCCAAAGGGGGAGTTTGTTGAATGGAGTTTATCATTGATGTCAAATGCTAATAGATTGTTTTTTGAATGGTGTCATGATGCTTACATATTTAGTGAATTTCCATGCTTGTTTCAAGTTATCTCATCTTGACTGTTCATAAGGATATTGGTTGGTGCAAAGGTTGCAAGGAGTTTCTCAAATCATGTTTCATATTGCTTCATGGATGTCAAAGGTGACATCAGGGTATTGCAGTGAATTGTCTTGTAGTGTTGCTTCAAGGCTCTAAGGTCTCAAAGCTTCAAGGTGCTTCAAGTCAAAAACATTTCATCAAGGCATTCAAGTCATTCATCAAGGTGCTTCAAGTCAAATTCAATTCATCAAGTTATAGCATCAAAGTATTAAAGGTTTCATTTTGTCAAGTATCAATTCATCAAGGTATAGCATCAAAGTCATGGAGATTCCAAAGATAGTTGTATAAGATAGCAAAGGTGCATTGCTTGATACTTCCAAAGGATGTTTGTTCATTCTATGTTCATTCTTTCATGTTGCTTGTTGAAAAGTTTTTTGTTATTGCAAAAGTATCACAAGGATTTTTTAAAGGTCTCAAGGCATTCATGTGAAAAGTTTCATTCTTTCAAAGATGCAATAATGATGTTCAAGGTGTTGGGTTGAAGTGTTATTGTTCCTCATTGATGTTTGGTGCAACAACATGAAAATTTTCTTGTGATGCCATATTTTATCATTTAGAGGTTTTGGTTTTTTATTATAGAAGGTTTCTTAAAAATCCTAATATTTAGGGTTTATCTCTTGTAAAGTCTTTTTAAAAATAAAGAATACTTTTGTTTTAATTTAAAGGTGACTTATAGTCACTGGCCACCATTGTCTTAAGTGACCTTTTAAGGGGATTGTTCTCATTGCTTAAATGGCCCCTTCTTCAAAAGTTAACTAGCCTGGTAGGTTAACTTATACATTCGACCATTCATTAAACATCAACAGATAGCATTTGAAGTTTTCAGTGGCAGGTGATGTCGATCAAAGGTTCTCATTTAAATTTCAAAATGGTTAGTTCCTTGAGTTCATTCTTTGATAGGAGGTGGAACGTCTTAAGGGTTTTTGCAACATTGTTTCTATTTGGAAATGAAAAGCTATTGGGTTTTGATGATTGGCACCAAATGAGATGAAAGATTGGTCTTTTTACTTTTTGCATGAAGTATGTGAATACTTGTGTGATATGAAAAAATAAGATATTTCTAGTTTCTTTGTTCAGAGCTTCTTCTTGGAGTTTAAAGAATTCACTGTAGAGTTCTTGAATATGACTTTGATTTTCACTTGATGTTGAATTCTTGATTGATTAATATTGGAGGAGGTTTTGATATGGATGCAGATGATGTTATGAAAAAATCTGTAGCTTTTGATATGATGAATATTTTATGGACAAATGGTGATGTCTGCATGACTGTATGTTAAGAATTCTATGATCAAAGTGGTTGAGAACTAAGCAGAATATGTGTGAATAGAATGGGAGCTTTGATTGAAGATGAGTAGGCTGATAAATGTTCTTTGATGATATCAAATTGAGGAGTTTTTGGTTAAGTCTATATGATATTGATTATGTATTGTTAGCTTATTATAGTGAGGGTTTTGTTTTTGAAATGGATATGAAGTAATGTATATTTTGAGTAATTGATTCTAGTGAGGCTCTTTGTATTTCATGGTGTAAGTTGATATAGATTGAAGATGAGGTGTTTTTTGAAGGTGTGATGGATTTTTTTAATTAAAAACTATGACAAGCAATGATTATAAGGTTCTCTTCTACAAGTCAGATTGAGGTCTTTACAAAGAGGAGATACAAAGAAAAATATTGATATAGCAAGTAATCAGAGTTCTAAGTGATAACTCTGTATTTTTGAAACCATGGAGTATGTTTTCTTTGTGCAAATTGGTATGATCTGGGTGAGATTTTGAAATTTGGAGTTTTGAATATAGACATGATGGTAGGGTAGATATGTTTTTTAAGATGTGATTATAGAGATGCATTCTTTATCAGATTCGTGTTAAAAGGCTGAGATAAGTGAAGAAAAAAATTGATGAAGCTTTTGCTTAAGTAGTGGTTTGAAGTGAAATAGAGAAACCTTTTGTAACTTACTTTCTCTTGTATTCAAAGTCTGGAGTTGGTGCTTCGATGTTTTCAGAGTTGGTGCTTCGAAGGAGAGTTGGTGCTCTCGGTGGGTTGGTGCTCACTAAATGTAATCAGGATTAGAGATTGATTAGTGAGACCTTGGAGTTGGAGTGATAAGGATTGGGTGCTGCTATCAGCTTTTTTTTTCTAGTGAGGCTTATTGTGTTGTTAGTGAGACACACAATTTGTGTAGCGCAAAGTTTTGGCTATTGTAGCCTAATAGAGCTATTATTGAGAGTGGGGTTTTCACCCTTTTCAGGGTTTTTCCACTCATAAATTTGGTGTCTCTTATTTCTTGGATAATGTGTTGTTTTGTATATAGTTCAATACTTTTGATGTTCATGTGATATTGTATATTGCTCATCTTTGTATCTTTCATGAAATACAACATCTTTGGTTAATTAAAAGAGTTTAGTTTATGAGATTAATTTTAGTTGACCATGGATTCACCCCCCCTCTTAGTGGTCCTATACTCCAATAGTGAGGAGGAGGGAGGTTGGTATTTCCCATTGAGAGAATGGGCAGGTTTGAAGATCATGGACATGCTCTTGAAACAGATGGAGGGAGAAGTGGATAAATGATATAATAGATGAGGATAAGGAGAAATAGGTTAGGATAATAAATATGGATGAATGGAGGGATAGAGTAGAATAGTTAGAAATCACATATGTGAGAGAAAGCTTTATTTAATATTACACTCAACATTAAGTACAAAGGTAGAAGGCTCAAAGTGACGACCTGTCATGTGTGTAGAGGACTAACCCAAAATAAAAGGTCACCTACAAGCATGTTCCTTATGACACCATGACATGGAATACTAGGTTACCATTATGGCAATAGGTTGTAGGGACTATGATAGATATAAATAAATGACAATACACACAAGTAGATAATAAAAAAATGCACAACAATATAAAGAAAAATTGGCGTTGCCCCTATTCATGTTGAAAATTGATTGATTAATAATGATAATGAGGATAGTAGTGTTAACAATAATATCAATGTGAGGATTAGGATGTTAGGAAATAATGCATAATACCCACATTCTTAATGCATTTCCTACATAACCCCATGAGAGATAAGAATGTATGCATGTAACCATAATGCATAGATCAAATAGACAAGCCACAAGATAACACAAGATATACACTAGGAAAACCCTCAAGAAGGAAAACTCGAGCCTCCAAAAGTAGACATACTCCATCTATTATTCAATAATAAAAAATTAAAAGAGTTAAAATGAATTTACCTCTAAAGCATCAAGTCTCTCCAATGCATCCTACATGTGTCCAAGCATGAATCCACACATCCCATGCCATGCTTCACATATGTACTCCTCAGAAATACTCAATAATGATAACTCACTCACCTAGCCAACCTTAACCACTAAACATGTGCTTGATTTTATAGACTTAAGCTCACATAAATACAACCAAGTGGTAAGATAAAACTATGTACCACAAAATCGTGTTAATACAAAACCACTAACCCCTCATTTAATATTGGGTAGTAGGTTTTCACTTTATTAAATATTTTCACCAATATTAAATTATTATTTCATGTCTCTCACACATTAAATAATAATCCAATATTACAATACAACATAAAGTGTTCCCCAAATAATTACCTAGTGTGATTAACCACACCTCCTAGGTGCATCATAACTAAATAATTATTTAATTACAACATTACACTATAAAATTTTATGCAATGGTGTACAACACCATATCCCAACATTCTCCCACTTGTATGCATTACATAAGGGATCAATCAATGAAATACATCATCATATCCATACGTGTAACTGCATGAATCTCCAATATGTTATTGTGCTCCATCAAGATACTTGCAATAAGACCACCATATCAAGCAAGAACTCCTCTCATCCTCCAATATGCCTCCTATGGAAGAAAAGGAATGTGCCAAGGTGAAGATGCACCAATCCAAGAACACAAGCATCAAATCCAAGTGATAACAAACGATCCAAACAAGATTCTGTGAAAGGTGAAAAACCCACATGATTAGAAATAACATCCACAACACATGCTAATACATCCAACCATCCATACCTCTTAGGTATCAATAACATTAGTAAACTCATGCCATCAACATATGCAACCCATAAAATGCAATCACAAGCTCCATATATCAAACCTGTCAATGAAGAACATACATATCTTGGAACTCCCATTGCATGGGTAATATCAAAGCATATCAAGTCTACCAATCAACACTATATCAAGATGTGATAAATGATCAAAACATGAAGTACCAAGAACAATCACAATTTTCTACACATGCAACACCAACAACTACATAATCTCTCACAACCTATCACCACAATCCTCCCAAGTCATAGGAACATGAACCTCCAGGAAGGAACCATAAAATGAAGAGAGAAAACCTGTAAACCATAACATGTCCTACCAACACCTCAAAGTGAAACACTTTGTTAAGTATAATCTCCTAACAACCCCAAATGAGAAGCCTCAACAACACCCAAAATAACATTCAATCTCTTAGATCAAACACAACATATGAATCATGTAAATGCCAACATGGATGTAAGCCTCTCTAACCAAAAAGATTAAACTAAATATAGCCATTACCAAATCAATAAATCAACCCATAAAACATCTCCTAAAATCCTCATTAATGAATGATATCATAAACTCAAATCCACAAGGAGATAGCCAAGCCAAACATCTCTCAAAATGAATCCTCTAAAACTAACTATCCATAGCTCAAGATCCATATCTATGAAAGATAAATCAATATAAACTCATGCTAAATAATCCTCAAATGAGTCTCCAAAATCAATCATCATGACTCAACTCATTGCCGGGAGAAATCAAAGCACAAAACATAAACACATCAAAAATAGGATGGGAAATACCTATTAAATGATAAACCGACGAGTAGACCAAGAGTGGGGAATGAGAATGCTTCTCCAAGATAACCAAGCCATCACGAATCACTCCAAGAATAATCTCCTCTATAGGTCCATCATGAACTCACATCCATATCCAGGTTAAAGCTCCTTAGACTTCCCGCTAAAACCTCTAAAGAGTAACCATCTGAAGAAAATGTCTCTAATCACAAGAGAACTCCAACCTCACCCACGTCTCCAAGTATCCATGAGCACCTCCAATTGATCAATTCATGCTAAGCTCCAAATGAAACATTGCACTATCATGAAGCTGGCAAGAAAATGATCAATGTACCCAATACCAAGAGAACCAACAAGATCAATGTCAAAGATCCAAATGTAGAATCAGGAACCTATTATGACATCATGATCTAACCATCTTCACATGCAACAATGTATACATCTTTGTCTCAAGGATTCAAGAGAACATGTATCATGTCAAACCTCTAAACTAGTATCAAGAGTAAACCATGACACAATACCAATCACACTCTAAACCAAGAATCAACCATCTCTAATCATATTAAGATAACCATCTCCAATGATGAATCCATGTCACTACCAACAACTCCCATTGAACCGTGATACTAAGCTACACATGACATCGTGACAACCATATCCTCCATGAAGATCATCCAAGTCCACACATAAAATTGAAATGCCAACCATACCAAGTAGAACCAAGATCTCCAAGCCAAGAAGATACAATCACCAAAAAAATGCCAAATAATCACTGTCAAAAGATCCCATTAAAAATTGTAACCAATGAAATAACCAAGCTATCATGACATAATGATCAAACCACATGCTAAAAGTCCCAACAAATAACTAATTAGGTACTCTAACCATCCATTCTCTCATCTCAAAGCAACATACCAATGCACAAACAATGACAAACAAGGCCAACTAATAAAGTTTGCATCAACACTGAAACAATCTCATGGATATAAAAAGTCCACACCGAGTCATACCACTACAATTGAATAAGTGTAAACCCATACAATTACATAACTCATAGATACCAAACAATGAAGCATGCAAAATCATCATCACAATAGCAACCTGCAAATCGAGATATCAAATAAGATAATCCTATAGACATCAAGACTTAAACATCAAATCAACCACAAATCTGATTTTCTAACCAAATCACCACCAAACAACAACATACATGATCATGTTGTTCCAATGCTCAAATGTACCTACATATCCATGACACCATAATCATATAAGCCAATGCTATATTTGCACTCAATTATCACCCATACAAGACTCCAAGTCTCCACTTGTGTCAAACTATGTCCTCAAAATTGAAGACAACTTGTGTACCTGTCACCATCAAAGTATAACTTTGAAAACACCTATAAAATTATACCAGAAATTAGCACCAAATTGATAATTAGCTATATCACTATAAATATTATATTAAAACATATACTCCCTCAAGCAGGGAAAACTTTAGTGGTGAATCTTCGCCAATTGGCGAATTCTAGGAATCGGTCAACTCGTAATTGGCGAATTTCTCGCACCCACAGGGTATCCAAATCGCCCGAAATTTACGAAACATAGGTCCAATGCATGTCGATTCGCCAATAATTTTTTTTATGAGGCATATTTAAGCAAAAAATTCGCCATTGTCAAACTATGCATTTCAAATGGACTATTTTTGCCTAAATCCCGGAAGCATTTAATAAAAAACACCTAAATGTTCACCAATACTATTAAAACGACATTATATCAGGACCCATTTTGCCAATTAAAATTTACAAATAGTTGCTTGTGAAGACTCATTTTTCCAATTAAAATTTATAAATAGTTGCTTATGAGGACCTATTTCGCCAATAACATTAAAAAATAATTAAATTTGAGGACACATTTCGCCTTGAAAATTACAACGTATTCACCAAATTTTTAATATACCATTTAAAAATCCCGCGGAATTTGCCAAATATGGAATCATGGATTGATATAAATACAATTGAAAGTGTCATTTATTCTTACACATTTTGTTCGGTTTTGAGGTTCTACTTCTCGATTCATAAGTTAGCGAAAGCCAAAAATGTAGACTTAAAGGTGAGTGATCACTGATCATTTCTTCATAGTGTTATTAGTTATAATAATAAGTTTCTTTATCTCTTTTCCATTCTTGCTTCAGTCTTAAAGATGATATTGAGTAGGGAATGAGATCTATATTATTATTCTTTGTCCTTAAACAAGAAGACATTTTTTTCTAGTTTTTTATTCGAAGTGAGAGATGAATATGACAATCAAATTAGAGATCAATATGTCGAGTGACTTGAGCAACAACGGTAAGGATCCTATCGCTCCTCAGGGTGGTGAAACTACTCTTGCCACTCCTCAGGGTGTTGAAAATACTCCTAGCGCTCCTTAGGGTTCGGGTGGTGAAAATACTCCTGCCGCTCCTTAGGGTGTTGAAAATACTCCTGCCACTCCTCAGGGTGTTGAAAATACTCCTACCGCTCCTCAGGGTGGTGAAACTACTCCTGCTGCTCCTTAGAGTCAGGGTGGTGAAAATACTCCTATTGCTCCTTAGGTTGTTGAAAATACTCTTGCCGCCCCTCAGTGTGGTGAAGATCAAGAGACTCAGAGGCCATCAAAACATCCAAAACTTAGACGTACCATACAGTCTTACTTTGGAATTGCCAAAGCTTCTAATCAATTAGGTCAAGATGGAGCTACATCATCAAATCTTCCACCAAATATTGGTAGCATTCACAATACCTCAGCACCAGCTGAAGGTCAAGTTGAGATTGTCATTGATTTAAATCAAAATGTATCAAATTCAAATGGGGATGGAAATACCGTAGAAGATGCTCCAAGGGATACCCTGGTTAGCCAGAATGAGATAATTGGATTGGATGAGGATGATGTTGGCAGCAAGAAAAGGAAAAACAAACCAAAAAGGGGGCGTGAGTGGGAAATGACAAGGAATTTTCAACTTGGTTGGTTGTCAAAGTACCCATTCATTGTAGCAGTGAGGGAATCAGACAATATTGAAAAAGCAACACATGCCAAATGTACAATTTGTACTTGGAAATTGGGAAAACCCAAGACGTTGCAACTAAAGATTGACACTCTAGAAAAGCATATTGGTAAAGTTTATGAAAAACAAATCATAGACGAAAAGGAACAATCAGTCTTACGATGGAAATCAAAGGAAGAATGTCTTCATGTTAGGTATGTCATGAATTATGAAGAGCATCAACAAAGCATGTCAAAGCTTGCTGCATGTAAAGGTACACTTGAGGCTCAATTTGGAAAAGCAATGGAAGGAGCAAATTTTTCAAAAACTGTTCAAATGAGTGTTGTTTTTCATATTTTGTCGAGAGGGCGTCCTATGACAGACTACCTAGAATATTTTTGTTTATTATCTTTTTTGAATGTTCCTCACTATCCCTACACACATTGGTCAGTAAACGCTGGATGGGAATGGGAAAAGTGTCTTGCTGCAGTGGAAAAGGAAGATTTAAAGGAGAAAGTAAAAGAGTCAAACTTCATTGCATTATCTTTAGATGAAGCTACTGCGATAGACAATACTTCTTGGGTCTGTATGCATTTGTATAATGTACAACATGTTTTCCAAGCTCATCTTCTCTGTGTTCATAAAATGAAGGATAGTTCAATATCGCATAATATATTTGAACTAGTCAAGAAATATTTGAATGAAATTGCAGGTATGGATGAGTTGAAAATTGCAAAAAAGTTGGTGTGTGTAGGAGTTGATGGAGCTGTAGTGATGCAATGTCAAAGGACCAGTGTTTGCACAAAGTTACAAATTACTTGTGCACCATACATGCTTGGAATTCACTACATGACCCACAGAATAAGTTTGGCATTCAAAATTGTAAGCAAGTTTCGTACAGTATCAAAAGTTGAAAATCTAGTCCGCAAGATCCACGCATACTTCTGCTGAAGTCTCAAACGTTTCACAAAATTTTAGAATTTTGCTGAGGGAATAACACCAGGAAACAAGCTTCTCAAGGATTTCGATACTAGATGGATCTCCCTGCATGGACTAGCACAATGAGCTCTTTTAGAATATCAATCCTTAATTTTAGTGATGTACGAAAACTGCAGCACAGTAGACAAAGCTCCTAACCTCTTACATAGGTTAAGTGATATAGAGACACTCTTGACTTTAGCTAGTCTTCTCCCCATGCTGGATGAAATGAACAGTCTTGTGAAGAAATCCCAAGACAAAGCTATGTATATTAATGAATATGCCAATTTGTGTAAAAATACATGCTTGGCCCTCGATCATTTATATCTAGATTTAACACAAGATGGTGTAGATTATAACCTGTGGCAGAAAATTATTGATTTGAATGATCCTGATAATTATTTACAGTTTAATGGAAGTGGGCACTTATGTATCTATGCATGTGGATATGAGATACAAATGTACCGATGTAAGACTACCAGGCGCTCTAGCAAAGAAGTACCTATTAACGAGGAAGATTTTAAAGACATTGTTAAATTTGTTGGTGATAATTTGAAGGAAATTGCAAAATCTCTTTCCTCAGAGATTCATGAAAGATTCCCTCAAGATGAAATACTTGAAGCCATTAGTATTGTGTATCCTCAATTTTTGGAAAACCGAGATAACCCAAGATTTTGTCATGCTCAAGTAAAAATCTTGATCAAACGATTTTCAAAAACAGTAACAATCAATGAGCAGAAAATAGAAGGAATTTTAAATGAAGATAAGCTAAGAAAGCAATGTAAGGATTTTGTAGTAGCTATTAAGGACCAGTATAAATCCATGGGCAAGGACAAGGCCTTTGAACCAGGATCAATAAAAGGGGTTTGGACAAACTTAGGTCAGAGTGAAATATTGCGCAATAAGATATCAAAATATTTCAAACTTGTTGATTTATGTCAAACAATGATATTGGGGTCAGTGGAGGATGAGAGAGTTTCCAGTACATTAAGGTTTTTGAAATCAAAGTTAAGAAACAAACTAGACAAGAATTTGGAAAATTACTTGAGGATGAAAGGAACTGCGTATAATATCAAAAAAATTCCTTTTGATAGGGCACTCGCAATATGAAGGTCCACATGTGAAAGAAGAGGGACCGGTCTGTGCAACACTCCAATTCCAAAGGCTGGTACTGATGGCACTGCCATGGGCAGTGAGACTGGGACATATGACATTGACAAAAATGACATAGTGAATGTTGAAATTGAGACACAAGCCGAAGAATTTGAAGAGCCGACTCAAAATCAAGAGCTTCAAGATGACTCTTTTACTCTATCTGATGTTGAACGTCAGTTTCGGGACTCTGACTCCATTTGGGAAATGGAAGAGAATTAGCAGCTTTTAGGTATTTATACTGCACTACAAGATTCATGAATTAGTTTCCATTGTTCCAAACTGTAGTTGATGATATTTTATATTGTATTGAATGAAAATTGAGATTGTAAATCATTGCACTTCATGATATTTTATTTTATATTGCACTTCATGAATCATATTCCAAACTTTAGTTGATGATATTTTATATTGTATTCCATGAAATTGTGATATTTTATATTTTATATTGTATTCCATGGTATTGAATTTGATATGTGTTTCTGCATCATTTTTAAAGAACAACACTTATCACTCAACTCATAAATTCCTATTTCATTTCCATTCACAAAATCTTTGATAAATAACTCAAAGAATATTAATCCATTCCTTGAACAAAAGTTAACAGTTCAACATCCAAAATTTATAAGCTAACAGAAGCTAAGAGTTCAACATAAATAACTTATAAAGACATCCACACAACTTAAACAATAAAAGCTTAAACTACCAAATCACCTAAATTATTCAAAGAACTCCTTACGCATCCATCACCATAAAATCTTTATTCATATATAAACATTCCACAACAATGAAATTAACCAAAAATTTATCATTCCAATAATAGACAATCCATTGGAAAACTACTCAACAAAAGCACAATAAATCCACACAGTACACACCATAAATCAAATATTTTACATGCATGAACTTCGCCATTGTCTTTCTATATTGAAATAATAGAAAAGCAATAAAAATAGTAGAGTTTTTTTTGTCTTGATAACGGTTCCTTGAAGACAACCATTTTAGAAATTAAAATAAAAAGTCTTTGAAGTATCAAGAGAGCCAAATTAAAGAAAATAACATAAAAACTAAAAACTAAACAGCACTGACTCCTTCGCTTTCAATATTTTTCGCCTCCTTCTCCTTCAGTAACACCTCATGTGCCTTTAATCTTTGCCTATATTCTCGATACTTGGTGAAAATTGCGGTGATGTTTTTGCTCCCTGGCGTTGTAGTAATCTGTAACCTGGTTCTCCATTTTCCCAAAGCCTTTTCAGAATCAAACAACATCTGAGATCTTCTCTCTTCTCTAGAATTATACACCTTCAGGTGGAGCTCCATTGCACTGAGTTTTGAGAAGGACTCCCATGTCACTATAGCAGGATCGGATATTTCTTTATTGTATTTCTCTCTAAACTTCAGAGAGATCTCTCTTATATCTAGAATCCTTTCATCAAACTCATCAATAAATTTTGCTCCCAGAATATGAAAATATTTTTTAATTTCCTCCAACATTTCATAATATTTTTCAAGTGTGTTCTTAATTTCATTCACCAGATTATCATATATATTCAATTTCCATTCTAATGAATCGAACCAGGAAGGGTCTAGCTCCTTAGGATTATTCAAAATTTTCTCACCAATTATTATCTTCGGATCCATACAGTTCAATTCTTTCATTTCCTGAGAGAGCACATAGAGACTAGTTTGATCTTTTTTGACATCCTAAAGTTCTCCTATCAACTCCTTCCTCTTGTCAAGAACTCGAGTGTAAAACTACAAAGATTTATTCAGAAAGAAGATAGCCTCTTGAGATATTGTTTCGATCCCCTCACAAGTAGCTCTAGAATAGATCAAAATCTTTTTAATTTTCTCTATGGTGAGCACATCGATGCCCTCTACCTGAGGCTGAGAACTTGAGGCTTCATTAGATGTAGGAGGAGTGACCATGGAAGAAATAAAGTTACTCAATGTGAGGACTTGAGATTGTAGTTTTATATTTTCTTTCCTTTGTTCTTTCACTCTTTTAATAAAGGTAATGACTCAAAAATTGGCATGGTACATATCAACTTCCAGTGTTGGAGGCCCCATATCAACATGTATGACTTTGTAGTCCACCGCTGTTATTTCATCTTCATTTAAATCCTTGACAGGGTTAGCAATTTCTAACATTTGATTTCCAGAAGTAGCATCAGCCACCATCCTTGACATCCTCTTGGATTTCTTAGGTTTTGAAGAGCTTTGAAGTAAATTTGCAACCGTATCCACTCCAACTATCATTGTAGGAGTATACTTTCTCTTCTTCTCCATTACTTTTTTTAGCCATCCTGGGGAGGCTACTACCAGACCAAAATCTTCTTTTCCAGTAATAGTTTCTTTAGGAGCGGTAGGAGTGAAAGGTGGATTATCAGGCGAAGAAGAGGGAATTTCAGAGTCTTTAGACATAGGAGGAAAGATATTATCTTCAACGATCTATTTAAAGATAGCTTCAGAATTTGCAACCACAAGTAGAAGTTTTTCTTGATCAGTATTCTTCTTAGGGGGTAGGAGAAAGCACACTGTCTTGTTCACAGATTCTCTTCAACTTGACTGTTTCTTGTGGCCTATCACCATCACCTCTTGAATGAGAATTTGCACTAGACGACCTAATAGAGGGTTTCCCTGATGATACACTTGCACCAAATGCTTGCGTAGACCCCTGTTCATTCTTTTGTGATGACTTCGGCTCCCGAACAGGACCAACAACTTGCCACCATTTCCCATCCAACCAATCCTGGGTTCTTTTAAGCACTGGGGTAGCATGCACCCTCATATCTGAAATTTCACTTTGGTTTCAATCAACCCTAGGGTGCGATTTATCAGGCAATTTTTCATATCCAGGATCTAAGATTGTTGAATCCTCAGCTACATTTTCAGGAATGTCAAATTAAAGACCGAAAGTCTATATTTATTTTAGCGTTAGCCTCATATAATCTCTTCTCAAAACTTCATTCTCATTGACACAATCTTCCCAAAAATCTTTGATAGATGGGTGATGCCAATATGAGCTCCCTCCATAGAGATTATGCTTCACAAAACCCTTACTATCAAAATTAGCTCTCATAGACAAATTATGGAGGTTATATTCCTTGAGAAGTCCTTCAGCTCCCCTGGCCATCTGGTTTGTTTTGCACAAAAAAGAAGGGGTCTCCAATGGGAAGGCATACCCTCGTTTCCCCATGTTCGTATACTTAATATTAACTATTGCCATTTGTTGAAAAACTTCCAGAAATATCATTAAATCTTCAGGATACCGAGGTAATTTCAATGGGGCTTTCTCAAAACCCCCTATTCTCATATAGGAGAACTTATCAAATTGGATATAAAAACTCCCATATTTTGATACAAGAGAAATGGATTTAGGGGAAAGGTGCATTTTTGGATTTCCATCCAGCTTCCTCACATCCTCCATTAAAAATGCATCATTAACATGACAAAAATCATCCATTCCAATTTTTTTAATGAACTGAGGAAAGCGTTTATACACAGGCATATCATAAGCTGGGGTTCCTTGCGGCTCCAACCCTAGCCAAAAGGACATCTGACTACCTACAATGTAGGTCAGGCAAGAACACATACAGAAAGTATCAGTCTTATGGAAATTAATTAATTGCACTCATTAAAATGGAAGCAAATAACTTCAGCCCAATCAATGAAAATGTTCTCATCACAAACTGTCAAGATAAACTAGTACATCCAATCCTCAAATAACTCAATTTGTGCATTCCCAACAATGTGGTGCAATAAAGCAATAGCATCTGCAATTTCTCCCTTAAAATGCAATCTTCTGAGTTTATTTGGCAGTTGCGACTTACCTTTCCTTTCAGTCTTCAACCAAGTTTTGGCCATGGAGTTCTTACACCAGTATTTATTCACTTCAAAAAATTCACCTGCCACTATGACAAACATGTCTTCTAGAGGTTCCCTTTCTGGAATCCCCAATGCTTGGGAAACAACTTTAGGAGAAATTTCTGCAATTACAGTCTCGTCTGCAGCTTTAATTTCCCATGTCTACAGAATGTACCTTCTTGCACATGCACTTATTAGGTCCACACTCAACACAGCTTCCAAAAACCCTCCAACTTGAGCTAGCCCGCTTTCTAAGAGTTTTATATCCAGCTCAAACTTGTCGTCCCTCTCGAGGCGTGCCCAAAATTTTTCTAACTTAAAAGGTCCGAGCTCCATATCCCTTACACTGACTGTCTGTTCACTCTACATGAGCGCAAAATGGAAATTCGTGGAGAAAGAATGTTTGCACCTCAGAAGTACTAGCCTTGGCAAAGAATGAGAATATAGGCTAAATGTCTGAGTAAAAAGAATGTTTTCACTTGAGAAGCACTGGCCTTTCCAAAGAACGAGAATGCAGGCTAGATGTCTGAGTAAAACTTCACCACACACTTATGTCATTATTTTTTATAGGGCGTGCATTGAATGCGGCATTCAATTTCATTCCTCAAAAATATAGCCTTGAAATATGCATGCTTTTGGAAATTCCTCAAAAGGAAACTCTAGTTTAGTACATACATAAGTCCATAATGTCGCGTGGTCACTGAAACTAGGAACCTTAGAACCAAAGTCTGAAGTTTCAAATTTTTTGAAACCTCTGACCCACCGACTACAAAGATGACCAAGAAACTAGAAATACTTGCAAGTTTACAACTCAACAAAGTGAATGAACTTGGGGAATTGAGAAGTTATGAAAATTTAGAACTCTGCGACAAGGTTATAAATTATAAAACTCTGATGACTAGCGACCGATAAGGTTATAAATTATAAATCTCTAAGGACTAGCAACTAAGGTTAGGAAAAGCACCAAAATTGCGACTTTGAGTGATAGTAACCACAACATGTCATTAATATTCTTTGTCATTATGCATTGATGTATGTTTTAATTCTGGATCTAGTTTAATGAACCAATTAAAGTACCTTGATTAAAGCATGAATTCATATAAATGTTTAGTGGACCTGATAAGTAGTACTAGTCATGGAGATTGAGTATCGATCTATGAATTGTAATGCAATTTAACTAAGATTATGGATGCCTAGAATTAAAGTCACCTCATAGTTCATATTTTAATTGTGCTAAAAGTAAAACTTGAACATGTACTAAGCGATTCATCACTTAGCTCAATGCTTAATAACATATTAGCAATAGTCTTAGTAGCATATACAACAATGAACATCAACAATCGTTTGAAGTGTATCTAGTAGTTGAAACCACTATTAGACTTTTTCTTCAAATGAAAAAATAAATAATACAAATAATTTATCATTTAACATTGATACATTATTGAAGTCTAAGTTGGAACTAAGACGACTCTGCATAGAGCTGAGTTGGAACTTGGAAACCCATATTATCAAAAACCAAATCACTGCAACACCTTTTCTAGCAACTTCCACTGTTCAAGTGGTGGAATTTTCATTTGTTCTAACTGATGTTTGACTTGAAGATTTGTTAACAATTCATGATTCAAATTGGAACCTGTCTTGCATTCTTTAGTCAATTTTACATTCAAGGTTAGCAATGGTTTGATGGAATCCAAGTAGTTCACCACATCTGGGTTCTAAGGAAACTGGCCCAAATCAGTCTTCATTGCATCCTCCATCTTCTTTCTGAAATCATTCTTTCCAATGAATCACTCATTTGTCTCAAAACCCCTTGGCAAACCAAGTTCTATGAAGTTCCTTAACTTTTCATCCACCTTCTTCATCTTGTCTGCAACCAAATTCAAATATTCCTTTGTTTCACACATTCTCAAACACTTTTCAATGATAGATGACAATGCCATTGATGTAGCAAGCTGATTAGTAATCCCTTTTGATTTCAAAACATTGTCACTGGCTTTGTAGACTATTTGTTGAATTTCTTTTGCAAATTTCTCTAATGCCAACACATTTTTGTTGTCCACTAAATATTTGTTGAGCTTCTTATGATGTTGTCTGATAGCATCAATCAATTGAAACATGTCACACAAATGATCAATTCTCTACATTATTTTATCCCAGATCTTTTGTTTCATATGGCTCTCTCTACAAAATGCAGATAACTTATTTTGACAAGTCTCAATTTCATTTTTTGCTTCCATCACCTCTGCCACCAATCTTTCATTTTTTTTCTCTCCTTCTCCAATTTTTGTTCCTATTGTGCATTTTCAGTCGCAATGCTTACTCTTAGTTTTTCTGAAGTGGATTTTTCCTCATCATATTTCTTGTTGCTCTCTTCTAGCCTTTTCTTCAGTTCATTCACTACAATCTCATTTTGCTTATCCTCTTTGCTTGTTGATGCAGAGGAAGATTTTTTTATTCTTTTTTCTAATTCATTGCTCTTGTTATCTATTGCTTTCCTCTTTGCTTTCTCATTTGCTAGGTCTACCTATAACTTTTGAATTTGAGTCTGCAACCTTTTTTTCTCTCCATCTTGCTTTAGCAATGATGTGTACACCAATTCATCGTTCTTCTTTGATACATTAATTTTTTCAATATTTTTGAGTCCAGAAAAATCCAATTGAATATTGTTCACCTGGAATTTAGATTGAGCCATCTGATTTGTTGGTTTGTCTTGAACTGTGGGAACAAGAAATGTGTACTCCATGATTTCTTTATTTGTGTCAAATGTGGGTAATACCATGGTTGTGGCAAGTTCTGAAGTTATAGCAGATGCACTCTCCATCAGTTGCTTCTTTTCTTTTTTATTCATGTCTGATTTCTTTTTAAACTCTTCAATGCAATCAAAACCTAGGGACATAGGAACAATGTAATGCTTGAATGGCGAAGGAATAGGAGTAGTAGTACTTGCAGTTGTTAATGATGTCACAACCAAACTAACTGGCATTGGGGGGGTGCCTGGAAATAAATCCTTTGTGGTGGATCCACTGGTAGTGTGACTTGGACCTGTCAAAATCCTTTGCCTCTTCTGTATGCCTTGATCACCTAGTGTTTCTGTGGTATATTGTATTGTTGTCCTCTTGTGTGTAGTTTGTTGTTGTAGCACATGTTGACCACTACTAGTACTACTACCCATACCATCACCACCAGAGGTAGTTCCAGTTGCACTAAGCTCTCCACCATGGGCATGTCCTAGTTGTGATTGTGTCTGACCATGAGGATGAGGATTTGAAGCTCTAACAAATTATCTTGTATGCCCTAGGTCTACTTTTTCACCTCCAATCCCAAGGCCAGAAAAATCACTTTCTTTTCTATTCTCTACATCTATTACCATCCAAGGGCCTTGTCTTTGGGATTCCAAAGGACCACCTTCATAACCCATTTTTTCAGCTATGGCTGCTCCAATAGTATATGCTTCTTTTGTGGCCTCACTTAAACCAAGTTTAAAATTGACATGGCTTCCTTCTTTCCTATCATCATTAGATTCATGATCACTTTCTTTATCTTCTTGTTCATTTGGATGCTCTATATTCCACAATTTTCTAAACTCATTGTCTTCTTCGTTATCTCCATACTCTACAAGAGCTCTTGGTTCACCTAGCTCCTTCCTCATAGACCAAAAGGCTATAGTTTTTTATCGTGACCAATTTTTTTCTGTAACTTCCTTCTCTAGAGAACCTGACATTTTTACTCTACTTCATGGTTTAGCACTTTTTTGATAAAAAATGTTGTACCTCCTGATTGTCTTTCGATGCAATGCCATAATTTCTGCTAACAATTGCTCAAAAGAAATACCCTTCTCAGCAACACTTTTCTCCATTGCAATTTTGACCTCATCCCAAGAATCCTTGTTTCTCAAGTTTTTGAGCAAGGGTTTACTTTCATGTTGAATTATACTTGCAACATTCTTATTGAGCACAATCATTTATTTAATGGCGTCTTATGGATCATACTGCCAGTGAAAGATAGCATCAAAATCAAAAAAATTCAAAAGATTATGTGCCACACTAAATGATTTTCTCTCGAATGTGATCCCTCCACATGAAAAAGGTAAAGAAGGAAATAAGGTCTTCTTTTGTTGACTGTTAAAGTGTAGTTCATCAATACTCTGCATCTTCCTTACATATTCCAAAGCAAAAACCCTTTTTGTCACATGTATTGGAGGTTTGTATGGCTGTACTCCCAATCCATAAAATCTTAGCACAGTATATTCTTCCATTAAGTACCAATCAGCCAATTGTATTTATTTTCCTAGTTGAATGCAGTTTCTACATGACATAGGCAATCTAGGCATTGGAGTATTTGTAATTGCTTGATGCAATGGAGCCAACAAGTAGTCTACAAAATGACTGTAGTTCCTTCGAGAATCATGCATCCTTATAACAGTGGTCCATTCATATACTGAAGCCATTTTATTTTCCTTAGGATTACTATAGGGCCGAATCTAAAGCTTGTTGGTCTAAAACATTCCTCTAAATTTCAATAGAAAAAGATAGCACAAGTAGGTTGTGAACCTAAATGTCTTGGTGGAACCTCCTTTAATCATTAAAAATTGTTTATGCATGGATTCTACAATGTGCTCAATAAATTTATATTTGACATGTTGAACACCATAATGGATATTATACACCATTTCAAGGAGGCATGCATCCACTTCCAAATTGCTATCTAGTCTGAGGCAAAATGCTAGTATGGAAATAGTATCTTGAACCCATGGTTTAAAAATTTCTAAATCATAAGGAGGCTTATGATCACCTTTCAATTTGTTTCTATCCTGAACTATTTTGTTTAAGAAATATTTTTTCTCCATTTCATCCACTACTTCATAATCACTAGCAAGCTTTTCTAGGTCAATGTGGACATTTCCAAATTCTTCGCCTTCGGTTGTAAATGTAAACCCCAACACTTTTCCAAGTTCTTCTGCATTAATGGGTAACAATTCTTCTTTGTTATCTTTATTAACAATTGCTCTTTTGTTATCATCATAATTTTGGGCACAGGCCATGATAAATTCAGGGCAAGGGAAAACCTCATGTAACATCATGCGCCCTAATCCAGTTACCCACGGTGCACTGATACTATTAACTTGGATTTTCTTTGAGGCCTTATTCTCAGATGAAAATCTAAGTTCTGAGGTACACCTACCATAGGTTTCAAGATCATAAATATCATGGTATTCATCAATGAAACATGGGGTTTTAAGCAATTTTTCATAATGTATTTTTTATCTGACATTGCTCTAGTGGTACTGCTGGTAGACATGCTTATACAATGTGAAACTGTGAATTCCCTATTAGTCCTTAATTTTTCTTAATTCTTAAGTCTCTTAGCCCTAAACCCAAACTTCAAATTTTGACAAAATAAGATTTTAAGAAATGTCAAACGATGAAACATAGCCACAAGAATTCTTTCACTTACCCGACTTTTGATTCTTGGAAAGATTAATGCCGACAGTCGTGGAAACTGGGTTTCTGGAATGGCTTTGTCGGAAGTGGAACTGTGGAACCCAGAATATGGTGGTGTTGCAATGTGCTGCAATGAGAAAACTAAAGACTGAAATCTCCTTGTGTGTTGACCCTCTCACTTAAAAATAAAATCGCTTAGTAGTATAAA
The DNA here is from genome assembly GCA_007258455.2 of Sequoia sempervirens. Classification (NCBI taxonomy): domain Eukaryota; kingdom Viridiplantae; phylum Streptophyta; class Pinopsida; order Cupressales; family Cupressaceae; genus Sequoia; species Sequoia sempervirens. Next base: position 514,753,531 of record VDFB02105785.1, read on the forward strand.
CTAGAAGTGCTTTTTTCAGTCCTATATTGACAACAACTTCTAAAGAATCTAAACCATTGATCTTTGTAAATCTAATGGTTATAGGGTGATTCCAGATGTTTAGGTTCACAACCCTAGCGCTTCGTGCATTTCATTCTGGAATGCAACTACAACCATACATCAAATGTTCATCGAACGGTTGAGTAATTTATGATATATATTATAAATAGTAAACATGTGTTTTAATTTTTTTCAACCTTTAATGCGCTAGAATTCACAACAATTCCTTTATAAAATGAATTACAATGTCATGTTAATAGCACAACCATTAATAGCACAGCAACACTTAACATTGCAAAGAACTTAATAAAAAGAATTACAATGTCACATAATCACATTAATAGCACAACCATTAATTTTTATTGCAACTAAATGACAATTGTCAATTTCACATTATTACATAGTACAAATACAAATGTAAGTGCAAGCACCAAGCTTCTACCATGGTCTCTGAGTCCTGACTCTCTGTCGTCTAAAAATAAATGCATGGAGGAGGGCCACCACCAATCATGGTTTCTGAAAAATATGCATGGGGAAAGGGGGGGAAATCAAACAGGGGAAATTGGAGCTATTAAAGATACAAAAAGTACTTATCCCCTTTAAAAATTAGAGTCATGTAGAGGATGAGGGGTTGTAAAACTACTGCCATCTTCTACTTGCTACTTCCATGCACTTGGAGAGTACTTATCTCCATCAGAGCTCCCCATCTTGGCTCAAAACCTGTTTGAGAAGTCTGGTCAACCAAATCAAATTCTTTCCAATTCCACCAATTCTGAACTTGAAGGAAATTGGTCTTTTACTCTGTAACTACATAACTGTAGGAAGGAGAATTTAGAGTATCCCCAATAATACTGGATCATCTTCTTCCTGAATCCTTATTAACCCTACAAAATGAAAACCCTTATGACAATTCAAACATTGCACTCGAGATTCAATAGTATAGCCTTTAGCCTTCAACGAATTATTTCAGTTGTGCTCACTCTCCTTATTTATGGGCCAACAGTGTCACCAATAGTGCCACTACTAGCCTAGTCCCTATGTACATCTCACACGTGTCACATGTGAGGTTGGGTTACTATAGTGCTAATCACGATTCACACAAACCAAAAAACCAACATAATTGATTCGAGTACTTAACTTTAGTATTTTTATTGCTTTATGTTTTACTTTTAAGTTTTAAATCTGCATGCAATTATTTCATAAATAGATAATTTCTTAAAGGTAAAAAAAACTGATATGAATAGATTCATCAATTGCTTTTTTGTGCTTTTTAATAGCACAATTGCTATGATTTTATCAATTGCTTTTTAATAGCACAACCATTTATTTTATTGCTACTGAATGACAATGTCACATTATTACATAGCACAAATACAAATGTAAGTGCAAGCACCAAGCTTCTGTTGGACCTCTGGTGAAAACGTAAATGTAATACATGTTTGTCTAAAAATTATGGGACTTTCTGGGTCAACCATGGGCTCTGAAAATAAACGCATGGGAGTTCCTGGATCAGGCAGTAGTTTTGAAAATGAATGCATAGAGAAAGGGGGTGAATCAAACTGGGGAAATGGGAGTCGTGAAGATACAAAATGTACTTCTCCCCTTTGAAAATAAAAGTCATGCAGAAGATGAGGGGTTGTAAAATTGCTCCCATCTTTTACTTGCAGCTTCTATGCACTGGGAATAGCGGTTATGCCCATCAGAGCACCTCTCCTGGTTCAAAACCTGTCTGAGAAGTCAGGTGAACCAAATCAACTTCTTTCCAATTCCACCCATTCTGAACTTGAAGCTTGAATGAAATTGGTCGTTGAATTTGTGACTACTTAACTGCAGGCAGGAGAATTTAGAGTATCCCCAATAATTCCACATGATCTTCTTCCAGAATCCTTTTTAACCCTACAAAATAAAACAATTCAAACATTGCACTCAATAGTAAGGTCTTTAGCCTTCAACAAATGATTTTAGTTGTGCTCACTAGTCACTTTCATTATTTAGTTATATCTGGGCCAACAGTGCCGCCAATAGTGCCAATACCAGCCTGGTTCCTATGTACACCTCACACCTGTCACATGTACACTGTGAGGTTACGTATACCGTATATTCATGATTCATAATGGCGATTCGTGCAAACCAAAAAACCAACTTAATCGATTTGTGTAGTAGTAACTTAAGCCTTACATGTAAAATTAAAATGTTTAATTTGATTGACATTTGGCTACACGCAAATTGTACCTCAAGCTTTACATGTACAATTAAAACTTAAGCCTTCCATGTACAATTAAAATGTTTAATTTGATTGACGTTTGGCTGCACGCAAACTATACCTCAAGCTGACAAGTGACAAGCTGTAAAAATCGCCAGACTCCAGTGTCACTCGAATGATATGAATTATGAAAATTTGAAATCATTACAAATCTTGTTTCATTATAGCTATGACTCATGAGATATCCAATCAATTGCTTCAGATGTACATATGGCATTAATCACTGCGAGTAGTACGACTACCACACGTTCTTTAAAAAGATTGAGAATTTCAATTAAATGAAATGTAATACAATGTGTCATTGAAAAGAGAGAAATGAGCCTTGATCTCACCACGTGTCTACATCTAATGGTTATAGTGTTATTCTGGAGGTTTCAATTCACAAGTCTATTGCTTCAGAGATTTACTTGCGGAATGCACCTACAACCGTCCATCAAAAATTCATCGAATGGTCGTGGTTAGATTAATTTGCAACATCCTTTGTGTAAAATGTTCTTAATTTTTTAAGCATCGGTCCTATGTTCTTCCTAGGTGGTCCCTCTTTTAAAACAAACTTAATACACATGCATATTTCTGCCACTTAAGTTCTTCTATCGCTCATCGCCAAAATCCAACTTGTCGGATTCATTACCACGATGATGACCCTTGATCTAGCTACGTGTCTGCATCTAACAGTTCTAGTGTTATTATGAAGGTTTCCATTCACAAATTTAGTGCTTGAGAAATATACTTCCGGAATGCAACTATAGTTGTCCATTGAAAATTCGTCGAACGGTCTTGGTCCATAATGTCGTGTGGTCGCTAAAATTTGAAACCTTAGAACCAAAGTCTGAAATTTCAAAATTTTTGAAACTTTCGACCCATTGAATACAAAGATGACCAAGAAAGACTTGCAACTAAGTTACTAAGGTAGTAAGGTTAGGAAAAGTACCAAAACCTCAACTTTAGTGAATTAAGATAGGAAAGGTGACAAGCACAGTGCATTTATGGAGAAGGCTAGAAAAATGAGGTGTTATAATGACATTCACCTATCACCCTCGATGCTTCTTCGAGTTTGAGTGTAAGGATAATAGGATTGTATCCTTTCAGCAGCGAGTGATAGGTTGGAAGCCAGTGAAACAGAAAAAGCAATGGAGGCCAGTTTCACCATGACATCGTGGAGGAAGTTGGACCCCTTTGTGGGTAAAGGATCTGTGCAGAGGCTACGAGTTTTATTTCTCTACAAGGAAGAGCAGGTGGTGCAAGCAGTTCAAATAATGTTGGGGGATGGATTTGAAAAATTGACACATAGATTCAGAATGAATATGGATATCTATTCGTTGGTCATGGCTTGGGGTTTAGACTTAGGAGAACTGGTTAACGAGGTGAGGAGAGTAATGAAAACTCTGGTGCATAAAGATTTTTTAGTGGACATGGAAAGCATTCTACAATGGGTGATACCAGGAGTAGGGTTGGTAAAAATAGAGGGAATGGATGGTGGGGGCTCGGAGCTTGCAGATTTAAATCGCCTCTTTATCAGATGGCCAGAGGGTCGTACTAAAGACTGGTGGTGGGAAGGAGCCGAGCGTGGGTGGAAAGCACTTAAAATCTGTGTTGAGCTAATGGAATTAGAGGAAACAATAGAAAATCTAAAAGAAGTTTCCAGAGAGGAGATGCTCGAAAAGAAGGGACTGTGTTCGCGGAAGAAGCCAAAACCATTAAAGGAGATACTGTCGCTAGAGATGGGCGAGTCTTCGAAGAAGAATGAGTAATAATGGTTAACGTAAAGTGTAGTTTTATGTTTTGTTTTTAGTCTCTACTACAAAGGCGTAGTTGTTTAGGGAAGTTCTGATACTCCGTTTTGAGCTGGTTATTCAATTTTTGGTAGTTTTGATGTTGCTAAGTTTGTAGAATATCAGATCTTTTTCTTTATAATTAATAAAATAAACAAGTATCACCGATCATCTTTTTTTGGTAGTTTTGGATGTTGTGAACTTTATAGAATCTGTATCTTTTGCTTTATAATTAATAAAATAAAAAAGTATCACTGATAAAAAAAAAAAACACTCTTAAATTTTTAAGCCTTGGTCCTACGTTCTTCCTAGGTGGTCCCTCTTTTAAAATAAACTTTATGCTATCGGTCATCACCAAAATCCAACCCATTGGGTTCATTACCATGATGATGACCCTTGATCTCACCACTCATCCACATCTAACGGTTCTACTGTTATTCCAGAGGTTTCAATTTGTAAATCTAGTGATTGAGAGATATACTTCTGGAATGAAACTAAAGCCATCCATCAAAAATTCATCGAACGGTCATGGTTAGATTGATGTGCCACATCCTTTGTGTAAAATTTTCTTAAGTTTTTAAGCCTTGGTTCTACGTTCTTTCTAGGAGGTCCCTCTTTTTAAAAAAACTTAATGCACGTGCATATTTCTACCACTTAAGTTCTTTTATCACTCATCGCCAAAATCCAACCCGTTGGATTAATTACCATGATAATGACCCTTGATCTTGCCACGTTTCCACATCTAATGGTTGTAGTGTTATTTTGAAGGTTTCCATTCACAAATCTAGTGCTTGAGAGATATACTTATGGAATGGAAGTACAACCGTCCATTGAAAATTCATCGAACAGTAGTGGATTCACCACTGAATTTAATTGGCCAATGAATTTTTTTATTAGTTTGATATTATGTTTAATTTTCCCATGTTTTTTTCTTAAAGGTGTAATTCGCCAATGAATTTTGTTTTTTTGTTTGAAAAAAAATCACCAACAAATTTTTTTTTTTGGTTTGAAAACAAGTTTAATTCGTCAATGGAAATATTTTATTGGTTTGAAAATAGATTTTAATTGCTAATGAAAATATTTTAGTGGTTTTAAAAAATTTGCAATTTGCCAGGATTTTCCACAAAATTCTAGCGATTACAAAAGATTCGCCAATGGGGATTTTTTTTCACGAAAAATGAAAAAAATTGCCTCTAAAATTAATTTTTTTTCAGGAAGTATCAAAGATTCGCCAAGATTTTATAGCTTCTCCGAGGGGGGGGGGTTTTCTTAAAGTTTTCCCTACCCTCAAGGTTTTTCCTCTTGACTCGTCTAGATGATCATGCAATCAAACCCTAAATCTCAAGCTCCTACAAATGATCAAACAAGTATAATCCATCCTCTACACCACAAAAATAAATCTACCTAATCCACTATGTAGTACACTATACATGCTCTCCAACCCTTATTCATAATCGAAAAACTATTTATGTATGCAAAAGTTATGCTCAAAAATGTGAGCAAGAGAACATCTGGCTTCCAAGTTTAAAAAATGATCAAAATAGCAAAATAATGGAACCAAACCTATACCATTGCATAGTGCTCGAAACCACCTTTCCAACGAGTATAAGAAGTCAAAAATCTAACATCTTGGGTGAAAGTTATGTCCATTTGAAAAAACTGCCCAATTTGACCTATAAGGGTGGCTCGCCGGTGGCCCTCGGGTGGCCTATTGGCAACAATATGGTGGCGAAACTTAAATTTTTATAAATTCTATTTTAAAACCTTTTAAATATGAATACTGGTGGATTTCAAAGGTGATTTAAATGTATTTAAATAGGGTGACAATTTTAATTTTATTACCCTGCAGGGAGCTAGCTCTAGTCTCCATGGGACCAGGGTCCAAGACCAAGGGCTAAGCCCCATCGGCCCGGAGCCATCAGTTAAGGTTGGACACTCACCAACCGATAGGGGCCAACAGACATGCCTATTGGTACCCTATCATGTTAGGTGGGCACGAGGGTAGTGGTCTGCGGACCCCCCTCCCCCTGAATTCATTATTTATTTATTCAAATATTTTCAACTTTAAAATATATTCTCAGAATTTTTTATAAAATTATTTTTCACCATGAAAATCCAATGGTGAGGTCCATTTTGTCTCAAGAAATCATCTATAAATTTTCCTCTACAAAACCCTAATATTAAAGTTCAATCCAAGAAACTCTTTTGACCCAAATTTTGCATGCCTCAGATATGCAATAAACCCAACAAATCTTGACAACCCAAAAGCCCAAATTTGCATAACACCTACAACATGTGTTTCATATCTTGTAATGCCTTAGATCTATCCTGCATAGCCATGAATTCAACTTTACACCAAATCTACTCAAACAAGGGTTATAACAAAAACTTGGGAGCTCACACCTCCCATCAACCATGAAAGCTATGATACTACTTGTTAGGAAATAATGCATAATACCCACATTCTTAATCCATTTCCTACATAACCCCATGATAGATAAGCATGTTGTAACATACCCAAAGTTTACCCTATTGTTTTCACCTAAGTATTACCCCATAAAAAAAGATCAAGTTCACCAATGCATAGAAATAAAAATTTCCAATTCAATAACATAGATACATATTTGAAATAAACCCATTCCAAATTACATTTCACATTTGAAATAAACCCATTCCAACTTTCATTACATGAATAAAATAACATTACATAATCCCATGTAATGAATTCATTTTTCAAATATATAATTTACAAATAGATGCATGATCATAATTATGAAACATAGCTTACATGAGCTAAATGGATCAAGAGTACAATTGGTCGAGATGTCCCCTACTAGAGCATACATCCTCAAGTCTCAGTCACCAACTACATGAGAGGGAACATCACCCAAGTGATTTTCTGCCAACCACGGACTTACTATGGTCCCCCACACATCTTCCTAACTAGTAAGATGACCCTCCCTTCAACGAAAAGATTGGTATGGTAACCCTCTAATATAATCCTACCTGAGCACGGTGTTGTGTCCTATATCACTAGTGTTGTCATATAGTGGATACCCACCTACATACATGACACTCCCTACTAGCTATGCAATACTAGCTCACAGTGAACCGACAAGTGTACACAGTGGCCACTTACACTTACTTTGGCCAAATATTTTATATTAAATCAAAATCACTTTCTATGAAGTGGCACCGAATTTTCATCCACCCCCTCACTCAAATTGGTAAATATAATGACCATAAATAACTCTTGACTAGGTTTTTCCACACACACATAACAAGAATTCCATTCCAAAAAGTGATGTAATATTCAAGTGATCTGACTAACCAATTAGGTTATTCCCAACCTTGGTTTATCCTAATCTCAAGAAGAAACCTCATTACCAACATAGGTTTATATAACATCATTAACTAACAATCTCAACATAACACTTCATACCATTTTCCAACATCACAATTCATGCAAGCATACATTTGGCTTATGATATACTAGATATTATGATAATACCCTCCAATAATCATTATTTTACTATTACCATCAAATGCTACAAACATGCATATCAAACTAATATAATTTCTCTCATCAACATTCCTTTTTTATTATTCTTCATTTCTCATGATTCTTTTCAAGTTATCCTATAAGGTTTTTATGTTTTCATGTACATAAACAATCATAAATCCTTTCTTTCAATATGACTCACATATTCACATGTTTACAATGTACACTAATTCATATCTAATATGGAGGACATTTTCATCTTGAGAGGGGTTTGTGCTTCTACACCTTATAGTCTCCTTGCATTACGACTTTGGGTTGTCGAGACATAAAGTCCTCTACTTTAAGACTAAAATACCGTGAAAAGGTATAAACACTTGGTCAAGTATAATATAATAACATAATAAAATAACATATATATCACTAATACTTTTTCCAACCCTATTATTGAATACCAATATAATCATATTCAAGTGTATATCCTAACCCTAGGGAATAGACTATTCTCCTACTTTCAAGGAAATATGAGTAACCATTCAAGGATAAACTACCAACATGGTTTGCATAACATCATAACCTATCAATGATGACATATCTAACATGCTATCATTCCCATTGCATTACTAACACCATAATTCATGCAAACATATAAATAACATGCAATCATATTGGTATCATATATATATATACCTTCTAGATAGTTTTATATAACTACATTATACAATCATGAAAATCATTATAACTATATATTTATCATACTTAATAAGATGTACCACAAAACTACTTATATCCAATCTAGCTTTATGCACAAACTTGATTCAATATCTATGATAACAACCAATATATTGCACAAGCACTAGCAATAAATCAATAAAAACATAAATTCAACATAAAAATGAGTAATGGATAGAATAACTAGCATGCTTGGAAATATAACTTCTAAAGAAGAATTTGCATTCAACGCTCAATATCATAAAATATGCTTGCTGCTCCTTTTACTTTCAGCTTATCTCTAATTCTAACCTCTTTTCCAACACTCAGAAACTCACAAACAAATAGCTCTCCAACATTCAATGAAATCTCTCTCACTTCTCACAACTTGCACTCAAACACTGCTTTGCACTAAGAAAACCACAACAAAACAATATCAATGGAAAACAAATTAATTCCAACATAATACCAAAAACTAAGAGGCCGCCCTCTATTTATAAGATATTTTGAGAAACTTAATGCCATAAATCAACTCCTTCAATTGCCACCTCTAAAAATGAAAACACAAACTCAAAACTAATTCTACCTCTAAGTTAGTCGACTAAGAAAACAAGTTGAAACATGATAGATAAAAGCATCAAAAACTAAACATGTATATAGTCCTAAATAGAAACAGTTCCAAACACATGGTTGAGTTGTCTCATTTCAGCCAAATTGTGGTTATTTTACTAGGTCAAAAAATTTGCTATGGTTTCCCACTTGCTTTCTACTTCTCAGCATGGCTCTTGTTACACCAAATTTCTGCTCATGGCGCCTACAATGGAGGCTACCTTTCTAAGACAAAACAAACTCTATTAGCTTTCCTGCCAACTCATAGCACATTGATTCATTCAACACTTTCTTATTGATGTTCATGCATGGCACATAACACTGAACACCATTTACCAATTAAGTGTATTATCATTACTTGAATATGGCATTGCAATATATGCTCCATCATGGTAACTCAACTCCTATGTCACCTCAACTTCTAGTGTGAGACTTAGTCTTTAGCTTGTTTGTTTCCTTTCACATGGTAGACTTACATGCCTTTTTACTCAACATTATTCACTTGCCCAACATGATAACATTATCTCTTTATATGGCATTATGTCATACGTGGTAAGTTTAACTCAACTTTATTTGCCAACAAATACATTTTTATTACTTAATTATTGTGCTGCAATATATATGTGTAGAATCTTTATTTTAAATATGCCATACTATATTAGTATATGTGCATAGTCTATGGGTAATAATCATCTTTTGCATTGTTTATTTTACTCACATTTCATATGCATAGTATTTAGTTTAAACTTTGTTTATTTATCCGCATTATATATGCGTTGATATTTTATTATATCATTCACAATATCACTATATATTTATATATATTATAATGCTTTATCATTATAATATATTTATATATGTATCAACATATACATTAAAATCACTCTTTTGCCAATCATATATTTATAAGTATATATACATATGTATGCATATATATTGAATATGTACATATATACATATATACATTTAATTTATATACTTAGCCATTCATATGTATATTAAATACACGAAGTAGAACATATACCCAATACAAAGATTTAGTCACTTTAATACAAAACAAAGAAACAACCAAAGGAAATCAAAGACAATTACTCAAACATTCTAGTCATCCCAAAAGATATGACCAATGGTTTACTTACCGACACATATTCCGAATTGACTTGACTTAACTTTCCTAACCTAGGTTGTGAGTGTGTGATAGCTCAAGAAGGTACATTAGTGGTTGTCATACCAAATTCCTCTCCTGGGTGATACTCTCCCTCTCCTCACTAGAGGGCTTGATTCTTTCTTGCATCCAACTTAGTGCATCATACAGGTAATTAATTGATCACATGAAAATCATATTCAACATTTATCATTTGCATCATTAAAGCATTAAAAATCAATAACATCATAATGCATATTCATGCATTGCTTTATCCATTGACCATATTAAAGTCATAATTTTGCATTCAATATCATATTTACTCATAAAGGTAAAAGTAATCTGGTGACTTAGAAACAGGGTCTAACACATGCATATAAGTAACCATAATGCATAGATCAAATAGACAAGCCACAAGATAACACAAGATATACCCTAGGAAAACCCTCAAGAGGGGAAAACCCAACCTCCAAAAGCATCCATACTCCATCTATTATTTAGCAATAAAACATTATAAAAGTTATAATGAATACCTTTGAAGCATTGAGTCTCTCCAATGCATCCTCCATGTGCCCAAGCATGAATCCACACATCTCATGCCATGCTTCACATATGCACTCCTCAAAAAGACTCAATAATGAAATCCCACTCACCCAACCAATCTTAACCACTAAACATGTGCTTGCTTTATAGACTTAAGCTCACACAAATATAACCAAGTGGTAAGATAAAACCATGTACCACAAAACCACTGACGCCTCATTTAATATTGGGTACTAAGTTTTCTCTTTATTATCTATTTCCCTAATATTAAATTATTATCTCATGTCTGTCACACATTGAATAATAATCCAATGTTACAATACAACATAAAGTGATCCCCAAATAATTACCTAGTGTGATTAACCACACCTCCTAGGTGCATCACAACTAAAGAGTTATTTAATTACAACATTATAATATAACATTTTATACAATGGTGTACAACACCATATCCCAACATAGAAATTGTCTATATCCCGTTGATAACATTGTTAATGGTAAAAGCAATACAAGGATTGTGAATGATATATCCTAAGGATGATAATAAGAGTAAATTGTATTATGGTTTGTAGCAAGGTTAGAAGAGGAGCCATTGGATGCCTTTGGATGATGTGTGAAATTGCTTAGTTGGACTATATGGATTAGGATTGCTTGTAGTTGGACGGGACCATTTGAGAAGATTTGAATTAATTGTGGGGTTAAAGTTAATTTGAGGGGTTGCTTACGGTGTGTGGATGGGATTAGAGGCCATTTAGGGAGATTGGAAGGCCATTTAGGATGGGTGGATGGTATTGAAGGTTATTTATGGGGAGAATGGAGGGTCATTTAAGATGGGGGAATGGTATTAGAATGTCATTTTCGAGGGTTGGGATACCATTTAAGATAGGGGATGGATTTGAAAAGTCTTTTTAAGGGGGTTAATATATCATTTAGGATGAGAGAATGGATTTGAAGGTCATTTAGGGGGTTATGATACTGTTTAGAATGGGGGGATGGGATTATAAGGTCATTGTAGGGAGCTAGGATATCATTTAGGATGGGGGGATGGATTTGAGGGTCATTTTAAGGGGGATATGATACCTTTTAGGATGACGGGATGGATTTTAAGGCTTTTTAGGGGGTTTTGAGGGCCATTTAGATGGGAGATTAAATTGAAGGTTGTTTTAAGGGGGCTATGATATTCAAGATGGGGGGATGGATTTGAAGGTCAAATAGGGAGATTGGAAGATTGGAACCAATAATAAGCAAGGACAAAGGTTATGGACAAGGATGAAATGATGGAGAATTAGCCTAGCTAGGACATAGGGGGGAGTGGAAGGAAGATAGGAAATCAAATGTAATGTTCAAAACCCTAAACAATCTCAAAAAAATAAATAGTAACTCCTTTTCACATAAATATAGAAATGAAATGAAACATCTTCATCATATGCAAATGACATTACATCTCACATATAAAAGTGTCTAATCTAGAATATTAAGTACTAGAAATAAAGTACATCACATGAAGTACTATCTAGTCAAGTATTATAGAGTACAAGATATAATTTATGTAAGAATATAACTCAGATTCTCATTCCCATCTGGTCATAACAATACAAGTAAAGATATAAAAGAAACATAATCACTAGAGTCTCCAACTCCCACTAACCCTAATGTTCATCCACAAACCAAGAGACGAGAGCATGGCTCAAGTGCTTTTTCACCCAACCATTAAGCTTACGCTTCTCCATAATTATTCCTAACATGAAGACTACCTGACCCTTTATGTGAAGCCTAACAAGTTGGAAATGGCTAGTGCGATGGAATCTGATGCAACTTGATATATCTACATGCATTTCAAATATGAACATGTTATGCCCTACTATCAGGATATGGTAGAGAGAATAAAATTACATCCATCTATTTCAATGGTACACATAGCTTTGACCAAAATAATTAAACCATAAATGGTAGGTAGATCTAGAAAAGAAAATCTACTCCCCTCTATTAGTCCATATTTAGTACCCATCCTAGAACGTAAAGCCAAATCACATATAGAAGAAAACTACTTTCCTAATGAAGACAATATAACATGCATATATCTAATGATCATAAAAATAAATAACCCTTTTCTTTTCATGCAAAATAATTATATGAAGGTCTTTTGTTATTTCAATCTTTTTATGTGTAATGATGGTTAAATGAATAATTGACATGCAATTTGATCTCTAACTAATGATTTTTTTGTCTATGCAATGCTAACTAATATTTGATTTCATATGGGTTAAATCCATAAGAAACCGGTTCATAACATATGTTGATTGGAAATAGATCCATAATAATTAAATGACAATTCCATATATTCAGTTTTACTATTTTTCTATAGAATCATCACAATAGAAATAAAATGTTTACCAATATTAACTTCATGGAAAATACACTATATTTATATATATACTACTGTTTAAATATGTTGAGATTATGAAATAGCACAATGGTTTTATAACAACAAAGAATACATATATGGTTACAGTCACAATCTGTTCATTAATTCAGGTATAATAAACTCATACTATATATATATTAAAATCGATATGCACAACTGTTACTTCTGCATTATACGTAATAATGAATGCACAAGTTCTTATAATAACCATGGATATTTTTGAAAACATGGTCGATTTTATGGTTTCAAGTGCTATAGGTGAATTGATATGATACACACATATATGGAAATCAAATGTCTTAATCAATTCAGTCTGCAAGTCCATGCACAATAAAGGTAAATAAATATATATTCAATTTCCACAAAAAGTTATAGGCAAATCGATGCCATATATTGAGGCATTAAGGTCGACACGCATGTTTTGTTATGTATGCATAGGTAGAATAATGCATATATTGGTTGATACAAAGAACTAAATGTATGCTATGATACAAACAATAATTTCCTTCAAACCCCATGATACAATAATAATATCATTAATCATTTAATCTTGCAAATTTGGTTCTATTTAAACCTTTACCATGCATTCATAAGACATGTTATGCACTGCAATAATAGGGTAATACTTGGTCTCCTGCTCTGTGTGCTAACTCCTCAACTTTTCTCAAATACTATAATGCCAATCCTCCTCAGTCACTGCCAATAATAATATCAAAATAGTCATCCCTTCTCCTTCATTGAGCTCTCTTTTCATGTTTTTTCATATTTCCATGCAAGTGTTTAAATCCATTGGAGTATCTCTTTATTTTTAAAACCAAACTTTCTCCTCATGCCAAGATCACATGATTGATCATACAAATCATTTGAATTTAAAACATATTTTATTTTATTTCTAATTGTAAGCTATGTATATATTCATATATATAAACAATGATACCATTATTATATATATAAATATAAATTATGAGATTTATTGTTATCAAACATTTGTAAATAAAATCTTTGATTTTCCCGATTAAATTATTTTTTGCAAACAAAACAACCATAAGATATAGTCATTATTTATATCATAACACACAATAGGAAATGACACATTTATGATAGCATAATGCATAACATATTCATTCACATTGCAAGATGAATGCAACTATAGGATTGTGTGCATACAATTTCCATCATGTCGACTATTGCCGGGTAGCTAAGTCATCTCTACCTCAACCATGTTCTTGCCTTCAACCTGTTCCTGCACTCATTCACACTCAATATCTCGTCAATATGTTAGCTCATAAAACCATAATCAATAATCGAAATATCTATATTATAATAATTCATCATTATTTTAATCACAATATCATGCATTTTAAAGATAACATCTAATTTATCATCCATGAAAACACATTAATCTATGCTTCAAACACATATTGTCCAATGGTCTCATCCAATTCCATTTATTATAAATAAAGTTTATGCAAGCAAAATTGAGATGTGACATCAAATGACTATTGGATGGAGGATAGGAGATAGGTGGATTATTTTTGGAAACTCCAAGGACTATGTTACATAGGATTAACATGTCTCATGCTATATGGTTTATAGAAGATAAGATGGAGGAACTGCAAAGGGAGGTTTTTATTGTCCTAAACATGCTTAGATATTTTTCCTCTATATTTATCAATATTGAAAGGAGCATGGATGGAGTGGATATAATGGGATAATGTGGGTAGATAGGATGGCAAAAGCTTTCCCCCAAGTGTAGGGTGGTAGTGGATGGGGGTTTATGCATGATTCCTATTTGCTAAGTTTTTATCATGGTACTTTCCTAGGGTTCCATAAGAATGGTTTTCACTCTTTGACATTTTTTCTCTTTACTTTTTTGTTTTTGTTTTTATTTTTTAAATTTTTTAATTTGAATGATTTTTACATAAGATGGATGAAGATGGATAAGGATAGAGTTAGAGGATAAGTGGATTTGGAAGATAGGGAGATGGAGGAAGGACATAAGTGTCTATTTCCATGGGTAGTAGCCTTTTGTTGAGTGACTACTATTGTTGGACCGTGGCAAGTGTTGATGTTCTCATAGATGTTTGTGAATAGTACCAAGGAAACTTAAATGAATGGGAGAAGGATGGAGGAGGATTGATGTGAAAGCTTTAATTAAAGGTGTGGGATGGTAGATGGAGGTTGGATGATGGATGCATATGTGAATGAAAGGATGGGATGGTGGATTTATGAGGAAATTTTGTCAAGACCAACAGTGGCACACATCATGATGGGTGATAAATATTTGGATTAGAAGTGGATTGTAGATTTTGGGATTTATATGGAGGAGTTGGGATGATAGATTTTGGTATGTAAGGACCCAAAATGGATTTAGGGGATGATGGAGGACTTAAGATAGTGGATTTTTGGACATATGGGCCCAAAAATGGATTCAAGATATGAAAGATTCTTAGATGGGGGGTGAGGGAATTTAGGAGTGGAGGAAGGTTTTGGAGTAGCATATTTGGATGGAAAGTTGTATTTTCATTTTTCATGTATTATTGTTTTTTTTTTGGGATCCATATGATTTTTCCTTGTAATTTTTGTTTGGTGGGCCTTTGTGGCCTTTTGAATTGGAGTTTTCTTTTCTTTAGCATGCCACTTTGATGGAACATGGTGATCCTTGGATATTTGTGGAATATTTTATTTATAAATTTTTTATTTGGCATCTAAACTACTTCCAAAATAAATGGTGTGGGTGCATGAGGATGGATTAGTTTGACAGTGCATGGAAGGAATGATGAAGGGAGCATGCTAGAAGAAGTTTCAAGGATATGTGTCTTTGTTTGTCTTTATTGGGGATTATAAAAGATGAATTAGTTGCATGAAGGGATTTTGAGATATAGGTAATGGATTTGGAGATGTAAGGAACCATGATGGATGGAGGGAATGAAGGATTGGAATTTGGAACATAAGGGACCAAAGTGGACTTAAAAGGTGGAATCTATTTTTGGATATAGGGGTCCAAAATGAATTTTTTAGATAGAGAACTTAGGATGGTAGATTTTGGGATAGGAGAGATGGAAGGATTGGTGGATGGATTTTTCTTATGAGTGATAAATATATGACCAAAATATTGAGCATGATCTATTTATAGCTAAGGCCATGGAATGTTGGATTTTCTTTATTTGAATGAGTTCTAAGATACCTTTCTTGTGAAGGCTTAACCATTTTCTTTGATAATGCATATTTTGGAAAATATGATTGCCAACGGGATGCTTGTTGTTGTTGAAACAATATTTGATTCTATCTTGAAGAGGATAGGGAGTGGTAGGGAGCATATTTTCTTCAAGAAATCTAGATTAGATGGGAGGAACCAAGTTGATAGGCTTAGGGTTCATGGATGGATTTTTATGGGAATTTTTTGAATTTGAGAGGGGGAGGACTCATTGGAGTTATTAGTGGAGATTTTTTAATCATGAGATTGTTTGAGATCATGAGGGAGATTAGTAGGGATTTGGATATTTATTTCAAAAAGGACATATGTGGGAATTATTTGGAACAAGCACTTGACATAGGTGTATTTTCTTGAAGAGAATGAGGGAAGAGTGACATTTATTATTATTAGTGATTAGTGCATGGAGGGACTCTACAAGTTGTGCACATGGAACTTGACTATTGCATCCTAGAGGAGTGTGGAGATGCCATTTTTCTTTCATGTATTGCTCATGGTCATGCTAACTCATTTAACATTTCCTCTTTCCATTCTAACACATTTTATTAAATGCGCAAACCATTGGATCTCTTATATTAGTTGTTAATGACTTGGAGATTTTAACATCTTTAATGCAAATGGGCCCTACCTATTCCAACTTGATGCTTTACAACCAATGGTATAACAAATATAAATTTCAAATTTATTTTCTCTTACAAGTTGCGCAACGATGGCATGTTTCCATTTGATGAGTCTCCTTCCTTGATGAAAATCAAACCCACTTGCATGTTGAGTCATTGCTAGTATCCAACAACATATTCGCTTTCACGTTATAATGTCATTATCTTATTGAAGGTGAATCGTGATAAAAATTTTACCTTTAAAGCTTCTCATATCTCCTTAAATTTTAGCTGGGCACACTTGAATATGACTTTGATGTTTCAGCCAATGGTGTAATTGAAAGGTCTATTATCTTTTTAGATCTCCTTGTTGCATCCTAATGACACATGGATTCCTTTCTTCTAGTCATATTGGTAATCTTCCAAAGAATATGAATCTCACTATAGACTAACTTTGATGCTCTAGCCAAATTCACAATGTTTAAACTTGTCAAGAATTTTAAAATTTAAACATTGTGAAACATTACCATGTGGCCTCCTCTCTACTACTAACTTTGATGTTCAATGCCCCTATTTTTGAAAATTGAAGGGCAACACATTTTCTGAAACAAACCAAAATGACCAAAAATTACCACTCAATTCAAAATAAAGCAAGCCACACATAGTGAATCTCTAGAGATAAGATGGTCATTTTGTTGGTAAAGGTAAAATTTATAGTTAAAGGCCCTTTTTAAGGTCACGAGTTATTTTTATGAGAAAAAGGTTAAATCTGTAGCCACATAATTGATCACATTTAAATTTTAGAATGAGATGGTTCAAATGGTGTAGTTCTACTTCAAATGCATTCAAGGTTAAACAAATCTAAGTTATGGTTCAAAACTTGTGATCAAAATAGTAGAAAATTCAAGGCTATTAACTATTGAAATCAAAAAAATTATGCATCTTAATTTTTATCTATTACATTTTGTCACAAGATCTATCACACTCTAAATTAGATTACTTAGACTATATTTCTTGTTATATTCATAAAGTCTATCTCTATAAAGAAAATCATTTTATTTCTTTACATTTTGATGAACCCAACATTCATACCCCTTTAGAGTTTTCACCTAGGCTTTTGACCTTCTTTATATCTTTTATTGTTATATGATATTTTTTATTGCTTCCACAAGTATCATTTTAAATATCATTCAGTTTTGGGCCCACCCTTAATTATTCTTCATCACCATATATTAGGGTTTGGGATTTCATTGTTTCTTATCTTTAATCCCTACCCACTCATGTTTTTGTTGATTTATCTACATTGTTGTATCTATTATACTAGATATTTATGATTGTTTTAATTTTAGGAATCTCTTCATGCCTACAACATGGATTGCAAGTTGGTTTAATTCTTTATTCATATATAGATTATCCTACATGTCTCATACATAATATTCTTGCTCGTGCTTGAAATTATTTCATCCTTAATGGACCCTATGAATTCTTTCCCATCTATGTTGAAGGCCTTTTATCTTCATGACTCATTGTGATTATAATGAGATAATTGTTGATATTTTATCCCTAATATGTCATTATACATCTAGTTATCTTCCTTCATATGATAATGATATATCTAAGGAGAAATTTTTTTACACATCTCATGTTTTATTTCCTTGTCCAATTATGGGTTCTCCTATTTGTGCCTCGCTTGCGTCATCTTACCTCGAGGATCCTAATAATATAGATACATATGCTTCACATTCACACGAGGTTGCTATTCCTTCTCTTTCTTGTGTCTCATGATCTATAGATGATATTAATGTTGCATATTTTTGACACTATAATACATGGAATACCTATTCCCTACTTGAAAGGAAAATAGTTTCCACAAATTTATTATGAAAAATTTGTTATCACTTGAATAACCCTGTAAGTAAGCATTTTGACTTTCTCACTCAAGGGTATCTAATGAATTCAAAGCAATAAACACAAGGTATTATCTATGAAAAATATAACCATGAGTTTTAAATCCTAAATTAAATAATAAACTAATTCTAATCTACTCCTAATATAACTAGTGGTGTAAAAGAATTAGAGATAAAAATAGCCTATATTGTTTTTATCTCAAATCTAACTCCAAAAGTGAACAAATTTTATTATAAGTTTCACTCTACTACTTGACCAATCAACACATAACCAATATATAAGAGAGTAA
The DNA here is from genome assembly GCA_007258455.2 of Sequoia sempervirens. Taxonomy (NCBI): domain Eukaryota; kingdom Viridiplantae; phylum Streptophyta; class Pinopsida; order Cupressales; family Cupressaceae; genus Sequoia; species Sequoia sempervirens. The sequence continues at coordinate 514,772,546 of VDFB02105785.1, forward strand.
ATTATTACTCACATAGCCCTTTGTGCATTATAAACATTTCTCGTTAAATTGTACTAGCATGCTCAACAAGTTGCTTACAAAGTAATGAAATTTTCCTATGGATATTTAGTGGAATTTTGGACTTCCATTCCAATGTCCCATCTCGACTTCCAATTTTGACCTCTAGTTCTACATTTAGCTCTTGCAAAGTGTTCAAATGATTTTTCCAATCATTTCTTCCCATATGGAGTTCAAGTTGATTTCTATACTTCTAGTCCTCTATATAGACATCCCATCTTGACCTCTAGTTTTGCATATTTTCCTTGTATTTCTTTCAAATCACTTCATTTTCTCACTTTATCCTTCTACAAAGTTTCAATGGACTTTGGACTTGCATCCCCATGTCCAATCCTAACCTCTAGTGCCTCAATGGAAACCCACATCTCCCATCCTAACTTCCCATCTCTCATTGAAGTTTCATATATCCTCTTATTCATCTCCATCACTCATTGGATCTTTGTGGAATACCATTGATGACCAAATTTAATTCATGAAATGACTCCAAGAGGTTTCTCCCTCCTAAACACCATTTCTCATCCTAAGGGTGCAAATTTATGTACAATTTTAAATATTTATGATGAAAAAGTCTAATTCATTATGAATATAGTGGTTAAGTTCCAAATTTCAATGATATTCATGCAAGCTCCAAACTACCCATTCTATAAATTTAATGGGATTTTTCTTCTCTTTTATGCCACATTTATGATCTCATATTCTCCATTGAATTTATATGTAAGCAACTGGGTAACTAAGTAAAAGGCTATAAATACTAGTTAGTTTTTCATGAAAGGGGCGGTAATTTCTATATTTCCATGTCACTACAAGTACTAAGGATTGTCTAGGGTTTCAACTCCTGAGATTCTAGTCTCTTAAAAAGTAAGACAATTATAACTAGTGTCTATAACTGAATATCTCCTTGGCCATTTGTAGATCTTCAAGATAACTTCCATGTGATGAATTGTGACAACATTCTAGATTAGGGTTTCCTCTTGCCATTTTTTAATATGATTATAATGAGGAATTGATTAATTTTGTAGTATTTTAAGTCATTGTAACCTTTGTGATGGTCTCTTTTATTTATTCCATATGTATCTTTGTAATTTGGAGAGAGATTATTAAGTATGTTTAGTTATTTGATATCACATCTTTGGTCTATGTATATACATAACTTATATTCTATTGTGGTTTCAATATGTTGTTTCTCTTGCTAAACTATGAACTTTGCAACTCAATGGATTAGGCACCAATCTTGGAATTTTATAATACATGATACACTCAAATTGAAAAACATATTTCATTAGTAATTTAGGAGTAGGTTGGTAGCTTGTATGTGTTGACAATGATTTTAATTGCAGCAAACAAGGCAAATAAATTCTTCACAGACAAGACCGCAAAGAGCCTATCCTTCTTGAAAAATATGGAACAAAGACAACCTAAGAGGGGATTCTGCATTAACAGGGAAAGCATTGGCTTTCATTCAATCCAAAGTCTCCAATAACCAGGTCATGGTTGCACTAGGGTTGCTCTCAGGTACTAATGTGATATTGTTGTTAATCTCAAAGAGACTATTGTTGTGAATTGAATATTTTAGGCATTGGATTTTCAATTGAATCATTAAGTTCAAGCATCATGAAATCAAAAGATTTACAATAATATTTCATGAAAATCACAAATACTTTACTATCACTTAAGTAGATTTAGCATTAAGCATTCAACAATTTTATGGAAAACAAAATATTTTCAATAAAATTCCTTCCATTCATTCAAATTTTGGAACATTTTCAAGAGTTAAACATCTACTCTAAAATAAAGCATAAAAAATACTAAAAATTAAAAGTTTATCCTGGTTATTCTCCATGGATGCCCCAAAGAATCAATTAAAATAGAGCAAACCACTTTATACTTCACCAGATTGCTTCACAACTACATATAAAATGGTGCAAGCTTTTAAAGAGAGGGGTTTCATTTTTGGACACCAAGTAGGTTCTGTGTGCACCCTTAAATGACACAACATACAATCTTGTTCAGCTGAACTAACAAAACCAACTACAAAAGATACTGAGATAGGTAGCTATCTAATAAGCTTTGATATTAATCGATATCTCCTGCAATCACAAATTCCATACATTAAATCCCTTTAAAAGAAAGAAAAACATTCATAACATCTCATGTAAATAAAACCATTATTCAAATGTTCATATAAAATATCATAATTAACACGCTTTTTTAAGCATATCATAAATCCTCACATATATACTAGATTACTAGAACCATTAGATAAACTTAATAATTTTAGTATTTTTTCTTCACATTACAACCTGGTACCAAGTACCTGGTATTCAACTTTGCCCACTAACTTTCCCGGACCTCAGTTATACTAAAATTCCTTCATACCGGACCGAAGCCTTCCATTCAAACTCGCATTGCCTTTTTCCTTTCACATGTTTCCGGTACCCGATATCCAGTGCCTGAAACACTCACATTACGAAGTACTTTTTATTATCAAAGATTTATCTTTTCTCTTCACTTCCGGTGATCTTTCAATTTGCTAGCTCCTACCATAAGAGTTTTTTTCTTTCTTGGGTCCCAAATTCTTTTGTCTTGGGGCGTGTTATGAGACCACACAACAAATTGCAACCAATAAAACCAAATTTAAACCAAACTTGCAATTAAATCACCCATTGTAAATTAAAATTTATACATATTTTAGAACAATAACTTTTAACCTTTACCTAGATTCTGACATAAAGAAGTAAAACTCCACCGAAAACATCCATGTGTGCTCTAATTAATTCCACTTTTTGGAACTTAGTGAAAAGAATTAGTTCATCAACATCAAACCACATATTTCAGTCAAGCGTCCATAGCCCCAACAAGGTTATCTCATTAATTCCCCCAAACATAGCTCTACTGTCGGTCAGGAATCTATAGCCCCAGTAGAGTTATTTGGATAGCCTAAAGAGTTGATATCTTTTTTATTTTTTAGATATAACAATGATAGCTCATTTTCTCTTTTGATATTTCAATGATATCTCTTTTATCAACTTGCAAGCAATGAAGCACCGCTATTAGGTTGGGAATTACAGTGGTAGCGAAGGTTACTTTTTGATTTTTCATTCAATGAAAATCCCTTCATCAATTCACCACTTCCCAAAAACTTATTTAATGATTTCCTGTAAGTGGATGTTTCCAGCTAAATTTCACTAATTTATGCCAAACCCTAGCTAATTGCAACTCGCTATATGTTAAAAAATATGCATAAATTAAAATTTAGCAATAGACAACTTAATCACCAAATTTAAATATAAATTTAGAAACATTAGTTACCACCCTTCCAATTAAATTTTATGGAAACTACTAAAATTTATGCTAACAATTTTGACTTGACGGTGTTGCACCTCATTAATGGTTCATAAATGTCATGATTACTTTGAAGCACGATCACATTATTTTGCATTAAATTCCCACACCTTATTCTGCGTGTATTATCTTCTCAACTTACTCAGGTGATGACATGTACTGCCTTGTCAGTTTCATTTTCCTTTATATTTCGCACACATAAACACCTCCATAATTAATATTGTTCTTTTTAAAAACCAAAAAAATGAAATGAAATGACCACTATCAACTTCAAAATCTTCAACTTGCTTGATTCACAATCTTTGTACCACTCAAATTTGAAGCAATTTATCACCAGATATGTGTGAAGAATTAATTTGACTTAACCTTTAAACTCTGAAGATAATTATCCAGCTGCCACCTCACTTATGATTTCCCATAAAAAAATTTGCTCAAGGCAACTATGTACCGCAACTTCCTTACAACTCTCTATAAATTCAACATTTCTTCTCAAATTCTTCACACTTTTCTTGCTCTCTTTCTATTTTATTTCCGTAATTTTGCTCTGTGCATTCACATTTGCTTCTTAGCCATGGATACTCCAATTTGTTTAGGTTGTTCTCGTAGACATAATGTTTTCTTAGTGAGCATCATATCATAAAGGCTTGAAAAGGTTTTCTTCATTAGGACTTCCAGTTTCACTGTGCCAAATTTATGCTTAGTCCTTGGGGAAAAGCATGTTGCATCCAACCGCTACTTTCGCTTCTATTCTGATATAGCTTCTCATTTTGTAGCATCACTTCTGGATATTGGGCTACTTGTTGAAGATGTTTGCACTGCTACCAACTTGATAGTGAAGCCTAAATTCTTGGAGAATTTGGATACCATTTTATCTATTGCACATCCGACCATTGGGATTCCCTCCATGGATGATATTCCTCGGTTCCTAGAACACAGGGAAGTGGTTCCACTTCGCCCTTTTCGTACTAATCTCCATATCCAAGATTTTAATGTTCACTGGGAACTTGCCTATATAGGGTATTTATCCCTGATAGAAGAGGCGTCCCATATCAATTGAATGGCTACTACCGTTAGCAACTTTGCTCACTCTTTTTGACCTTTTGATTTTTTTTGAAACAAGTATTTTTGATACCTCATGTATATACGTGATACACACACACACACATATCTCTTTTGGTACATTTTAAAGCATGTTTTACTGTGTATGGTTTTATTATTTCACTTTTCACAATTCAATTTTACAAATGTCTGAATTAATTCTCATGTGTAACATAAGTTTAAGCAGAATTTGCTAATGCAGAGGCCAGACAAAAGAAAAGAACAAAAAATGAAAGAAAAAAAGAAAGAAGCAAAACCATACAAAAAGAAAACTAACCCTAACTACCCTAACTCTAACATGAAGAAAGATTAACTCTTGTGAATGGTAGCTCTAGACCTGTTCAAACATAGATAAACAACACAATGTTAGTCAATAAACAAATTTAAATTAGCATTCCCCGTGAGATTCATTCAAAGCATAATGAAAAAGAAATAAAGCAAAGAAACCAAATAAAAGCTATTTAAATCCTATTCAATACTCAAACCCAGCATCCCATGGGGGAATTGGTGCTACTTTTATGTGGAAAGTAGCCCTTTCCCAATTCCTTGCAAGCTCTAATGATCTTTGATGAAATTCTCAATAACCTAGCTATGGTGATGAAATGCTATGAAAACCTTGATGAACAATGGATGAACTTGCATAAAATCTGTAGATAATGACTTTGCATAAAGTTGTGGATCCAAAATCAATAGAAGAGCTCTCCATTTATAGGAAAGAAGGATAGAGGAATGTAAAACATGAAGGATGTGGGATTAAAGATGAACCAATAGCAATGTGCCATTTGTCAACATGCTATTGAAGAGAGGTGGAGCACATTTTGATCAATGTGCAAATAAATGCAATTAGGTGGAATTTGAAATTTGAAAGATGGCTTGTAGAGGAAGATGTGGAAGAGGAGTTAATGCCACTTGGCTCAAGAAAAATGACTTGTAAGAGTTATAAATGCCAAGTTGGAGGAAAATTCCCTTTGGGAGGGAGATTTCAAAATGGAGGAATATTCCAAAGAGATGCCCTTTTGAATGAAAATAGAAGAATTTATAAATCAATTAAATTGATTTACTTGTGCAAGTTACAAAATCTAGAGGATTTGATGGATTAGAGTTAGAGTTAATCAGGATTTAATTAACTTAGATGGAGATTAGTTTGATTTGACATTTGACTTAGATTTTTGGATTTATTTAAATCAAATGGGAGGAATAATGAAAGATTAGATTTCCACTAAATAAAGTTTGGATCATTTAATTAAAGGGATGATGTTAGATTTAACGTAAAATGCCAATTTATTTAATTAAAGGAAGATCATGATATAATAAAATAAAGGGATTTATTTAATTAAAAAGAGGAACATTAGGATCAATCAAATAAAAATGATTAAAAGAAGATAATGATTAATCAAATAAAGTTGGATTTATTTAATCAATCGAGGAATTAAGGGATGAATTAATTAAATAAGGATTATTTAATTAATTAGCTAGTGTACAGCGATTCAGGAGAACCAATGTTAAACTCCAGATCAAGTGTGTGAGATCAATCAATATAATTCTATGTGTTTTACATTTTCCCCTTTCAAGTATAATGTAATTTGTTAAGTGCTATTCAAAGAATAACCTTGTCGTAAAATCAAAATTTGGTTTGGCGTTTTTTCGTGATGCCCCACTACTACCCTGATAAGAATTCACGCTTAGTATATCACTGAGATTAGATTAAAATTTGATTTTTTGGGTGATTTCTCAAAAAAAAGAGGACAAGCTGCATGACGGGTCCAAAAAGGCTCCAAGATGCTAAAAACGTGCCAAAACATGAGAAAAGTACTTGAAATGAGCTTTGATTGAGCAAAAATGGGGTTGGGGGCACAAAAGCCTACTTTGACAACTAAAATGGGTCAAAAAACCCTAATTTTCATGCTTAAATAGCCATCGAAGGGTCACTTTCAATTCATTTTCACATTCACACTTTGAGAAATTGAGCTTTGACCCTCCTGCAGAATGACGCAACGAGTGCTTCCCTGACACATTTCCAAGTGAGTTCGAGTCTACTAGAGACCTCTAGTCATAGGACCACCGATATGCTATCCTAACCCAACCTTTAATCTTGATCTTTGTGCACATTTATTACATTTTGAAATTTTAAAAAGTCCAGTGTCACTATATAGCGATGCTAAAAGTGCCAAATC
>VDFB02105785.1:514779316-514830227 GCA_007258455.2 Sequoia sempervirens
TCTTTTGTTATTTCAATCTTTTTATGTGTAATGATGGTTAAATGAATAATTGACATGCAATTTGATCTCTAACTAATGATTTTTTTGTCTATGCAATGCTAACTAATATTTGATTTCATATGGGTTAAATCCATAAGAAACCGGTTCATAACATATGTTGATTGGAAATAGATCCATAATAATTAAATGACAATTCCATATATTCAGTTTTACTATTTTTCTATAGAATCATCACAATAGAAATAAAATGTTTACCAATATTAACTTCATGGAAAATACACTATATTTATATATATACTACTGTTTAAATATGTTGAGATTATGAAATAGCACAATGGTTTTATAACAACAAAGAATACATATATGGTTACAGTCACAATCTGTTCATTAATTCAGGTATAATAAACTCATACTATATATATATTAAAATCGATATGCACAACTGTTACTTCTGCATTATACGTAATAATGAATGCACAAGTTCTTATAATAACCATGGATATTTTTGAAAACATGGTCGATTTTATGGTTTCAAGTGCTATAGGTGAATTGATATGATACACACATATATGGAAATCAAATGTCTTAATCAATTCAGTCTGCAAGTCCATGCACAATAAAGGTAAATAAATATATATTCAATTTCCACAAAAAGTTATAGGCAAATCGATGCCATATATTGAGGCATTAAGGTCGACACGCATGTTTTGTTATGTATGCATAGGTAGAATAATGCATATATTGGTTGATACAAAGAACTAAATGTATGCTATGATACAAACAATAATTTCCTTCAAACCCCATGATACAATAATAATATCATTAATCATTTAATCTTGCAAATTTGGTTCTATTTAAACCTTTACCATGCATTCATAAGACATGTTATGCACTGCAATAATAGGGTAATACTTGGTCTCCTGCTCTGTGTGCTAACTCCTCAACTTTTCTCAAATACTATAATGCCAATCCTCCTCAGTCACTGCCAATAATAATATCAAAATAGTCATCCCTTCTCCTTCATTGAGCTCTCTTTTCATGTTTTTTCATATTTCCATGCAAGTGTTTAAATCCATTGGAGTATCTCTTTATTTTTAAAACCAAACTTTCTCCTCATGCCAAGATCACATGATTGATCATACAAATCATTTGAATTTAAAACATATTTTATTTTATTTCTAATTGTAAGCTATGTATATATTCATATATATAAACAATGATACCATTATTATATATATAAATATAAATTATGAGATTTATTGTTATCAAACATTTGTAAATAAAATCTTTGATTTTCCCGATTAAATTATTTTTTGCAAACAAAACAACCATAAGATATAGTCATTATTTATATCATAACACACAATAGGAAATGACACATTTATGATAGCATAATGCATAACATATTCATTCACATTGCAAGATGAATGCAACTATAGGATTGTGTGCATACAATTTCCATCATGTCGACTATTGCCGGGTAGCTAAGTCATCTCTACCTCAACCATGTTCTTGCCTTCAACCTGTTCCTGCACTCATTCACACTCAATATCTCGTCAATATGTTAGCTCATAAAACCATAATCAATAATCGAAATATCTATATTATAATAATTCATCATTATTTTAATCACAATATCATGCATTTTAAAGATAACATCTAATTTATCATCCATGAAAACACATTAATCTATGCTTCAAACACATATTGTCCAATGGTCTCATCCAATTCCATTTATTATAAATAAAGTTTATGCAAGCAAAATTGAGATGTGACATCAAATGACTATTGGATGGAGGATAGGAGATAGGTGGATTATTTTTGGAAACTCCAAGGACTATGTTACATAGGATTAACATGTCTCATGCTATATGGTTTATAGAAGATAAGATGGAGGAACTGCAAAGGGAGGTTTTTATTGTCCTAAACATGCTTAGATATTTTTCCTCTATATTTATCAATATTGAAAGGAGCATGGATGGAGTGGATATAATGGGATAATGTGGGTAGATAGGATGGCAAAAGCTTTCCCCCAAGTGTAGGGTGGTAGTGGATGGGGGTTTATGCATGATTCCTATTTGCTAAGTTTTTATCATGGTACTTTCCTAGGGTTCCATAAGAATGGTTTTCACTCTTTGACATTTTTTCTCTTTACTTTTTTGTTTTTGTTTTTATTTTTTAAATTTTTTAATTTGAATGATTTTTACATAAGATGGATGAAGATGGATAAGGATAGAGTTAGAGGATAAGTGGATTTGGAAGATAGGGAGATGGAGGAAGGACATAAGTGTCTATTTCCATGGGTAGTAGCCTTTTGTTGAGTGACTACTATTGTTGGACCGTGGCAAGTGTTGATGTTCTCATAGATGTTTGTGAATAGTACCAAGGAAACTTAAATGAATGGGAGAAGGATGGAGGAGGATTGATGTGAAAGCTTTAATTAAAGGTGTGGGATGGTAGATGGAGGTTGGATGATGGATGCATATGTGAATGAAAGGATGGGATGGTGGATTTATGAGGAAATTTTGTCAAGACCAACAGTGGCACACATCATGATGGGTGATAAATATTTGGATTAGAAGTGGATTGTAGATTTTGGGATTTATATGGAGGAGTTGGGATGATAGATTTTGGTATGTAAGGACCCAAAATGGATTTAGGGGATGATGGAGGACTTAAGATAGTGGATTTTTGGACATATGGGCCCAAAAATGGATTCAAGATATGAAAGATTCTTAGATGGGGGGTGAGGGAATTTAGGAGTGGAGGAAGGTTTTGGAGTAGCATATTTGGATGGAAAGTTGTATTTTCATTTTTCATGTATTATTGTTTTTTTTTTGGGATCCATATGATTTTTCCTTGTAATTTTTGTTTGGTGGGCCTTTGTGGCCTTTTGAATTGGAGTTTTCTTTTCTTTAGCATGCCACTTTGATGGAACATGGTGATCCTTGGATATTTGTGGAATATTTTATTTATAAATTTTTTATTTGGCATCTAAACTACTTCCAAAATAAATGGTGTGGGTGCATGAGGATGGATTAGTTTGACAGTGCATGGAAGGAATGATGAAGGGAGCATGCTAGAAGAAGTTTCAAGGATATGTGTCTTTGTTTGTCTTTATTGGGGATTATAAAAGATGAATTAGTTGCATGAAGGGATTTTGAGATATAGGTAATGGATTTGGAGATGTAAGGAACCATGATGGATGGAGGGAATGAAGGATTGGAATTTGGAACATAAGGGACCAAAGTGGACTTAAAAGGTGGAATCTATTTTTGGATATAGGGGTCCAAAATGAATTTTTTAGATAGAGAACTTAGGATGGTAGATTTTGGGATAGGAGAGATGGAAGGATTGGTGGATGGATTTTTCTTATGAGTGATAAATATATGACCAAAATATTGAGCATGATCTATTTATAGCTAAGGCCATGGAATGTTGGATTTTCTTTATTTGAATGAGTTCTAAGATACCTTTCTTGTGAAGGCTTAACCATTTTCTTTGATAATGCATATTTTGGAAAATATGATTGCCAACGGGATGCTTGTTGTTGTTGAAACAATATTTGATTCTATCTTGAAGAGGATAGGGAGTGGTAGGGAGCATATTTTCTTCAAGAAATCTAGATTAGATGGGAGGAACCAAGTTGATAGGCTTAGGGTTCATGGATGGATTTTTATGGGAATTTTTTGAATTTGAGAGGGGGAGGACTCATTGGAGTTATTAGTGGAGATTTTTTAATCATGAGATTGTTTGAGATCATGAGGGAGATTAGTAGGGATTTGGATATTTATTTCAAAAAGGACATATGTGGGAATTATTTGGAACAAGCACTTGACATAGGTGTATTTTCTTGAAGAGAATGAGGGAAGAGTGACATTTATTATTATTAGTGATTAGTGCATGGAGGGACTCTACAAGTTGTGCACATGGAACTTGACTATTGCATCCTAGAGGAGTGTGGAGATGCCATTTTTCTTTCATGTATTGCTCATGGTCATGCTAACTCATTTAACATTTCCTCTTTCCATTCTAACACATTTTATTAAATGCGCAAACCATTGGATCTCTTATATTAGTTGTTAATGACTTGGAGATTTTAACATCTTTAATGCAAATGGGCCCTACCTATTCCAACTTGATGCTTTACAACCAATGGTATAACAAATATAAATTTCAAATTTATTTTCTCTTACAAGTTGCGCAACGATGGCATGTTTCCATTTGATGAGTCTCCTTCCTTGATGAAAATCAAACCCACTTGCATGTTGAGTCATTGCTAGTATCCAACAACATATTCGCTTTCACGTTATAATGTCATTATCTTATTGAAGGTGAATCGTGATAAAAATTTTACCTTTAAAGCTTCTCATATCTCCTTAAATTTTAGCTGGGCACACTTGAATATGACTTTGATGTTTCAGCCAATGGTGTAATTGAAAGGTCTATTATCTTTTTAGATCTCCTTGTTGCATCCTAATGACACATGGATTCCTTTCTTCTAGTCATATTGGTAATCTTCCAAAGAATATGAATCTCACTATAGACTAACTTTGATGCTCTAGCCAAATTCACAATGTTTAAACTTGTCAAGAATTTTAAAATTTAAACATTGTGAAACATTACCATGTGGCCTCCTCTCTACTACTAACTTTGATGTTCAATGCCCCTATTTTTGAAAATTGAAGGGCAACACATTTTCTGAAACAAACCAAAATGACCAAAAATTACCACTCAATTCAAAATAAAGCAAGCCACACATAGTGAATCTCTAGAGATAAGATGGTCATTTTGTTGGTAAAGGTAAAATTTATAGTTAAAGGCCCTTTTTAAGGTCACGAGTTATTTTTATGAGAAAAAGGTTAAATCTGTAGCCACATAATTGATCACATTTAAATTTTAGAATGAGATGGTTCAAATGGTGTAGTTCTACTTCAAATGCATTCAAGGTTAAACAAATCTAAGTTATGGTTCAAAACTTGTGATCAAAATAGTAGAAAATTCAAGGCTATTAACTATTGAAATCAAAAAAATTATGCATCTTAATTTTTATCTATTACATTTTGTCACAAGATCTATCACACTCTAAATTAGATTACTTAGACTATATTTCTTGTTATATTCATAAAGTCTATCTCTATAAAGAAAATCATTTTATTTCTTTACATTTTGATGAACCCAACATTCATACCCCTTTAGAGTTTTCACCTAGGCTTTTGACCTTCTTTATATCTTTTATTGTTATATGATATTTTTTATTGCTTCCACAAGTATCATTTTAAATATCATTCAGTTTTGGGCCCACCCTTAATTATTCTTCATCACCATATATTAGGGTTTGGGATTTCATTGTTTCTTATCTTTAATCCCTACCCACTCATGTTTTTGTTGATTTATCTACATTGTTGTATCTATTATACTAGATATTTATGATTGTTTTAATTTTAGGAATCTCTTCATGCCTACAACATGGATTGCAAGTTGGTTTAATTCTTTATTCATATATAGATTATCCTACATGTCTCATACATAATATTCTTGCTCGTGCTTGAAATTATTTCATCCTTAATGGACCCTATGAATTCTTTCCCATCTATGTTGAAGGCCTTTTATCTTCATGACTCATTGTGATTATAATGAGATAATTGTTGATATTTTATCCCTAATATGTCATTATACATCTAGTTATCTTCCTTCATATGATAATGATATATCTAAGGAGAAATTTTTTTACACATCTCATGTTTTATTTCCTTGTCCAATTATGGGTTCTCCTATTTGTGCCTCGCTTGCGTCATCTTACCTCGAGGATCCTAATAATATAGATACATATGCTTCACATTCACACGAGGTTGCTATTCCTTCTCTTTCTTGTGTCTCATGATCTATAGATGATATTAATGTTGCATATTTTTGACACTATAATACATGGAATACCTATTCCCTACTTGAAAGGAAAATAGTTTCCACAAATTTATTATGAAAAATTTGTTATCACTTGAATAACCCTGTAAGTAAGCATTTTGACTTTCTCACTCAAGGGTATCTAATGAATTCAAAGCAATAAACACAAGGTATTATCTATGAAAAATATAACCATGAGTTTTAAATCCTAAATTAAATAATAAACTAATTCTAATCTACTCCTAATATAACTAGTGGTGTAAAAGAATTAGAGATAAAAATAGCCTATATTGTTTTTATCTCAAATCTAACTCCAAAAGTGAACAAATTTTATTATAAGTTTCACTCTACTACTTGACCAATCAACACATAACCAATATATAAGAGAGTGAAATTATTACTCACATAGCCCTTTGTGCATTATAAACATTTCTCGTTAAATTGTACTAGCATGCTCAACAAGTTCCTTACAAAGTAATGAAATTTTCCTATGAATATTTAGTGGAATTTTGGACTTCCATTCCAATGTCCCATCTCGACTTCCAATTTTGACCTCTAGTTCTACATTTAGCTCTTGCAAAGTGTTTAAATGATTTTTCCAATCATTTCTTCCCATAGGGAGTTCAAGTTGATTTCTTTACTTCTAGTCCTCTATATAGACATCCCATCTTGACCTCTAGTTTTGCATATTTTCCTTGTATTTCTTTCAAATCACTTCATTTTGCTCACTTTATGCTTGTATTGCATCCCCATGTCCAATCCTAACCTCTAGCGCCTCAATGGAAACCCACATCTCCCATCCTAACTTCCCATCTCTCATTGAAGTTTCATGTATCCTCTTATTCATCTCCATCACTCATTGGATCTTTGTGGAATACCATTGATGACCAAATTTAATTCATGAAACTACTCCAAGAAGTTTCTCCGTCCTAAATACCATTTCTCATCCTAAGGGTGAAAATTTATGTACAATTTTAAATACTGATGATGAAAAAGTCTAAAATTCATTATGAATATAGTAGTTAAGTTCCAAATTCCAATGATATTCACGCAAGCTCCAAACTACCCATTCTATACATTTCATGGGATTTTTCTTCTCTTTTATGCCACATTTATGATCTCATATTCTCCATTGAATTTATACAAGCAACTGGGTAGCTAAGCAAAAGGCTATAAATACTAGTTAGTTTTTCATGAAAGGGGTAGTAATTTCTATATTCCCATTTGACTACAAGTACTCAGGATTGTCTAGGGTTTCAACTCCTGAGGTTCTAGTCTCTTAAAAGGTAAGACAATTATAACTAGTGTCTATAACTGAATATCTCCTTGGCCATTTGTAGATCTTCAAGATAACTTCCATGTGATGAATTGTGACAACATTCTAGATTAGGGTTTCCTCTTGCCATTTTTTAATATGATTATAATGAGGAATTGATTAATTTTGTAGTATTTTAAGTCATTGCAACCTTTGTGATGGTCTCTTTTATTTATTCCATATGTATTTTTGTAATTTGGAGAGAGATTATTAAGTATTTTTAGTTATTTGATATCACATCTTTGGTCTATGTATATACATAGCTTATATTCTATTGTGGTTTCAATATGTTGTTTCTCTTGCTAAACTATGACTTTGCAACTCAATGGATTAGGCACCAATATTGTAATTTTATAATACACGATACACTCAAATTGAAAAACATCTTTCATTAGTAATTTAGGAGTAGGTTAGTAGCTTGTATGTGTTGTCGACAATTTTACTTGCAACAAACAGGGTGAATAAATTCTTCACAGAAAAGACCGCAAAGAGCCTATCCTTCTTGAAAAATATGGAACAAAGACAACCTAAGAGGGGATTCTGCATTAACAGGGAAAAGATTGGATTCCATTCAATCTAAAGTCTCTGATAACCAGGTCATGGTTGCACTAGGGTTGCTCTCAAGTACTGATGTGATATTTTTGTTAATCTCAAAGGGAATATTGTTGTGAATTGAATATTTTAGGCATTGGATTTTCAATTGAATCATTACGTTCAAGCATCATGAAATCAAAAGATTTACAATAATAGTTCATGAACATCACAAATACTTTACTATCACTTAAGTAGATTTAGCATTAAGAATTTAACAATTTTATGGAAAACAAAATATTTTCAATAAAATTCCTTCCATTCATTCAAATTTTGGAATATTTTCAAGAATTAAACATCTACTCTAAAATAAAGCATTAAAAATACTAAAAATTAAAAGTTTCTCTCGGTTATTCTAAAATGGATGCCCCAAAGAATCAATTAAAATAGAGCAAACCACTTTATACTTCATCAAATTGCTTCACAACTACATATAAAATGGTGCAAGCTTTTAAAGAGAGGGGTTTCATTTTTGGACACCAAGTAGGTTCTGTATGCACCCTTAAACAACACAACATATAGTCTTGTTTAGCTGAACTAACAAAATCAACTACAAAAGATACTGAGATAGGTAGTTATCTAATAAGCTCTGATATTAATCGATATCTCCCACAATCACAAATTTCATACATTAAATCCCTTTAAAAGAAAGAAAAACATTCATAACATCTCATGTAAATAAGACCATTATTCAAATGTTCATATAAAATCTCGTAATTAACACGCTTTTTTAAGCATATCATAAATCCTCACATATATACTAGATTACTGGAACCATTAGATAAACTTAATATTTTTTGCAATTTTTCTTCACATTACAACCTGGTACCAAGTACCCGATATTCAACTTTACCCACTAACTTTCCTAGACCTCGGTTATACCGAAACTCCTTCATATCGGACTTCTTCATACTGGACCGAAGCCTTCCATTCAAACTCGCATTGCCTTTTTCCTTTCACATGTTTCCGGTACTCGATATCCGGTGCCTGAAACACTCACATTACGAAGTACGTTTTATTATCAAAGATTTTATCTTTTCTCTTCATTTTTGGTGATCTTTCAATTTGCTAGCTCCTACCATAAGAGTTTTTTTCTTTCTTGGGTCCCCAAGTCTTTTTAGTCTTGGGGCATGTTGTGAGACCACACAAGAACTTGCAACCACTAAAACCAAACTTAAACCAAACTTGCAATTAAATCACCCTTCGTAAATTAAAATTTATACATATTTTAGAACAATAACTTTTAACCTTTACCTAGATTATGACATAAAGAAGTAAAACTCCATCAGAAACATCCGTGTGTGCTCTAATTAATTCCACTTTTTGGAACTTAGTGAAAAGATCAGTTCATCAACATTGAACCACATAATATAGTAATCCTCCAAAGCCAACCAGGGATAAAGCCTTGCTGCCAGTCAAGTGTCGATAGCCCCGACAAGGTTATCTCCGTAATTCCCCCAAACATAGCTCTACTATCGGTCAGGCATCTATAGCTCTAGTAGAGTTATTTGGATAGCCTAAAGAGTTGATATCTTCTTTTTTTAGATATGACAATGATAGCTCATTTTCTCTTTTGATATTTCAATGATATCTCTTTATCAACTTGCAAGCAATGAAGCACCGCTATTAGGTTGGGAATTACAGTGGTAGTGAAGGTTACCTTTTGATTTTTCATTCAATGCAAATCCCTTCATCAATTCACTACGTGCCAAAAACTTATTTAATGATTTCTTGTAAGTGCGTGTTTCCAGCTAAATTTCACTAATTATGCCAAATCCTAGCTAACTGTAACTCGCTATATGTTAAAAAATATGCATAAATTAAAATTTAGCAATAGACAACTTAATCACCAAATTTAAATCTAAATTTAGAAACATCAGTTACCACCCTTCTGATTAAATTTTATGGCAACTACTAAAAAAATTTCTAGCAATTTTGAATTGACGATGTTGTACCTCATTAATGGATTGAAAATGTCATGATTACCTTGAAGTACGATCACATTATTCGCATTAAATTCACACACCTTATTATGCATGTATTATCTTCTCAACTTACTCAGGTGATGACGTGTACTGCCTTGCTGGTTTCATTTTCCTTTATATTTCACACACATAAGCACCTCCATAATTAATACTATTCTTTAAAAAAAAAATGAAATGAAATGAAATGACCACTATTAACTTCAAAATCTTTAACTTGCTTGATTCACAATCTTGGTACTACTCAAATTTGAAGCAATTTATCACCAAATATGTGTGAAGAATTAATTTGATTTAACCTTTAAACTCTAAAGATAATTATCCAGCTGCCACCTCACTTACGATTTCCCAAAAAAAATATGCTCAAGGCCACTATGTACCTCAACTTCCTTACAACTCTCTATAAATTCAACATTTCTTCTCAAATTCTTCACACTTTTCTTTTTCTCTTTCTATTTTATTTCTGCAATTTTTCTTTATGCATTCGTATTTGCTTCTTAGCCATGGATACTCCAATTTGTTTAGGTTGTTCTCGCATATAGAATGTTTTCTTAAGGAGCATCACATCATAAAGGCTTGAAAAGGTTTTCTTCATTAGGACTTCCAGTTTCACTGTGCCAAATTTATGCTTAGTCCTTGGGGAAAAGTATGTTGCATCCAGTCGCTACTTTCACTTCTATTCTGATATAGCTTCTCATTTTGTAGCGTCGCTTCTGGATATTGGGCTACATGTTGACGGTGTTTGCGCTGCTGCCAACTTGATAGTGAAGCCTAAATTCTTGGAGAATCTGGATACCATTTTATTTGTTGCACATCTGACCATTGGGATTCCCTCCATTGATGATATTCCTCGGTTCCTAGAACACAGGGAAGTGGTTCCACTTTGGCCTTTTCTTACTAATCTTCATATCCAAGATTTTGAAGTTCACTGGGAATTCACCTAGATATAGGGTATTTAGCCATGATAGAAGAGGCATCCCATATCGACTGAATGGCTACTACCATTAGTAAATTTGCTCACTCTTTTTGAAACAAGGATTTTCGATACCTCATGTATATACGTGACACACACACACATATATCTCTCTTTTGGTACATTTTAAAGCATGTTTTACTTCGTATGGTTTTATTATTTTGCTTTTTACAGTTCAATTTTACAAATTTTTGAATTAACTCTCATGTTTAACATAAGTTTAAGTAGAATTTGCTAATGCAAAGGCTAGACAAAAGAAAAGAACAAAAAATGAAGAAAGAAAACAAAACAAAAGAAAAACCCTACAAAAAGAAAACTAACCCTAACTACCCTAAATCTAACATGACAAAAGATTAAATCTTGTAAATGGTAGCTCTAGACCTACTCAAACATAGACAAACAACACAATGTTAGTCAATAAACAAATCTAAACTAGCATTCCCCATGAGATTCATTCAAAGCACAATGAAAAATAAATAAAGCAAAGAAACCAAAATAAAGCTATTTAAATCCTATTCAATACTGAAACCCAACATCCCATGAGGGAATTGGTGCTACTTTGATGTGGAAAGTATCCCTTTCCCAATTCCTTGCAAGCTTTGATGATCTTTGATGATGAACAATGTGATCCTTGATGAAATTCTCAATAACCTAGCTATGGTGATGAAACGCTATGAATACCTTGATGAACAATGGATGAACTTGCATAAAATCTGTAGATAATGACTTTGCATAAAGTTGTGGATCCAAAATCAATAGAAGAGCTCTCCATTTATAGGAAAGATGGATAGAGGAATGAAAAACATGAAGGATGTGGGATTAAAGATGAACCAATAGCAATGTGCCATTTCTCAACATGTTATTGAAGAGAGGTGGGGCACATTTTGATCAATGTGCAAATGAATGCAATTAGGTGGAAATTTGAAATTTTAAAGATGGCTTGTAGAGGAAGATGTGGAAGAGGAGTTAATGCCACTTGGCTCAAGAAAAAGGACTTGTAACAGTTATAAATGCCAAGTTGGAGGACAAGTCCCTTTGGGAGGGAGATTTCAAAATGGAGGAATATTCCAAAGAGATTCCCTTTTGAATGAAAATAGAAGAGTTTATAAATCAATTAAATTGATTTACTTGTGCAAGTTGCAAAATCTACAGGATATGATGGATTAGAGTTAGAGTTAATCAGGATTTAATTAACTTAGATGGAGATTAGTTTGATTTGACATTTGACTTAGGTTTTTGGATTTATTTAAATCAAATGGGAGGAATAATGAGCATTATATTTAATTAAATAAATTTTGATTTATTTAATTAAAGGGATGATGTTAGATTTAATCAAATAAAGTTTAATTTATTTAATTAAAGGAAGATTATGATTTAATCAAATAAAGGGATTTATTTAATTAAAAGAGGAACATTAGTATTAATCAAATAAAATTATTAAAAGAAGACAATGATTTAATCAAATAAAGTTGATTTATTTAATTAACAAAAGAATTATGATGAATTAATTAAAAAGGATTATTTAATTAATTGGTTAGTAAAGAAGTGATTCAGGGAGAACTGATGTTAGTAAATCAGGATCAAGTGTGAGATCAATCAGTATAATTTACGTGTCTACATTTTTCCTCTCTTTGAAGTAGTGTACCTACTGTGTTGGTTCAAAGAATGCATTGGTTCAAAGAATAACCTTGCCGAAATCAAAATTCAAATATTTTTTGATTTTTTTGGATGCCCCACTACTACCCCAACTATAAGAATTACGTTGGTATACTGCCCCCTCGAGAGATTAGATGAAAATTTGGATTTTTGGGTGATTTCTCAAAAAAAAGAGGACAAGTTGCCTGACGGGTCCAGAAAGGCTCCAAGATGCTAAAAATGTGCCAAAACATGAGAAAATGATCTGAAATGAGCTTTGGTTGGGAAAAAATGGGGTTGGGGGCACAAAAACCTAGTTTGATAGCTAAAATGGGTCAAAAAATCCTAATTTTCATGCTTAAATAGCCATCGAGGGGTCAATTTCAATTCATTCACATTCACACTTTGAGAAATTGAGCTTTGACCCTCCTGCAGAATGATACAACAAGTGCTTCCCTGACACATTTCCAAGCGAGTTCGAGTCTACCAGAGACCTCTAAGCATAGGACCACTGATATGTTATCCTAACCCAACCTTTAATCTCAATTTTTGTGCAAATTTATTACATTTTGAAAGGTAAACAAGTCCAGTGTCACTATATAGCAACGCTAAAAGTGCCAAATCGATGATGCTAGGAGTAAAAAAGAGCCGCTATTGTTTATTGCAACATTGCATCGCAATTTGGTCTTAGGGCTACAAACTGCAAAGAGTGACGCCAATGTGAATGGAGACACCATGACTTAGTTAGGTTTTTAGTGTTTTTGGTCAAACAGGGCCACACATGCAAATGACATTACGGCCTAGTTTTCACTTTAGGGGGTTCTAGCGTCGTTGTTTGGAGTTTTCAAAGAGTGACACCTTTGCAAATAGCAATGCATTTGTTCTTTTAGTGTCAAAAACTTCAAACCAGGTCTAGTCCTTTTATGAAACTTGACGCTATGGCTTCATGGGTGCAAGAGGATAGAGAGCATGTGCATTCACAAGAGCATCGATTCTCAAAACTGAGTAGATTGAGCAGGCTGCACGAGTTATTATAGGAGCACCTTGGCACAATCGAGCTTTTGTATGTTGCTTACGTTCCCACCATGAGGACCTACCTAGCTATAATGACAACATTGGCCGAGCGGTGGCACAACGAGACCTCATTGTTTCATCTTCCCACTAGCGAGGTGATCGTCACATTAGAGGATGTCTAGCGCATCTTGCGATTACTGATTCATGGTGAGAGAGTTATATATGAAATGGATGTCGGCACTAATGCATGCTATGAGATCATGGGGACAAATGAGATCATATTTACTAAGGGTCAGATTGATCTTGAGTATTATAGAGGTTGGGTGTCAACTTTTTAGCTGATTATGGTCACGATCATTTATAGACTAGTGGCTCCAGATCAATGAGGTTGATATTTCAGTCTGGGATGGAGTTTTGCTTGGGAGCGGATGCTCTATTAGAGGACACTTTTTTCCCAGGGACCAGTGATGCTGGCCTCTTTAAATCATGATCTTCATGAGTTCGCCTACTGTGATAGTAGAGCGATTGGTGTCGATATCACACTTGTATACATCTAGGATTGGGAGCACATAGTCATGCTTCGATTGAGGGTTACAGTGATCAATGTTGAGCTTGACGACCCAATATTTTGGAGGTACAAGGGTGGCCTCACTCTCAGACATATAGGACATGTAGGTCTTCCTCACTAGCGGAGGGTTTTGGACGAGATGATAGTGTTCATTTGGAGACCTTGGTTGCAGATGCCCATGTGGTATGATGATGGAAAATATTTTTTCTACACTCGTCAGGATTGACTTATGTAGGGAAGTGAGCACACCATGATCGAGCGCTATCTACCGAACAGGGTAGTGAGATAGTTTGGGGATGTGTAGGATCGCCCCGATGACCAATATGTTGCCATTTTTGAACGCACATCCAGAGAGACTACCTGGGGTCAGATGGTCCCAACGTTAGATGCAGTTGATTCTCTTAGACAATTGGTGGCTAGGCCATGGGCCTATGATCAAGGATAAGAGGATCCAAGCACCACATGTTCCTATGATGATTGGTTCAGGCGTCTAGTCTAATTAATGGTTCCAGGGGCAACACTTCCATGACAAAGACCCTGAGGTAGGGCAGCCAAGAGAGGATAGGTCAGATAGCTTCCAGGAGCACTTGGAGGAGGAGGAGGAGGAGGACCACCTCCACACCATCCAGATTAGCATTAGGATTAGAGGGGACTAGGAGACCAACAAAGGGATGCTCCCATAGACATGTAGAGAGGCAGGAAGAGAGGTCAACAACTGCTGCCATAGCTACCTTAGCCACCATAGTCAGACCCTCGAGGCCCAAATACATTAGTTGTAGGGGTAGATTCAAAGGCTATAGGCTTGGTTATAGGTTTCTATAGTAGAGAGGGACCAGGCCAAACAACAGGTCCAAGTCCTCACTACTGAGCGAGATCATGAGAGGCAGGAGCGATAAACAACAGAGCTGTAGTTGTCCTAGGAGGTTGGAAAGCAACAATAGCTAGAGAGTATGGCAACCTCCTCATAGGGTAGGACACTCTCAGCGTGAATGTACCACAAGGCAGTGTGAGAGGCAGAGTATTATCGGCTCCACTATTGGCAGGTTGTACCCTCAACAACTTGGGTACCAGAGTACTCCTAGTAGACTGGGATGAGACGAGAAAAGGACCAGCCAAAGAGACAAGCAGGTGAGGGGAGTAGCCACCAGGGCTAGCTCACACAGTTTTGATCAGCCCCTGATTCTTTTTGAGATCAACGGGCTCCATTTTTTATAGTCCCGTGGGCATTTGTATATTGATTGATATACACACACATTTGATCTTGATTTTAACCATGACAATTACATTTTGAGATATATATGATATGATGTGATTTGTTATGAGATATGTCTACTTTATTTATGCATTATGGATGGATGTACCTTGATTTTCTATATGTGTGATGTGCCTCTATGATATGATGCAATGTGATTTTACATGATATGATGCGATGTATGATTATGCAAATGTTTATGGATTTCATGGTCCATGCATTTTCTTTTTCAGTATCTTTTCTATGAAGTGTTATGATGATGATGTATGGAATATGGATGCAAATGTTATGATATGCAAATTATTTTAATATGCTTAGACTAACAGATTTATATTATGCAAAATGAATGATGTTATATGTTATGATCATGAGATGTATGGGATATTATGACATGCACTTTTCTTTTTCAGTATCTTTTTCACATATGATATGGTGATGCATATATGGATGATATGATGATGCATATATGGATTTGAAGCACTACAAATCTACAAACACTCAAACCTCAAATACACATTAAATAATGGGTTATTCCAAGCCATGCACATCTACAAGTGCTCCTATGGAATAATACATCATGCTTTATCAACAAATCAATTAAAAACATGAAAGAAGCAAACATGATCTATACCTATTCCATATTGGATTGGTGTCAATTGTGCAAATGACCCTTTCCCAATCCTTGCTAAAACTTAAATGATGCAATGCCTTGAAGATGGAGTAAGATGAACAAAATCAGTTCTCAATTGAAGAGAGTGACTTTGCATAAGCTTGTGGATGTCAAGATGAAGAATAAGCCTTCCATTTATAAAATATTTTGATGAGAGAAATAGCCAAATGGATGAATGTGGGACAAAGATTTAGCCAGTGAGATGAAACCACTTGTCACATTGTGAGTGGTTGAGGAATGTGCAAGTTTTAGTCAATGTGCCAAAGAGGGGGAGATTCAAATTTGAATTTGAGAGTTAAATGCTAAGTGGGGGACATGTAAGGGAGAAGTTATTGCCATGTTGGAAGGGACAAGTCAACTTTCCTTTTCAAATTCAAACTTGGAGAATATTCCCAAAAGATGCTTTGTTGAGGAAAATGCTTAATTTATAAATAAATTAAAATGCTTTATTGGTGCAAGTGGGAAAAGCTAGAGGATGTGATGGGTGGTTAGATTAGGTTAATCAGGATTAGATTAGCTTAGATGATGTTTAGGTGATTTTGACTTATTTGACTTGAATATTTTGATTTATTTAAATCAAGAGGGAGAAATATGAATTTTGAGATTTAATTAAATAAAGTTTGTTTTATTTAATTAAAAGGATGATGCAAGATAAAGGTTAATTAATTTGAGGAATATGAATCTAGGAGATGATTTATGAAAGATGAAATGTTAGGATTTGATTTATTTATTTAAATGAGGTAATGATGAAGTGAATTTATTTAATTGAAGGATGAAATGTTAGATTTGATTAAATGATGGTTATTTAATTAAACTAGTGGATTGAAATGTATGCATATTTTACGTGTCTACAAGATGATATGATGGTGCTTTTATGATTATGCAATGGATGCAAATGTATGATTTATGAGATGCTTAGAATAACCAATCTATATTATGCCATGATGAAACACAATGCATGTGAGATGATCAGTGTTTCCTATATGATATGATATGGATGATATGCAACATGCTGACGGTTTGGTGGATGTAGGATGAATGCATTGGTGATGTTTTTAATTAACTATCATGGTACCATGTTAGCACAAAGAGAAGAAAGAAGAAATGAGATGAAGAAAAGAGGATCCAACAAGTCCATGATCTACGAGAATTTATTAGAGATGACGATAATGATGATGATGCATTGCTTATCAAGAATTGGTATTTTAAAAGGGCTTACTTACCTTATGTTTGATAACACATGTAGGCATGATGCATCAAGGTATAAAGAACCAGGACATGGCATTGCACTTAGTGTGATGGACATTGACTCGACAATCAGATATTAGTATTCCTATTCACACCTGACATACGAAACCTTATTTAAAAATGCAGTTCATATATTCCAAACATCTCAGACCAAAACATAGAAAGGAAAGCCTTCCTATGTGGTCAACAAGATACCTGAAACACCCTCCCTACAAACCAAACAAAGCATGTATGACCATGGTTATATTACAAGAACATCCAACAAGCACAATAGATAAAAAGATAATGATCATTGCCCCATTCCTTTCTCTCTAAATCCCTTTGTTTGGACATCATCAAGAGTTCATCAGAATGAATGCAATAAGATAAGCCAAAAGACAAAGATCAAGTAAAAAAACAAGCTAATGTTCTTCATACCGCTAGCCAAGACTAAACTATGGTGATGCCTAATGTTGATGTCCATTGTAGGAAGGATGCATCCTAGGACATGATGTTATCAGATGATTTGGGATTCACTAGATGATGAGCTATTAGTACCAAGAGTTGACCAACTTGTTTACCTACTGACCTAGACTTGAGACCTTTGACATTTGAGTTTTTACTTTTGAACTGCTAGACTTGTTTCCAATTGTTTTACTAAAGGGTGAAGATGACGACCATTTATTATGAGTGAATATTTATTGCATATGAAAGCGAGATGGGACACATGGATTTTTTTGAATATTTGGATGTTTTTGATGTTTTGAAATGTTTTGAGGCTATTTTTGGTGTTTTCAAGGTGTTTTACAAATGTTTTGATTTTTGAATTGTCTGATGTTTTTGTGTTTTCTGAGATTTTGACCAAGACACTAACCTAAAGACCTATCTTAGGGGCCTCGGGGGCTGATCAAATATTAGCCTTTCCTACGTTATACATGCAAAGACCACGTAGTTCAACTAAAACATACCCAATTATTGATGAGATATGAACAAATGGATTTGCCAATTTATTATGATGAACTCCTAAAGGATTGACCTAAATGTCTCAGGGGATGATCAAAGATCAACCTTGCCTATGTTCAGAGCTCAGAGACCTGTAGTTCGACAAGATGAATTTGTTTTTTGACTAACCTTTTGACCTATTTTTGGATTTTGATATTTTTTGAATGTTTTTGGATTTTTTTGATTTTATGAATGGTTTTTGGATTTTCTACTTTTAGGGAAGATTTCAAGAATATACATGAATTTGATCCGATAAGACATGCCCCCAACGTGATGCAATAGACTACTCCGATATAGGTAGGAAAAAATGACCTTCGAAATGGGCCAAGTAGTACTAGAAGGGATCATGATACAAACAAAGGATCAAGCCATGATGTAGATGTGAATGGGTGATGGAAGGAGATATGGAAGCGTGATCGATGGATGATGCAAAATGAGCCACAAAGATCATGGTAGATGGAGGGTGCTTATTTACACAAGGCACCTGTTTGCTAGGTTTTCACCAAGGTACTTGCCCAAAGCATCACCAAAGTGGTTTTCACTAGAGGACAATTTTTTTCTTTATTGTTTTCAATATTTTTTCTTTTTCTTTTTGGTTTCACTAGAGGACAATTTTTTTCTTTATTGTTTTCAATATTTTTTCTTATTTTTTTTGGATTTTTATATTTTTTGATTCTTTTGTATTTTTGGATTTATACCTTGTAAGATTAGGCATAATTTTTTTTGAGATGGGAGCTATTCATGGGCTCTTGCAGAGGTTCCCCTCCGGGCATTAATAGCTAATATGCTCTTGATTTGTAGCTCACTGTGATGATGAAGGGTCCCAACCAATTGGGTTCAAACTTGCGTTTGTTGTCTGAATTTGGTACATTTTTCTGATTCTCCTTTAGTACAAGCTCTCTGACTTGAAAGGTCTGACTCCTGATCTTCTTGTTATAGCTCCTCTTGAGGTGGTTCTGATAGACTTATAGATGATTTAAGGAATCCATGCATCACTCATCCAGTAGTTCTAGCTCATTTAATTGTGATACCCGATATTCTTCATCTGTGATGAGATTCTACAATGATATTTTTAGGGATGGGATCTCGATTTCAATAGGGAGGATGGCTTCTTATTCATAGACCAAGGAGAAAGGGGTGGCACTTGTTGGTGTGTGAATACTTGTTCGATAGGCCCATAAGGAAGGGTTCAACTATAGGTGCTAGTCACAACCATTGTCATTGACTGTCTTATTTAGGATTTTTAATATGGTCCTATTGGTAGCCTTAGCTTGGTCATTTCCTTGAGGGTAGTATGGAGTGGAAAAGTGATGTTGTATTTTGAACTTTTGGCATGGGTCTTAAACATCCTGATTTTTGAAAGGTGTCCCGTTATCTGAGATAATGGCTTGAGGGACACTATAGCAACAAATAAGGTAGTTTAGGATAAACTTAGAAATATGCTTTCTTGTGATGTAGGTCATGGGAATGGCCTCTACCCACTTCATGAAGTACTCCATGGTGGTGATGATGAACTTATGTCCACCGGATGAGGTGGGGGTATTTTTTCTAATGAGATCAAGCCTCCATTGTGAAAAGGGCCAAGGTGTAATGATCAGGTGGAGCTCTTGAGGTGGTGCATGGATGAGATCCCCATGCTGCTGATATTGCAAACACCTTCAGACAAGTCATGAGCTTCCCTTTCCATTGTAGACCAATAGTACCTAGTCCTCAACAATTTCTTAGCCAAGGTCATACCACTCGAATGTGACCCACAAATGTCATTGTGTACCTCGGTTAATGCAGTCAAAGCTTCCTCAACGTTAAGGCATCGTAACAGGGTTCCCTCAATACTCCTATGGTATAGAATTTCTTCAAAGATAACAAAGTGGGATGACTTCTTGACAAATGTTCTTTTAAGGTTCAGGGTGATATCAATAGGGAGGACTCCTATTCTCAAGTAGGTGTATATATCATGATACCAGGGATCACTAGGACCAACGATTTCACACACAAATTCAGACTTTGGTACCTCAAATGTTGGTACAAGAAGCTACTCTACAAGGAATTCTTGCTTTGGGACGTTGCATGGGATATCCAGTAGTGATCCAATAGTTGCCATAACATTTGCTACTCTATTATTTGCTCTTGGTATATGTTCAAATGTAATATCAATGAAGGACTCTTTGAGGATTTCCACCAATTTCTTGTATGGAGTCAGCTTACATCCTTCATTTGGTACTCATCATTGACCTAGTTGCTGATAAGCTGCAAATCTCCATAGACCTTAAGTGTCATGATTTGCCACTGTACTGCAATCTTGAGCCCTATGACAAGAGCCTCATATTCTGCAATGTTGTATGTGCAAGGAAAACACAACTTATATGACTTGGGTATGTAATCCCCTTGTGGTGTAATAAAGAAGACTCCACCTCTTGACTCATGCTACGTGTAGGATCCATCAAAGTACATTTTCCAGTGATTTTCCACACTTAGGTTAAAGATGGAATCATTGGGGAACTCTCATATAAGTGGATTCTCTGAATATATCAGTGTCTCTACTAGTTGATCTGTAATTACTTTTCCTTTAATAGCATTATGTTCTACATACTCAATGTTGTGTTCTGTTAGGATCATAACCCATTTAGTTGTTTTCCCTGTGAGTGTTGCTTTAGAATGTAGATGCTTGAGAGGGTCTATCTTTGTAATGAGTTTTATCTGATGTGCTAGCATATAGTGTCTGAATTTTTGTGCTGCAAACATGACTGCTAAACAAGCCTTCTCAATGGATGTGTAATTAAGCTCCTGCCCCACCATGGTTCTACTAATATAGTAAATAGTTCTCTCTTTCCCATTTTCATCATGTTGTGTTAAGAGAGCTCCAAGGGCTATTGTTGTTGCTGATATATATAGGATCAAGGGCTTTCCTAGAATTGGTGGCATAAGAACTACCAGTGTGAGCAAGTACTCTTTGATCTTATTGAAAGCCTAGTCACATTTCTTGTCTCATTTGTATGCTACCCCCTTGTGAAGTAGATGAGAATATGGGATAGCCTTGTCTTGTAGTTGTGCTATGAATCGACAGATGAATTGGAATTTTTCCTGCAAACCCCTTAACTGTTTTAATATCCTTGGTGCCTCCATCTTTAGAATGGCTTTGACTTTGGCAGGGTCTATCTCAATTCCTCTCATAGATATGATATATCTTAGTAAATTTCTTGATTGTACCCTAAAGACACTTTTTTGGATTGAGTCTAACCTCGTACTCTTCCAGTCTGTCAAAGATGGAGCTTAGAGTTGGTATGTGATCTTGACATTTCTTTGACTTGGACAATATGTCATCCACATAATCTTCCACAATTTTGTGAATCATATCATGGAAGATTAGTATCATGGCCCTTTGATAGGTAGATCCTGTGTTTTTCAACCTAAATGGCATCATATTCCAACAATATGTCCCCCATGGACAAGTGAAAGTCATTTTGTGTTGGTACTCCTTAGCTATCATGATCTTATTATACCCTAAGAATTCATCCATTAGTGATAGCATTTCATGTCCTTCCATCATATCCACAATCATATCTATGTTTGGGAGAGGGAAATCATCCTTGGTACATGCTTTGTTCAAATCTTTGGAGTCAGTACAAATGCGGATGCCCCTAGAGGGATTTGAAACAGGTACAAGATTTGAAACCCACTCTAGATAATTGATTGGCCATATGAAACCAACATCAAGGAGCTTCTGTAATTCCATTTTGATCAATAATGCTATTTGTGGATGCATCTTTCTCAACTTTTGTCTTACTGGTTTTGCTTTAGGATATACAACTAGGTGGTGAACCACAACTTCTAGATCAAGACCAAGCATGTCGACATAGGTCCATGCAAAGTTTACCTTTCTTTCCCTTATGAATGTAGCTAGGAGTTCCTATTCTTTTGTCAAGAGTGATTCTGCATAGAAGGTGATATGTGGCATTTCTTCTATTCCTAGGTTGACTGGATTTCACTTCTCTGCTAAGACTGTTGCCTTCTCTTGATGAATAACACTAAGGGGAAGATTGAAACCCTCATCCTTTGGTGCCTTAGAGAGGTTTTCACCATTGGATGCATCCTTTAATTTTACTATTTTTGGGTCAAAGAGTGCCACAGTGTGGTTTTCACTCAAAGACTTAGAGATTATTCTCAAATTTTCACTTGCGATTAAAGGATTCAATCATTTCCCCATAGTAGGCATGTGTGTCTAGCACAATGTTGAACCCAAATTTGTGATCTCCATAAGGTATAGTATCCCACAATCACATGAATTCTGAGAGAGCCTCATCATTTTCGAGCATGTCTATAATTGGTGGTCCTCGTTGGTTGTAATCGATGAGTTGGGGATAGACTAAGTTTAGCTCAAGGGTTTGGTTGTTTGACTCAAAAGATAAGGTACTAATTATGAGAAGGGAGGAATCTTTGAATAGCATGGGTAAGTTAGTTATGGGATCTTCATCACAACATACATCAATTATGTCAAAGGTATAGTTGTCTAGGGGCAGACCTATGGATACCGACAACTAAGGGGGAGCTTTGACTTTTCTAACCTGAGCACCTTTGCCCCAAGTATGGTCATTTTTAAAGGGGTACATCTAAGGCCAATATTTCTCATACGCTTCTCAGGAATGAGAGGTACCATAAGCCCATTGTCATTTTTCCCAAGTTTCTTGTTTCTATTATAGCCCACACCAAGCATCATTTGTAGTCCTTTGTTGCTATCATCCATCGAAAGATCAGGCATGGGCCTTTCATCTTGGTACAACAAGCTTGATATGTCTTTTTCATCTACCACTTCCCAACTTAGTTCTCCCCAACATCTAAATCTAGAGGGGTCTTCTTTGAAGGTTTGGGATGATGTTTCAAGCGGTTGGGGCTGCCTGTGAGACCTAGGAGATTGAGGTAACTCTCTTATTATGAAAGAAATTTTCTTCATTCTACAATCCCCACACCCATTGTCTTGGATAATGACATTGATTTCAGAGATGTCAGGAATGGTGGGTGTCTTTGTCTCATAGGTGGAGGCTAAGGTATTTGGGTCTACATATGGGGTTGAAGGACCTTCATCATTCTTTGGGGCTTGAGGGATTTTGTAGTACTTTACTTCCAAATTCTTGCAATAATAAAAGGGCTCAGGATCACCATGGACCATGACCTCTTGATTTTGGTAGGGAAACTTGATGCATTGATGGAAAGTAGATGCAACTGCTTGCATCCCATGGATCCATGGGTGCCCTAGGATAATATTATAAGGTAAATCAAGGTCAAGGACTTGGCATGTGGTTTCCATGATGGTTGGCCCTCCTTGAATAGGGAGTTGAATAGTGCCTTGAGACACTCTTTCCTGATCATCATATGCCCTGATTGTTATACCTTTACCTTTTTTGATGGTGTCCTCAAAGAATCCTAGATTCTTTATTACCTTGAGTGAACAAATGTTTAGACCTATACCCCCATCCACCAAGACCCTTTTGACTTTGTTTTTATGGACCAAGACTTTGAGATGGAGTGCACGGTTATGAGATGGTTGAGTGGGAAAGTCCTAATTAGAAAATGTTAGGAGATGCAGGGTGGTGAGGTGTCTGACCATAGCTTGGAATTGGTCAACATCAAGATTCGTAGATACGATGGATGAAGCCAATGCTTCCTCTAGGATTTTTCTATGTGCAGGTGAGATCTTTAGTAACTCCATGATGGAGATCTGAGTGGGGGTTCTTTTCAATTGGTCTAAGACATTATAACCATTGGGAATAGATTTCAGATTTGAGGTGGATGCCCTAGGTGGTTGTGATGATCCAACAATGGTAACTTTTTTGCCACATGTGGTGACTCCACAATCATCTTTAGCTCCCTTGGCGTTAACAATAGTAGCCCATTCATCTGGGGATGTGACAACATGATTGTGAACATGGTTTACATTTCCATACTTTGTCTTTCCATGGTTATTCCCTTTATTGTGATTCAACATTAGATTCGTGTATATCTTAAGGTTTTGATTTCCTGCAGGTTGTTCAACGTTTATGACTTTTTCATCAATAAGATCTTGGATCAAATTTTTTAGTCTCATGCAACTGGCCATCATGTGTCCCTTGATTTTATGAAAATCGCAAAGGTGGTTTTCATTATACCATGGTGGTTTCACTTGGGGCTCTTGATAATTCTTATAGATGAGAATTTTCATGAGATTCTCGTTTACCAACTTCTTCATGACAGATTCGATTGATTCCCCAAGGGCAGTATATTTTCACTTGGGGGATATTTGTTTCATGGGGGTGGTCCCCCTTGATTATTCAAATTATTGATTGTGTTGATTATTGGGTGGTTGTTGTGATACCATGTTGGCTTGTGTGTTGTTTCGATTGTTGCCTTGTAGTTGTTGGTATGACTATGTGTTTTGCCTTGGGGCATTGATGACCACTTTAGCGTCGACGACACCATCGTTAGTGATATTCTTGTTCTTTGCCCATGTGCGAGGTTTTTCGTTATAACTAGTTTATGGGAAGTTATCTTGATTTTCTTGATATGTGGGTGTCCCCCCTTATGCAATAAGGGCTCTTTCAATGTTGAGTGCCTTGGGGATCAACTGGTCATAGGTGGTGATGCAATGCATTTTTAGATGGAATGACAAGGTTTTCTCAAGATTAGAAATGATAGTGCAGATTTTTTATTCTTCTGGCATGGCCCACTTGCTCCTATTGGCCTTGGATTGTCATCATTGTAAGAAGGATGTGAATGTTTCCCCCTTAGCTTGTTTGAGCACACATAGTTCCTCTAGACTCACATCCATACCTATGTTGAATGCGTAGTTCTGTATGAATGTGTCCACAATCTCTTGGAACTTTTTGATTCCAAGAGGAAGGTGAGAGAACCATTCCATTGCTAGTCCCACCATACTTCAAGGGAATAATCACATTAGATATGAGTCATCATATGCAACTTCCATGCAATGTACCTGGAATTCCTTGAGGTGATCTTCAGGGTTACCCATCCCACGATATTTGTCAAATTTAGGGATTTCAAACCCTTTTGGGAATGGTACCATTGCAAGTCTCATGTCGAATGGATAGGGGCACAAATTGCTTGCAATTTTTATTGTTTTCCCAGATTGGAGATATGGCATTTGTTGGGAGAGTAGCTTGATTTGTGTCATCACATCATTTTGCGGATCGAGAGGTGGGGTGAACATGTTTTGAGATGGTTTGATTGTTTGAGTGATGGGTGGGGTGTTTTGCATGTTTGGGGGAGGTTGTTGCAAGCTTTGTTGTGTGATCAAGGCTTGTTGATATGCTTGAAATTTTTGTTGTGCCAGCGATGCTTGTTGTTGGTCTTGTTGCTGTTGTGTCAAAAATGCTTGTTGTTAGTCTTGTTGTTGTTGTTGTTGTGCCAACAATGCTTGTTGTTGGGCTAATAGTTGGGTTTCTTCTTGTTGTGCTTGGTACTATTGTAGGGCTTGCCGATATGCTTGTTGTTGAGCTGCTTGCTATTGTGCTTGGTATTGTTCTTGCGCTTGAGCTTTTTGGGCTAGATATTGGGCTTGTCCTTGAGCTTGAGCTCGTTAAGTAGCTTGGGTAGCCTGTGTTTAGCCTATACAACTTGAGCTGCTTGAGTTGCTTGGGTATCTTGTTGTTGTTGCAATAAGGCTTGGGCTTGGGCAGCCTATTGTGCTTGTTATACTTGTTGTGCAGTTTGCTATGTTTGCACTTGTTGCACAGCTTGCTATGCAGCTTGCATAGCTTGTTGATTTTGAAACTATTAAAGTGTTTTTTGATAGGCTTGTTGGGCAACTTGCAATGTGATGCTATATTGGTTTGCTATGTTTGGTTTTGGTGGTGGTGGTGGTGGTGGAGGATTCAAAATGGTGTGAGATGTGATGAGAGGTGTTGTTGGATTGATTTGTGCAGTGGATGGTGTGGTTGATATGATAGGTCCTTCATAGACCACATTTTTAGGTATTTGGGGTATTGTAGATGATGTGTTGATTGCTTGTGTTGTTTGAATTGTTGCCACCTATTATTGTGATATCAATGGTATGATCAGAGGATTTGGTATGATGGCTTGATTTACAATTGGGGGATTGTTTTGATTTTGTTGATTGAGGAATGGTAAAAGGGGTTGCCCTAAACCGAGGATTGGTGCAGATGTTAGTGGTAGAGGTGGAAATGGTGGGAAAATGGGTGGTGTATTCCCTTGAGTAAATGATGATGATGAGGGGTCAAAGATTCCCCTTTGTCCAAATAATCCACTCTCTCATTGTGAAGTCATGGTGAGAGAGACTTGTGTGTTAAGAGGATATGTCAGTGTCGCAGAGAAATGGGATGGATTGTTGGTGCCATGAAAGACAAGCGGAATGCAAGGGTGTTTTGGATCTAATGGGATGGATTAAACCAAAATGGTGTTTGTATCCAAGTCTTGGTTGTTTACAAGGGGATGTGTTTGAAGATCATGAAGCAATGAGCTCCCCTTGTTGACAATAGGTTGAGTTGGAGCAAGAGATGTTGTGGGTTGTGGGATGGTTTGAGTGATGCTTTGAAAAGAGGGTGTGAATGAGACTGGTGGCATAATCCCAAGAGGTTTCTCCACAATAGTGCTTACATCAAAATCAAAAGGGATTTTAGCCCCTTCTTTTGCCATTTCTAGCATGTATTGTGAAGGATTAAGTTTCATCATGGCATTGACAATTTTGTGAGTCTCGAGATTTTGGACCATTTCTATGATTTCATCTTGAGTCATTCCTAGGACATTGTTGGTGATGTCCTCCACTTGGCCACCTTCCTCTTGAGGATCTTGTGGTATTAGAGGAAGATTGGGTTGGGGATTGCTAGATCCAATGGGATTGATTTTGGGAGCGGTTTGACTCAAGTCACTTGAAGTAGATGTTTCTTTGCTTGTTTCCATGTTCTTGTGATGAGATCTAGTTTGGACCATAAAATAAGGATCAATTTTCAAGAATGTGGGAGGTGAACCTCTAACTCCTTGGATTGATCTAAACTTTAGGTACAAAAAAGAAAGTCTAAGATGTTAAGGATCAAAGGATGGCGATGAAAACATGAATGATTTGTGGATGATTGTACTCTTAAGAACCTTGAAGGAGATACTAGATTTTAGGACTTTTGGATTTTTGATGTTGGTTTTGATTTTGGATTTTGACTTTGATTTGGTTTGGATTTGATAATGAACTCATAAACTCCAAGAGGTTAGATATTGTCTTCAAATAAACTTTTCCACAAGATGATAATTTAACTAAGTGTATGAAGAAGGATTCATCTACACACGCCTAGTCAAACAAGATGATTTTGATTTGATTTAAAGGATTTTCCAAAAGTTTAGCATGAAGGATTTTTCCAAGATTTCTAAGAGTTTTTTGTGAGATGGGTTTTGATTGATGTTTGAGGATGGATGAGAGTGTTGATTTTGATCCTAAGTGAACCTAGAGAGACTTTTGTTTACAAGACCTCTGTATTGAAGAACATGCTATACTTCCTATGTGAGAAATTCAAACCTTTGAAAAAGTCTTGGATTTTGACAATAGTAAAATGAATACAAATTTCGATTGTTCTTTGAAGCACGTTTGTCAAAGTTAAAGGCCAATCTCTCTCTAAATTTGTAAAGTGTTGAAAGAAGTTTCTTGAGAGCTCTTGGATTGAGACCTTTGGACTTTGGTTTTCGGATTTTGATCTTCCAGGAAATAATTTGAAAAGGCGCATGTGTGGGGTCCAATTGTTTCTTATCTTTGCTTAATGGGTTATTTTTACCACAAACACTCTTCTTGCTTTAGCTTTTCAAACTAAATGTCTAATGTCCCAATTTCTTTTCATCCCACAAGGTCCATTATGTGGAAATCAAGGAAATCAAGGCAATAGTTCCCTAATGTTGACTTTAGTGAGAGAAAATTGAGATGTAAATCCAAATGCTTAGAAGCCTCTAACGATGAAATCCCTAGGGCAAGCAATAGCACTTGGATTTTTTCAAAGGTATTTGCTCCTCCTAAAGGGTATGAAATTTTAGGGATTTTGTTGAGTGTTTGTTTTCCAAAGTTTTAGCTCCAAGCAAAGTGTTTTGATTCCAAAGTGATGCACAACCCTAGGATAGAAAGAGACAATATTTTTTCTTACACCAACAAATAGTAAGGATTTTGGCCTCTATACAAATTGGTTCTTAGTCAGGGTGATCGGGGACATGTCACCTTGCGAGTGTCCAATGAGCCACTAAAGGCTTTAATCAATCCTACTGGGGGTGCTTATACTTTTTAAGGTAGTACCCCATTCTGAAAGACACTATATGACTAAGGCCTAGATACCATGAGGACTTGATAGTTTAGTCTTATCCATTCGTATACCGACCCGAGTGAAAAACGAGTTGGAGTCGCCTTCAAATTGGTCTTAGAAAGGCCCCTCTAAAGGTAAACAATAGCAAGAAAACACATGCATAGTTCAATCAATCCTTGTTTGTGTGAACAAAGAGAGAACACACACGATATACTCAACTCACACTAGCAAGACTTGTTCAATTTTAAAAGCCCAAATTGAAGTGTGGAGGCAATCTTCTAGACAACCTAATATCACCAAAAGACTTTTGATTCTCAAGATCGCCGTGAAGTGCGAGAGAAGAGCATACACCTTTTAAATGATATTAATTTGTAAAAAAGATTGCAAAACACAAAAAAACATGTTCATTTTAACTCCAAAAGCAATAATGGATTTTTTTTTTATAGCACCAAGATGAAGTGTGAAGTTTGCTTGTTCAATTTTTATATCCAAAACCAACTCAAGTAAGTTCCTAAAGTTCTTTTTAACCTTTTGATTGTTCTTTTCAAAGCCCAAAAGAAATTTATTTTGAGTCCTAAAACTTGAAGATAACAAAGCCTTAAAAATGAGATTATAAACTTGTTGGTCTTGCTATTGTAATTTCAGTTGCCCATATAGGACATTGCAATATCACATATATGTAATATAGGATCTAGATAACTTATCCTTGCTCATGGTTCAAAACATTTACGGATACCATGCCAATTTTTGAGGCCACTTTAAAAAAGGTGACCATCCTATTAAGATGAGCTTTATTGACTAAAAAAGTAACATGAGAAGATTGTTTAGCTCTATTTCTATTCTTCATCTTCTATTAGGCCTAAGAGGGACAAAATACAAATATGTTTTATTACATGCATATCAAAAAAATATATTTTGAAGATATGTTTACATCCTTATTTTATTGGCCGAAGAACCATTTAACTATCATAACTATCTAAAATGAAAAATATATGACAAATGTGTTACTTGAGAAGATTAACACATTAAAATCCCCCTTAATCTGAAAGGGTTATGATGAAATCGAGCAGTATTTGAATTGCTCAAAATTCTCTTGGGAAAACACTTTGGTGAGAACATTTGCTAATTGATCTAACACTTCTTTAAAAATCCTATTACTATGATAGGTCTTAAATTTGTTTGGATTAAGTCTATTACCTTGATAGGGTTCAAACTTTGATACTAGTTATTTTGCTTTTGTTGTAAAATGTCAAGATCAAAGAGCTCAAATTGATAACCTTCCACAAATAAAAAATATAAAAAATATGAGCATTTAATAGTATGTCTATCAATATACAATGAAGAATGTGTAAATACAATGAGGAACCTTGCATATATAGGCAAAGTGGATGAAGTAGGAAGGTAGGACTGAACAACCGACTAACCCTCCAATAGTGCAACATTTGTGAACTCACTTGACAAGCATGTGCGCAAGTTGAAAGTATGCATACAATAGGTGTTTCAAGTGATGATGAAACATTTCTCAATTCTATGAAGTGAGACAATAGCCTAAAAAACCTAAGTAAACTTAAGCTATGAGTGTGAACAGGTCAATCATAAAAATGATTAGCTAAGAATAAAGACACTATTTACACTAACAACTTTAACATGTCTCAAATTTTAATAAGGAGCTTGTTGCTTTGACAAGTCTCAAATTTTGATAAGGAGCCTATTGCTTTGACAAGTCTCAAATTTGGAGGAGCCTGTTGCTTTGACATGTATTAAATTTGGACTAGTTTTGTCCATGCTACAATTTGAAAAAATGACCAAACTTTAGTTGTCAATATGAGTAGTCACCAACTATCATTCTGGGACAACTTTCCATTATCACTAATGATAATATCTAAAATAGCACACATTGGGTGCAATCAATACAATGTGGAGGAACATATACACATCAACTATCCATTGATAATATTTGAAATATCACATATTAAGTGCAAAATTGCAGAATCACAAGGCGTCAACAATCTATGAAGTTTCCACTCAAATTTGACACACACATAAGGTTCCCCCTTTGGCATATAAGAGATGAAAATGTCAACAACGTAATCTCCTTGATGGAGTCTTTATCTACATAGCCTCAAATAAGTGGAATACATTAGTAAGGACCAACATCATCATAAGCATCACAAATTACATCTCCAATATTAGCAAAATCATTCTTCATGGGAAGTAGATCAAATATACCAAGCAACATCTCAATAATATCAAGATTAGTAAGGACCAACATCATCATAAGCATCATAAATTGCATCTCCAATATTAGCAAAATCACACTTATTTCCCAAATAACACCCACATACATAACGATAGGAAACTGTGAGTTACCGTGTAGTCAAATTCTTCAGTCCAGGCATGGTCATCATCATTTGGATGCCACACACAACTCACACTGGCTTTTGGCTTCAATTCCACATCAACATGATCAGACACTTCTTCAAGCACGTAGAGAAATTCTGTTTCTAATTAAATAGATTTGGGCATCAAATTGTTTGTTGACTGATCTTCAACGAACCAAAGCATACAAGTCTTCCGGCAGTTCAATTAATTTGCTTACTTCCTGCTCTATATATCCAACGGGTTCAAACAAGAAACAGGCAGCAATCATAACAGGCTGAAATCAAAGCCCAATATGACAAAGAAAGGATGGAAAACATTCAAATCTTGTTCTACAGACTTCTATCATATTTGTACGATTTCCTAGTCATGGTACTGCACGATAAATCTAGTCTATACATAGGATAAAACAAAAAACTTACATGCCCTTTGTATAGGTTCATGGGGGATTCGTTACAGGAAGTTCTGCCAATACACAAGTCACGTCTCTGCCTTTATTTGCTTCCCGCTTCTTTTTCTCTGAAAAGAAAAAAATTATGCAACTCCAGAGTTTTGGACATTGCCTATAGCATCACATCTGCCGGGATCTCTGAATTCGTTTGGAAAGAAAGAAATCAAATTGCAAAAGATACCGAATTGCTGCAGACATTTTCATGGACAACCATAGAGAAATGAACAATGTTTTCTCCCTCTAGCAAGATTAATTTACAACTCCATTTCCTTTCCCCTGCTTTGATAACACTGTTAGGCCCAGGAGGGGCAGAATATAAATATGTTTTATTGCATATCAAAAAGATACATTTTGAAGAAATGTCTACATCCTTATTTTATAGGCAGAAGAACCGTTTAACTACCATAACTATCTAATCTGAAAAATATATTACAAATGTGTTAATCCAGAAGATTAACATGTTAACAATCTTCAAAGGCTAGATTTTCACGGTAATCTTCCATTAACATTGTCAAACCCTTTCCCAAGCTCTCCAGTATTAAATCTTCTCTTTTCCCATCTTCTCCTTCAGAGAAGAACAGCATTCCACCACTTCTTATCATTCTTTCTTTGTCTCTGTCTGCCTTTGCCCGGACCACATCTCCACTCTGCACCATCATAACCATGGGGTGATTTTTATGCAAAATGTGCACAAAAATCTGATCTCCTTCTACAGTTTTTGAGTGGTTAACGAGCCTGGTATTGAAAATCTCCTCGCCATCTCTTAAAGTGCTTACTTCTACACCCACTGAACTAATCCCACTCTTGAACCTCACCATAAAGCACAATATAATCCCTGAACATTGCTCGGTACTGTCCAATGTAGCATACAGTAAATCATCACCATTAGTTTCCATCTTCTTTTCTAAGCACTCTGGAACCCCATTTGCTGAAAAACTGAGTAACTCTAGACAACGTGTTTCCTGTAATTCCAATAGAAGATTAAGGTAATTAGTATACAATGAACTCTCGAATTTTGAAAATGTAAATAATAGCTGAATGTCAAAATCAGAATGGAACTCATGACTTTGTACTTATGGATACGGGCCCTCGATCAAAAGACAAAAAGGGGTCTGCAGCATGGCTCCTGCTTACCATGTTGGATTCTTAAATATCCCATGTTGGACACGAGACATCCCAAGTTGTATTCGGGCTGCTTGTCCTATAAAACTGTTGGAGTGACTAACTCAAACTAAGGAATTTATCACTATAACCATGTGTCCTAGGTCCTTTTTGCCCCTTACTTCTAGGGGGTTATTGTCGATGAAAACATTTCCAGGCCTGCTAACAATATAATCTAGTGTCCTTGATCTTTTTTTTCCCTATAATATTCTGAAACTAGCAACCAATCTATGTAATTACACTATAAGTGGTTCTAGTACTTGATAAACATTAGATTAAAAGGAAAATGAGAGATACCTTGATTAATTGGCGGGGTTTCAATAATGAACTTCCTGAGCCGGCCAATCTGCAACCTGTAACATGCACTCTTCTTAAGGATTTCAGCCCTTCCATTCCTTGAATACGCTTAACATTCCTACATTCTGATATTGAGAGCTCTTGCAATGACTGCAAAGACCCAAAGTCAGGCAATTCGACAAGTTCCCTGCAGTTGTGAATCCTCAGCAGCTTTAGCCTCTTCATATGTGACATGCTAGAGATTTTCTTTAGTCCCAAACAATCTTGAATACGCACTTCAATGAGCTCCTTTGGAAGATGTGGAAGTTCCAAAAACTCTGTACAGTGATGCAGGTAGAGTTTGCTTAGGCGCAAAAGTGTGCCAAAAGTTGGTGGTAACATGGACTTTTTGTACGATTTAAGATGCATATTTTCTAATGATGACAACTCTCCAATATTTTGTGGTAGAGGACAACCACCCGCTTTTAGATTCTTTAAGGAAGTCAGTCTTGAAAGGCTAGCTGGAAGAACAGATAGGCTGTAGGTTTCTTCCATTTCTAGAGTCTTTAGGCAAGAAAGCTTCCCGATGCTCTGTGGAAGTTCACATAGATTGTAGCATTCATTGAGCAACAACTCCTCTAAACAAACCAGATCTCCCAACTCCTCTGGCAGCCGAAACAAAGAAGTACAGTGATTCAGGTTCAGATGTTGTAAACAATTAAGTTGACCTATTGATATAGGCAACTTCCATATTGCTGCACAATTACTTAGAACCAACCTTTCCAGACAAATAAGGTCCCCTATCTCTTCTTCTAAGTTGATTCTTTCGCAACCAGTCATATCCAACCGGCGTAAGCTTTCAAGTTCATAGATTGAGTCAGGTAGAGTCTGTAAACTAGAACAACCATGTAAATCCAGATACTGCAAGCGATTCAATTCTCCTATTGGTTGAGGAAGGCTTCTTAATTCATGGCAACCATGAAGAGATAGCTTCTCCAAGCAGGACAACCATCTAAAGGATTTGGGCAAACTCTTTAAGGGTATTCCATCCAATTTGACTTTTTTTAGAACTCCCATATCTT
This sequence comes from Sequoia sempervirens, assembly GCA_007258455.2. Lineage (NCBI taxonomy): Eukaryota > Viridiplantae > Streptophyta > Pinopsida > Cupressales > Cupressaceae > Sequoia > Sequoia sempervirens. Next base: position 514,813,076 of record VDFB02105785.1, read on the forward strand.
CAAATGAGTCAGGTAACATTCTGATGCTGTGACAATTTGATAGAAAGAGCACCTCCAGGGATTTTAGCTTAGTTATGGTGTTTGGAAGTTGGATTAAGTTGCAGCAATTTGACAGATCGAGGTACATAAGCTCTGTCAGAAATCCAATGGACTCTGGCAGTTCCCTCAACTCTTTACAACCACAGAGTTCCAGTTGCATGAGAGACGTGTGGTTGGCTAAATCTGGAAGGACTTGAAGACTTGTGCAGTAATTTAGCTTAAGTACTTTGAGGTTTGTTGGACCCTGCAAACAAGAAAAGGCATATCATTAGGAACTCATCGAGCAGGTATTCCTGTCTATTTATTTTTTTGATTCACTAATGCTTTTGTAATTTTGTGAGTCATTGGCAAAAATAATGAAGTATCATTTTGGGTCTTCAATCTCAAATACTTCCTAAAAAATTGGAAATCACCTCTATATTGCATGGTTCTGACCACAGTGCCTCAATGCCTTTGCTGAAGCTTAAATCAAGTACTACCACATGTTTTATATTCCATGCACATGGCAAGCTTTTTAGAGGACAATTTTCCCATCTTAGCCACTTCAAATCTGGAGGCATTTTTCTGTAGTCTCCCTCTACAAGAGCTCCATCAAGCCAAAGTAATTGCAAATTACACATTCTTTGAAAACTATGAGTTTGAAGTTTTACACCTTGCTGAAGGTAGGTTAGACATCTTACCCTGTCTGTTCCCTGATCAGATAACAATCGATACAATTTTATTAGCATCAATATTGACCTTAAATTATGCTATGGGAAATAGAAACAACTATTGTCCTATGCAACATGCCAATGAAATAGAAGGGAAATACCAAATACAAAGATAAACTAGAAGCACATCTCAAATACCCTGTCTACAACAATGTTTGGTCCAACTCATAAGGAAACTGATATCCTATCAGCTCCCAGATTTAGTTCAAGGACTAGAAAAATATTGGGAGGAAGAATAAAGTAAATGGAATTCAAAGGCTTACCTTTTCTTCCATTAAAACTTGTTCAACCTCTTCTGGCTTCCATAATCTGCTACGCTCCCCTGGTTCTGCTGATTCATCTGCTACAATGGCTCTTCCCATATCCCTCAAGTCACCATGCATTGCAAGTCTGTCATGCTCATCTAATTTAATGAGTGATTTCAGCTTCACTGTTATTAGGCCTACATTAGGACGCAAATGACTGGCTTCCCAAAAGCTAATCACAATTTCCCTCTTTCTTCCTATGAATAAACAAGCCATGTCTAAAAACATCTCCTTTTGTTCAGATTTGAGACCATCATAACAAAGTCTAAGAATGGCGTACTTGCCATGGTAACTTGAACATTCTAGTGTTTGAATGGCTTGATTCCAATGGCTTAAATCTCTATTATACAAATGAGCACCCAAAACTTCAAGTGACAATGGCAGCCTATTGCAAATATCCACAGCTTTGCATGACAATTCTTTATAATATTCTTTGGGTTTATCTCTCATGAAAGCATGCCAGCTGAAAAACTCAAGGGCATGTTCCTTAGACAGTCCCTGCAATTCATAAACAAAACTTCCATTTTCATTCTTTAGTATGTTAGGGTCAAGCGTTGTTACAAGCACTCTGCTACCTGGTCCAAACCAATCACCTCGTAGAGCCTCCAACTGCTTCCAGTCATCAACATATTCCAGAATAACAAGGGCCTTGATGGACCTCAAACGGCCCTTCATCAACATCTTTCCATGAGCCTCATCCTTAACTTTATCCTTGAACTTGACAAGGTCTTTCAATATCTGGCGGTGCATCTTAGCTATACCATTTGTATTTTGGGCTTTATGACGCACATCATATACAAAGCAGGTAGCATCAAATTTGAGATAAATGTGATTGTGTATGGCCTTTGCTAGCGAGGTTTTTCCGACACCCCCATTTCCATAAATGGCAACAGTGATCACATTCTCATCAGAGTCTGTATTGAGCATTTTTATTACTTTACTCACGTGTTCTGCCATATCGATGAAGATTGACTTCGAAATTCTGAGCGGTTCATTTCTGATCCCCTGGGGTGTTGCATCTGAGGGTTCCTCTTCTAAGGGCTGGGGCGGAGCTTCATCTACTGGGGTTTCCTTTTGTTCTAATGTCTTGAAAACATCCTGGACTACAAGCTTGACGAGTTCTGCTTCAAATCTGAGAGGCAAACGAGTTTGCAAAATAAGATATTGTCTGGTTTTTATGTAATAATTACTACTATATGTGTCCTGTAACAACAAATAGATCTCTTAGACTAGTACTAATAAATAAAATGTTGTTTAACCTGAGAATTTATAGGATTTGTGATTCAAAACCATCTAAGGGAAACCTTCACTATGCACTCAGGAGAAACTGGACAAATTCTCTCAAAGTTTGACCATTATTATTGTTAAATTTAACGCTACAGTACTAAAGAACGATAAAGAGAGAAGAAAGAACGATATAGAAAGAAGATTCATCCAAACAATAATGAAGAAAGAGGATTCAGCTAAGTATAGAGCTACTGTAAGAGAAAGATTGATGTATATAATGATGAGGAGGAAGAAAGTAATCCTTTCTTCTCATTTTTCTTCATCATCACTTTTAGTATAATATGTTGGAAACTTTACAACATACAACACTATGAATGAAGAAAAATGCCAATGAAAAATATATTTCTTTCTCTTATATAATCAATCACACCAATATATAAGCCCTCTCAGAAGGAACTATCCATAAAATTGCTTTACCCAAATATATAGCATTCATATTTATTGAACTGCTCTATGATTCTTACTGTAATAAAATTATAAATCTACGGTTCAGAGTAGTATGAGTATCTTAAAGTTAATTCTCGATGCATTTCTTTCTAATTTTATAGCTAACAAGCAATTTGCTTGTACATAAATAACACTCATCTTACTAATTGATCACAGGTCCAACTGGGTGAAGCAAATGCATTTTCAAGGTATCTAAAGGTGAGACTTTTGGGACTTTACGGTTCACAGAGTGAAGTGATTCCACCTGTAGTCAACGGTTTAATCTAAGGTCCTTGATATTGCTAGCTTATACAAATGGTGAATATTCTCTGCATAAGAATTTATATCTTACCAAACTTTCCTATAATTCTTCAGAGTAGCATGAACACAATCTACTAATGCATTTTTTTAATAGTTATATGACTAACAATTTCACAAAAAATAAGCAATTAGCTTACATACCCTGCCGTGTCTTCTGTAGACCATCCTGAGAAGGAGGAAACTTTAAAGAGAGCGCTCTTCCACTCATTAATTCTTTCCGGTGTGTATCTTTGTTTCTTCTTCTCAAAAGCCTCAGCAAAGACACCTCTCTCAGGATTTCTTACATCTGTTGGCTTGACATAATAGAATAAGGGTATAATTCCACCATTTGATTTGCACATGTGGGCTACCTCGTCCAGGCACCAATGGGACTCTGCAAAGTTCATGGAGAAAATAGGAATGAGGATGGCACTGTTGTCGATTGCCTCGAGAATTGATGAACTGATCTCGTCCCCTCTTTTCAACTTTTGGCTATCTAGAAAAGCATTAACCCCTGCCTTTTCCAAGGAAGTATACAGGTGATCTACAAATGTTTTTCTTACGTCCTCCCCTCTGAAACTTAAGAAAACATCATAACTCTTGGATGAAGAAGACATAGTCCTGTCTAAGGGATTGTATCTAGTCAGTGACATAATTGATCAGTTCAATGACAGACAGATTACAGTTTGTTGTAATGCTCTCTTCCTCTGGCAAAGAAAAACACAGTTCCTTTTTCCTAGTATGTAGAAATGTGAATATTGTGATTTTATTCTTTGCAAGGCTGAAAGGCTCTAATCTGAGTTAGACTACTGGAATTTCAGTCTTTCAAAGGTTAGGATAATTCTTCCTGCTATTAGTTGTAAGCTGTGAGTCAAGAGACTATTGGGCTTTTACTCTTAAATGGTCAAGTGACTCCTCCTGCTATTGAGTATAATCTCTCTGTCAGTAACTTAGGCTCTTAGTCTTGGATCTATCTTGATAAAGTCAGGATGATTTCTCCAGCTATTACCTATAATTCGAGTATAAGATTATTGGGCTTGGGTTATTTGGAAAGCTAGATTGATTCCTCCAGCTATTAGATGTAATCTGAGCTTGTGTCCATTGGGCTTTGGCTCTTTGCAAGGGCACTATTAGGTCTAATCTCTGAGTTTGAGACAATAAGGTTTTTACACTTGGCAAGGCTGAGGTGATTTATACTATCTGTCAGTGTAATCTAAGTTTGTGTCTTTGAGATCACTTGCCTTTTACTCTTCACAAAGGCTGAATGAGTTTTAGTTTCCTCTTGCTTTAAGGTGGAATCTCTAAGTTTAAGACTATTGGAGATAGTTTCTCACAACTCTAGAGTGAATCCACCAGCCAGTGGCTACCAGTTATGGTTAAGAGACTGTTGGGCATTTACTCTTCCAAGGCTGGGGTGATTAATTCTGCTAGTGGCTGTAATCTCAATCTGTGGGTGAGTTAAGATACTACCTGGCTTTTACTCCTGGTGAAGGTGTGGTGAGTCGGTCTGCAATCTCTTGAGTTAGAGACTATTGTGCCTCTCTTAATAAGCAGGGGGGTGATGCCTCGTAGTACCCTTTCCAAGACCCAATTTCAGATTTACCTTTGAGATAACAAAGAATTTCTCAACAGCCAAGCTCAAACTGAAGTGTCTTGCAGCAATGAGACTCACCAACTCAAACTAAATCCAAAAGAATGAAAACATACCAGAGAAATAATTCCGAGATGAGCCACAACAACCCAGTTTGATTTGTGAGATAATGAAAATAGCATCCAACAAATTTTGCAGGCTGTAGCCCAAATAAGCCTACTATATAAAGCATACACACTCAGAACATTCAAGGAAAAAACCCCTCAAAAACGCGTATGATATTTGCAGTGTTCATCAAATTCACCACGGAAGTACTAGATAATGCGGTTGCGTAGCGTCTTATTAATCCTCTTCATGTCACGACAGTTTCAAGCTTGGAAGAATTTAGTAATTTCCTGTCAATTTTCTTACCTAAAACTTCACATACTCTGAAAAAGTCCATATCAGAGCTTACAATTGTGCCCCAAACTACATGGGTTTCTGCAAAGAAATTGCCTGTTATCTGCAGCGAAGTGTAGCAGTATCCCAATGTTTTGACGTGTGAAATTTTGTGTGGCTCAACTTCTTTTGAATTCGAACATTCCCGATTCTGCAGACAGTCCAATGTATACATTATGGAACGGGTAAATCTGAATTTCATTGTGTATATTCCCGGATAAACCAGGGGGATCAAATAAGTCTATATGTTGATTGGGCTTTTCATAAATTTTAACGTTTATTCAAATCAAAACCCGCACGCCAAGAGAGGGAAGAAGCAAAATCTGAACAGGCTATCTATTATTCATAGATTTTAAAAGATATTTTACGGTGGGAGTCAAGGAATTTAAAAACAGTAGAAAGGAAGGTTCCAAAGTTTCCTTGGGCGCCAAGTACAACAAAAACAAACGTATGCTTAGTAAAGCAATTTGAAGATTTCCTTGCTGTAAATTAATTAATGATAAACTGATATTTAACCTATGTAAGATTTGAGCTTGGAATAAGTCTCACGTCTTCAAATAACGTGGAGAACAAGTTTGGTTGTCATTTAATGATAAAAGCTTTCAAAATATCAGGTAAAAGCCTCCAAAATCATAAAAGTCGAATAAATATTGATTTAACAATTGAAAGGGAACATTTTATTTTCATGTGTGTCATTTTTGTCAATTTGATGACAATTATCTATTATTCATAGATTTTAAAAGATATTTTACGGTGGGAGCCAAGGAATTTAAACACAGTAGAAAGGAAGGTTCCAAAGTTTCCTTGGGCGCCAAGTACAACAAAAACAAACGTATGCTTAGTAAAGCAATTTGAAGATTTCCTTGCTGTAAATTAATTAATGATAAACTGATATTTAGCCTATGTAAGATTTGAGCTTGGAATAAGTCTCACGTCTTCAAATAACGCGGAAAACAAGTTTGGTTGTCATTTAATGATAAAAGCTTTCAAAATATCAGGTAAAAGCCTCCAAAATCATAAAAGTCGAATAAATATTGATTTAACAATTGAAAGGGAACATTTTATTTTCATATGTGTCATTTTTGTCAATTTGATGACAATTATCTATTATTCATAGATTTTAAAAGATATTTTACGGTGGGAGCCAAGGAATTTAAAAACAGTAGAAAGGAAGGTTCCAAAGTTTCCTTGGGCGCCAAGTACAACAAAAACAAACGTATGCTTAGTAAAGCAATTTGAAGATTTCCTTGTTGTAAATTAATTAATGATAAGTTGATATTTAGCCTATGTAAGATTTGAGCTTGGAATAAGTCTCACGTCTTCAAATAACGCCGAAAACAAGTTTAGTTGTCATTTAATGATAAAAGCTTTCAAAATATCAGGTAAAAGCCTCCAAAATCATAAAAGTCAAATAAATATTGATTTGACGATTAAAAGGGAACATTTTATTTTCATGTGTGTCATTTTTGTCAATTTGATGACAATTTCTTTTTTTATTTGCATTACTTTATGTTTTAAATCTATATGCAAATATTTCATAATAATACTTACTTTTTTTAAAGAAAAAATCTAGATTTGTTTGTTTATTTTATTTAATTATTTAGGATTTATTATTAATTGTTTAATCTAGTCACAACAACTAGAATTTGCATGCACATACGTATAGTTTTCTATGGGCATTGTAGACACCTACAAATGGTCTGGAGAATCTAATTAATTAAATATAACTTATTTGATTAATTAATTTTAAATTCATCTACTTGGTAAATAAATAGAGATGTTTATTTAAATTAAGTTCACTATTAATTCTTCTATTTTATCATATTATTTCCCTCTTAATTAAATAAACAAAATTAAATACTTTGTTTTATTTAATTATTATCATTATTATTTCTTCTATACTTTATCCATTAAATTCTATCTTAAATTAAATATACAACTTCAATAGTTGGCATTATTTAATTATTACATCATACTTCTCTTCTTCTATTTAATTTAATAAACAAACTTCTATAGTTTATTTTATTAAATTATTTATTCCTTTTTTGTTGAATTTAAATAAATCAAAAATATTTAAATAAATGTATAAATCAAATCCCTCTATTCACTCACCAATAAAATTAGATTTTTCAAAATCTAATTAATGCAACTGTCATTCACAGGAAAAGCCTCAGGGACAAACCTGCAGGAAATCCTCTCAATCTTCTGCCTCAAATCTTTCATCTCATCTTGCCTGGTGTTTTTATGGGTAGGAACAATCCTCCATGATCAGCTCCACCTTCTCATCTCATACCATTCAAAATCTTTAGATTTAATCTCAGCCTCTATTGTGTTACCCCTGTATAAATGTGCTGCCAGGAATCTATATATACAGTCTTCTGAAGCATCAAAATCATCTGAGAATCATCATCCTTTATGCAAACTTACTCTACAGGAATTAGTACTCAAGCAACCAAGCAACCATAATCATTTAGCATTAGCATTTTAGTATCATAGCATCATGGCATCGGTAGATTTTATATCACGGCAGCATCATAGTTTCTTTTTACTATAACTTTCATCCATCAGGCTTCATTTACAGTAGCACCATATCATCTAGAATTCATTAGCAATCATAACATCATTGCATTTAGCATCCATTCCATTCTCTAGATAGGCATTTTAAACAGTTACAGTGCTTACAAATCTGAGAGCTTCTGTAATTTGATAAATCTTTGGAGATAGGAGACAATGGGACGCTTTCATGATTTTCTGCGTTTTAAATTAGTTTAATTCATGTTTAATCTTGATACAATGTTTCATTAAGAGGTGTATTTAATTGTATTTAGTTTACATTTTCCACATCATCAAATGAATATGAATGGGATCATCTATCTACTACATCATATACTAATAAAGAGATTGATATTATCCAAACATATACACCCTTACGAGAGGAGGGACAAGGTTTAGGAATTAGAACATTTTTTATGGGATCAACAAATATTGATGACTCAAGCGAGGACAATCAGGCATCGAGTGAGTCAAAAAACTTGGAGGTGAGTACCGTCATAGACCTTGAACATCCTACAAATAACTTTGACCACCTAGCTATCATGACACTTACAACAGTTGACCTTGTTCAATCTGATGACTTGTTACCATTAATACACCTCAAACTTATTGACTGGGAACCCGTCGAACCTAGTCTTATACCAGTGTTTTCAAATGATGACGCCATCATAAATTATCTATGTTGTGAGAAAACTGATACAAGTACTATCCATAACACTCATATCGATACTTTACATCAGGAGGGTGCCAAATCTTTCAGTTGCAAAAATGATAACAGGACAAATAAATCTAATGATGAAAACCTCTTTGAGGCAGCATTAGATTTTGAAAAGAGAAAAATAAAGAACGTATCCAATAGTGAAAACCTTTCTGAGGCACTAAAGGATGAAAGATTTGACACTCTCCTAGAACACTACCATGACATATCATCAGTACTAGTAGAGCCAACACAGTCTATAAATCTGGGAACATCTGAAGAAGCAAGGATCTTACATCTAGCAGCATCCATGACATAACAGGAAAAGTCGACATTCACTAGATTCTTTGAGCAACAACAAATAAATTTTGCATGGTCTTATTCGGACATGCCAGGATTGGATCCACAACTTCTAATGCATCATTTATCACTACCAAAGGGAATCAAACCAGTCAAGCAGAAATTGAGAAAGATGCACCCCCACATTGCCCTTTTGGTTAAAGCTAAACTAAAAAAATTATTAGATGCAGGCTTTATCAGATCCATAGATTATGCAGAATGGATCTCAAACATTGTGCCAGTATCCAAACCTGATCATAGCATCAGAATATGCACAAATTTTAGAGATTTAAACAAGGCATGCCCAAAGGATGATTTTCCTTTGCTAAGCATTGACATAATTGTTGATCTAACAACAGGACATGCCATGTTATCTATAATGGATGGCTTCTTAGGACACAATCAAATCAAAATAGCACTTGAGGATCAAGAAAAGATGACATTCACTTGCCCATGGGGAACATTCTGCTGGAATGTCATGCCTTTTGGATTGAAAAATGTAGGTGCAACATATCAGCGAGCAATGACCACAATTTTTCATGATATGATACATACTTTCATGGAAGATTATGTGGATGGCATCTTAGCAAAATCACACACTAGGGAAGGACATCTAGAAATACTTGATAACATCTTCACTAGACTAGAAAAATTCAATGTAAGATTGAACCCAAAGAAGTGTATCTTTGGGGTGACTTTAGCAAAACTTCTTGGTTACATAGTTTCAGAAAAAGGCATTGAAGTGGATCCAGCTAAGGTTAAGGCAATCAAAGAGATGCCACGATGCCTAAAAACATTAGTCAATTAAGGTCCCTACAAGGCAGGTTACAATCCATCAGGAGATTTATCTCACAGCTAGCAGATAAGACTCACCCATTTAATCATCTACTTCATAAAAATGTTTCATTCAAATGGGATCATAACTGTGAAACAACTTTTGACTAGATAAAGCAATATTTGGTGACACCTCTGATACTCATGCCACCCATAGCAGAAAGACCACTATTACTATATATTGCAACAACTGAAATATGTTTAGGAGCTCTATTAGCACAAGAGGATTATGAAGGAAAAGAACAAGCAGTTTACTACATCAGTAGGACTCTCAACGGATATGAAATAAACTATACATTCATAGAAAAATCTTGTTTAGCAGTAGTATTTGCAACTCAACAATTGCGACACTACATGTTGACTCATATAGTCAAGCTCATAGAAAAAATAGACCCATTAAAATACTTACTCAGTAAAGCTGCACTAACAGGAAGACTTGCAAAATGGGTCATGATATTGAGTGAGTTTGATATCCAATATGTTGATAGGAGAGCCATCAAAGGACAGGTAATAGCAGATCAACTAGTTGAAGCTCCATTATAGGATCATCATCCAATGCACATTGAATTTCCAGATACTGACATCATGAATATTACAACTCAACAATGGAGACTATACTTTGATGGATCATATACATAGTGAGGAGTGGGGGCAGGAATTCTATTTGTCACACCTCAAGGACACACTATTCCCAGATCTTATAGGTTAATGTTTCCATGCAAAAACAATATAGCTAAATATGAATCATTGATTATCGGCATCAAAATAGCTATTGAATGGAAAATCATAGAAATACAAGTGTACGGGGACTCACAGCTTGTTATTTATCAAGTAAATAATGAGTATCAAACAAAAGATGAGAATCTCATGCCTTATAAGCAAGTGATAGATGATCTAAATAAATACTTCATGGATATCAAGTTCAAGCAAATACCATGAGCATAAAACAAAGCTGCAGATGCCATGGCAACAATTGCATCCCTTTTGCAATTAGTAGAAAAGAAAGGTCGATATGAGTTTATGGTTGAACAAGTATCTAGTCCTACATACGATAACCGTAATTCACAGACCATATGCCACATACCCAACATTCAACCCTCACAATATGGAGAGATCTATAATTACCTCAAAGACAACATTCTTCCTCTTGACCTCTCTAGAAACCAAAAACGTAACTTTATCCGTCAATCAACACGACATACATTAATCGTTGACGTCCTTTATCGTCGAGGTTTAGATGGTACTCTTCTCTGGTGTTTGGAGCATCACGAATCTAAAACATCCTTACAAGAGGTCCATGAAGGTATTTGTGGGACTCATTCAAGTGGGCTAACCCTAGCTAAGAAACTCCTCCGTTTAGGGTATTATTGGCCAAATATGGAGAAGGAAGCATATCAATATGTTAAAAGATGTCAAAAATGTCAGATTCATGGTAATCTAATTCATCCGTCGGTGCAAGAATTACAACCATTCACATCCACATGGCCCTTTTGTCAATGGGGACTGGACCTGGTGGGGAAAATACATCCTTCTTCGTCAAATGGCCACAAGTTCATCATCACAACAACAGAGTATTTTACAAAATGGATAGAAGCAGTTCCTTTGACAACTGTCCCTGGAAAACAGATTTCATCTTTTATACTCAACTATCTCATTTGTCGATATGGGGTACCTCAATCCATTATTTCAAACAATGGAAGGCCTTTTCAAAATTAGGACGTCCATGAATTATGTGAACAATTCCATATTCAACATCATTTTTCAAAACCATACTATCCACAGGGAAACGGACAAGCAGAAGCCTCAAATAAGACAATCCTGAAAATACTAAAGAAGACGGTAGACGATGGTGGATGTGATTGGAATGTTCAGTTAAATCCTACATTATGGGCCTACAGAACCAACATCAGAACACCAACAGGAGCTACACCATACACCTTGGTGTATGGATCAGAGGCCTTCTACCAATTGAGATAGAAATACCATCACTCTGTGTATCACTAAAAGGTCTCATAGCAGATGAGGATTACAAAATTTCAAGGCTACAGGAGCTAGAATTACTAGATGAACACCGTCAACAAGCAGTAAATCATTTGAAAGCCTACCAACAAAGAATGTCAAGGAGTTACAATCATAGGGTAAAACCTAGAATTTTTCAAGTTGGTGACTTGGTCCTAAAGGAAAACCCTAAAAATCAGCAAGATAGAGAAAAGAAAGGGAAATTTGAACCTCACTGGTTAGGTCCCTTTGTTATCATATCAGTGTATGGCTCAGGAGCATATCAATTGTCTACACCCGAAGGGGATCTGTTTGATGAACCTATCAATAGCATCCATCTCAAAAAATTCTACACCTGAATCAATTAGTGCATGAATTAGTTTATGGAAATGGTTCCCTGGCAAACAGGCATTCGGGTGACCGAAAAATACAAAAAAATCAAAAAGAATGAAAAGGTGCAATAAAAACATATAGTGAAAACCTGGAAATAGGTGCTATTTGTGATTTAAAACCAGCTCTCCCATCTATTTGGACACATGACATGGTCATTAATTCCTTTGTCATTTTTTTACATCCATTATCATTTCCTATCACATGGTCATATCTCACCTTGGCTTGGGGGCAACATCTGAAAATCATTGGGGGCAACATAAATTTTGAACTTCACAAAATGGAAAAAAACAACAGAAAGTGATCAAAACACAACCCAAAATGGAATATCAATCATCATCGAAAACGCATCAAACATCGAGTTTACAACAAAAAATCCAAAAAAATAGGTATAAAAGTCATTCTCAAAAAGTCAAAAACATGTGTCTGTGTCAGTCGAACTATGTGTTCTTTGTGTCTATAACGTAGGCAAGGCTAATCTTTGATCATCCCCCGAGGCCCCTAGGATATGTCTTTAGGTTAGTTTGATCCAAAATCTCAAAAACACAAAAACATCACAAAATCAGGATGGATGATCTAATCTGAATAAATGATTGAATACTATAAGAAAATGGAAGATATGTTGTACTTTTGATCAATGTTATCATTTCTTTGGAGCAACTCAATGATGTATTGAACTAGAGAAGCTAGGAAGAAGAAATGGTATTTTTCTTTGTCTATTGTCTATGAATTAATCATAATTACTGTGTGAATCGTCGCAGGAAATGCTCTACAAAAGTATCATGGATGACATTCCAATTCACATAGGAAAGTGGTTTATTCTTGTTTGTTTTACGCAAGAAATGGTAGGTCATCTCGGTTTAATTATACCTCGATGCTTGTGTTAGCTTGCAATATCAAAAATCATGAAAGTAGTACTCAGGTCATCATCAGTTTATATTATACCATTGATGCTTGTACTCACTTTCAATATTTTAAAGCTCAATGATGATACAAAAGCACAAAAGTATTGTTAAAATTCCTATACCAACATATAGATTTGCATAATAAAAGTAGACTGCATCCACAATAGTGACATATCTGCAGAGTATTTGTTACAAAATAAACTGGTGAATCATTCCTTAAATAAATTATCTCTTTTTTCATACAAGACTTAGTATACTTGACAACTACAAAAAAACCAACATCATAATCATATAGGTTGCATCATCATAATCATTTGCATATATTCAAAACATTTGAATCATCATTTCATCATTCAATCATTTCAACATATATATATCTGTATCATTCAATTATACTTATCATCACATTCATCCTTTTGTTGTATCACATATTCACATATAATCCATCCATTTGATAATAAATTCCATCAATTTATTACAACATGTATCATTCCACATTTTCATCCTATACTTGTAACACTTACATTACATATAGTATATCATCTACACACATCAATCCATAATCATACATCCATATACATCATAAATCCATGTACATCATAAATTATGTATCCATATACAATGCATCCATACATTACCATTAGTTGCATCATATATAGAACAACATCATATCAAAGCATAACATCATGACAATAAAACCATCACGTAGCATATAAACATAAAAAAAAAATGCATCCATCAGAAAATCAAATAAAACACATAATAGACCGTAGAATCTACTGCATCTCATATATATCAAAATCACAATGTCAAATATACAATGATGTCTAAAATGAAGAGAGATAAAACATCAATAATGGTTGTACATCAATCAAAGTACATCACAGACACAATCATGTGTTGCTACCTCCAGATGGTGTAGACATAGCAGGATCAAGACCCCTACCACCAGAGGAACCGGGATCCCTGGGATCTCTGGGTAACGGCTGAGTAACACCTGCACTGACAGTCTTGGATCGTGACCTACCAGAATGGGACCTCGCATAGCTCACTCTCTGCTCAGAGGGCACTGCATCATAATACCTCTCTCTATAAAACTCAATCTCCTCACCAATGTGAGCAACCTCTTGCATGTAATCTGCCAAGGAGGTACCATCTGCTAGTCTCTGTAATCTATCAGCCGAAGCCTAAGCACCCTCTATTGCAAACCTGACTGCATCTCTCTCGGCTGTCAATGAGGTAACCTGAGCCTGAGCTGCCTGCCTAGCCGCATCTCTCTCAAATATCAATGAGGTAATCTGAGCCTGAGCTGTCCCGACTGTCTGTCTCACTGCATCCCTCTCAGCTGTCAATGCTACAATCTGTGACTAAGCTGTGACTAACTGAGCCTGCATAGCTGAAAGAGTCTCTGTATGTAACTCATCTTGTACCTGCATCTGAGCCTGTGTCTGCTCTAATAAACCCTGTGTCTGTAGAAGCTACTCCTGAATAGTCTCTAACTGCACCTGAAGATCTGCCATCTGCAGCTGCATTGAAACATCTCCCACAGCCTGCCTCTTATGAGGCATGGTCTCACTAGGAAAATCTAAGACAAGGCCCGAACCAACTGCAGCCTCTGTACTATCAAATCTCTCATCTCCGTTGCTATCATCTCTATTGCTCTCATCTCCACTACTCTCGCCACCAACATCCTCCTCTACCCCAACATCAACCTCAGGCTCGACCGCTGCCTCACCAACCACATCAACATCCTTTGCCTCAACTCCTCCAAAATCCTCTCTCCTCCGTCTATGACCACGAGCAATAGGAACATCCTCCTCAACATGTAATGGGGCAGGGTCATCTGGAATAGTCAGGCGTGGAAATGGATGCAAAGCACAATACTCCACATAATCTGTTGTAAGAGGAGCCTTGACAATATCTGGCCGAATGTCCCACACAAAGGGCTGTAAAGCCTGAAACTGCTGAACTGCTGCAGCATATGACAAACAAGGCCCCCAATTTGTTATATCCGACTACCAATGTGCATAGTGAGAAACACCCTGGGGCATACCCTGTACCATCCCATACTGTCTGTAGACACATCTAATAAAAAATCTCTCTAAAACCCGACAAGCACGACCAATCAGGATCGACTGAAAAAGAAATGGTAGCTGAACATCATCATCATCCCAATGATCACAATTTAGGTAGGGACGCCATGTCACAGACTCTATATCATCAATCACTCTCCTCCAATACTCTAACTTACCTAGTTTAGACTAGGTAAACCTGCTAGAATATTGGAATACATAAGGTCTCCTAAGTGGCCTCTGTCCAACTGGAACTAGACGTGTGATAGCTATGTGCTCCCATGCCCATACCTGAAGCAAAGTAACGCTGACCGATAAACTCTGACCATTGAGATACACAACTGAATGCAAATCATGATATAACTAGGCAAGCAAACACATGCCCCAAGCAAATCGGGTGCCATGAACAACCATGCTCTCTAGAACTCAGCCCCAACCAACTAGAAATCCCTTAGACCTACGATTAGGACTAAGGAATCTGCCAATGAAACTAGCAAGTACTATCAGAAAAGTGACATATGCATCAACCATATCACGCCATGGAATTCACTCTCCTGCAATCCAATCATCCTGAAACACTCTACGAAGAGCATCAATTCCACCCAGCTCTCTTGAATCATATACAACAACATCTCCAACAATCGAAAGATGAAGGATCCGCCAAACATCCTTTTTGGTGACTATCATCTCTCCAGTGGGAAGGTGTAAGGTGTTGTGCTCACTATGCCACCTCTCAGCTAGAGCTGTCAACAAACCCTGATTAATCCTAATATGGGGCATGTAAAGAAGAGGAGACAATCCACAATGTGTAATGATGGCCGTCTCAGGCTGTGCTAGCCTAGGAATGAGATCAAATGTCTAAGGGAAACGCTCTCAAATCTGGAGGTTCCCTAATCGCTCCTATTAGTACTGTGATAGGTCGAATTAGGTGGTTAGAAAGCAAGCAACAAGTTAAAGAGCACGAATAAACAACTAAAACAACCTACACTTCAAGATTAGCCTAAGTTGGAAACAAAACAAGACAAAGCCACGAAATGAAACTTTATACCCTGCGTTGAGTCGATCCTTTGGTTGGCCCTTCGATCTTGGATGTGTATGCTCCTTAGATGGCACAAGATGTGTGATGTGAGATGCAAATGATGCTTGGAAACATGAAAATAGCTAAGTGTGGATTGAGAAACAAAACTGCAAGAGTTTGGCTACACAAAATGATCTCCCCAAAATGAGAGAAAAGAGGGGGTATTTATAGGATTTTTGGGAAATCCTAGGGGAAATGGACGGTTGAGATTGATTCACCAAATACCAAGATGTAGGGCTAAGGTGAGTTGAGAACTCACAAGCCCTCACATCTTGACATGTGGCATGTGAGATAGCCCTAAAAGGTGAAGTGGACATGAGGTGGAAGGAAAGGACATGACATGGAGAGGGTACAAAGTACCTTGGGATTGGACAAGATCTCCTCATAAAGGAGGTCCTTGTCCCCATGTGGGTGAGAGGACATGTGAGGAATTAAAATTCCTCAAATATTCTCATGGGGATGAGAGAAAAAAAAGAATGAATAGAGGACATGTGGGGAGAAGTGAAGGAATTAAAAATTCCTTTTAGGTGTCTTGGGGGATTAAAAGGTGAATTAAAAATTCACATGGGGAAGGGGGATGCCTTGTCCAAAAGGAGAAAGCCTTTAATAAGGTTGACTTAAGGACATGTGCCATAAATAGGATGAGGATTAGGTTGGCTAATCAAATGATTAAGGTTGTGCAAGTACTAGTTAGATGGATTAATGACGATTAGAGGCAAGTGGGAAGTTATGGAGGATGTGACCTTAATGATGATTAAGGGTGTGCACATGCTAACCCTGGTTAATTAGAAGAAGATGAAAATAATTAAAATGGATTAGGGACCAACTTGCAAAAGTTGGAGGATGTGACCATGAGAGAGAAAAGATGAATTAAAAAATGAATTTTAATTCAAAAGGGGAATATGACTAGATTAAATAAAAGGGCATATTTATTTAATTTAGAGGAGGAAGAGGGGCAAAGTATTAAATTAAATACTTTAGGACCTTTGTGCAAGATGCAGGGTATTAATTAAACAATTGGCTTAATTAATATTGACAGAGGGGATGAGCAACCAGATGAATAAGGAGACGCGTTTGATCATATGGAAGTGATCAGAATTGGACGTCTACATTTTTCCCCTCTTCGAAAGACTATTAGAATAATAGGGTTTCGAAGAAAAACAGGATGCAGATGACTCTATAGAGGAAGA
>VDFB02105785.1:514830327-514922942 GCA_007258455.2 Sequoia sempervirens
GGGGCCAAATGAGCTTCCACCACGGTTGGCCTTGTTAAGTAGAGAATATTAAACTATACTCAAAACAAAGAGAAGCTCAATAAGGTAATGCACTTTTCAATATAAGAAATGCATCGTTTGAAGCATCAAACCAATATGCAGTCTGTATGTATGATCAGTTGTCAGTCTCCGCAATGGTACATTTCCACGAATATATAATTTTTTTTTTTTAAATTTTGCTTCTTCATCGCAATTTCGACGATAACCACTGACGAATCAACAAAAAGGCTCGACGAAGTTTCTATAGCTGCGACGACGATTTCATCGTAACTCCCTACACATTTCGTCGCCCTTCCGACGATATTTCAACGTTGCTACCACACTACTCCCTGCCAATTTCGTCGCACTTTCGATGAACTTTTAGTGTTCTTCCGATGCTACTCCTTGCTAATTTCGTCGCAAAGTCGACGAACTTTTCGCATTGTTTCGATGCTGCTTCTTGCTAATTTCGTCGCACTTTCGACGAAATTTTGGTGCGCAGCCAACGCTACTACTTGCCTATTTCATCGCAAATTCGACAAACTTTTGGTGTTCTTTGGACGCTACTACTTTAGTATTTTGTCGCACATTCGATGAACTTTTGGTGTTCTTTCGACGCTACTAATTTAGTATTTCGTCACTATTTCGACGAATGTTCCATGTTGTTTCCACGCTACTACTTGCCCATTTCGTCGAATTGATGATGAACTTCTGGTGTAATTCGTCGGTGGATAAACAAAGGTTTCGTCAATATTCTGACAAAATCCTGAGGTATTTCATGATGCTGCAGACCGATGATTCTTCGCCGTTATTTCGACGTTTAATTTTTCATCAACCTTGCGACGAAAAAATAGCGACAGAAAGATTTTTGCCATTGCGTCGCTCTTCCGACAGAGATTTGTCGAATGACCGATGAATGCCCATCGGAAAATGGTGTCAAATCCAGCAGTGAGTCAAGGAGCAGTACTATGTAGGGGAAGTACTATGCTCGAGATGGATAGTAGTTAAGGAGTAGTACTATTATGCTCGAGATTGACAAGTGTTTAGGTGCGATACTATGCTCGAGATGGATAGTAGTAATGGAGAACTCTGTGCCAGTGATGGCCACCCTTGGTTGCTTATCCATCCGATGGACTGCAGGGAAGAGGGTTTCTAATGAAGGATAGGGAGGTAATAGTTGGACCAACTTCATAGTATATTTTTGACATATCTTAATGTGGAAAATATATACTTGACCCTATTGAGTTGAGGGTGGACATCGGTGTAGTATGGGATGCATTGAATCCTCTTTCCAATTGTATGATGGTGTAGAAGACCAAGGGAAAGGATGGGACCCATGGTGTAGTGCGCAACACACCGACATTCCTTTTCTATCTAGGATGCACTAAGGGTAAGGGTGTGTTAGCCAATGTGAATGTGCTTGCTAGTCACGTTGGTGATATGCTATACATATGAGGCTACCACTAGGGTACTTGTGACATATTCTAGAGCTAGTAATTGTGTATCTGTGATGTATATTTGAGCTAGTCATTGTGTATAAGTGGCATATGCTGAATTTAGTCATTAGGTATTTATGACGTATGTTTTAGGTAGTCATTGTGTATATGTGATGTATGTTGGAGTTAGTCACTTTATATATGTGATGTATATTAGAGCTTGTCATTGGGTAAATGTGATGTACATTAGAACCAATCACTACATGTATATGTGATGTATAGGAGCTAATCACCTTGTGTATATGTGATCTATGATCGAGTCCCTCCCTACAGGAATTGGTGGATTAAGGAATAATATAACCCTGTGTGTTGTGTATATTTGTACACTATGGATTGGTAATTTTTGGTGGGACCACCATTTAATGGTAAATAATATTGTTATTTTAAGATTGGACTAATTTTTATAAATAGTCATGGTTTAGAGAGAGATCAAAGATCTCATACAAGAGAGAATGAACTCCCTCTAACATTGGTGGGTGAACTACGTAGCCTCTAATTTCCCATGAAAGAATATGTAGGTAGGGTCATTAGGAAAAAACCCTCAAGGCTTAGGTCTAGGTCTAGGAATGACCTTGACCTTGGTAGCTTACCTTCCTATGTGTAAGCATATAGGTGGCAATGTCGAGATGATGCCTCCATGGTGAATGGAGGAGTTTTGAATTTAACACTTCTAAGATACATGGAAGATACTCAGTTGACAAGTTGGTATTTGTTCTAAATTGATTTAAGAAAGATTAAAAAAAATTAGTAGCAACCGAGGGGTGGTTTTTATAAAACCCTCAATGCTTAAACCCTAAACCCTCAACCCTTATCCAACTCTCTCCATCCCTATCTACCTCAACCCCATCTCTCCCCTATCTCTCTCACCCCTCTCTCCCTAGGTTGTAGGTCTCTCACTTGTATATCTCTTAGGGATCTCTAGATATTTCCCTTCCTCTCCACCTCTCTCCCTCCTCCTTATCCATATTTCGCTCAAGTTGTCAACTTCACTCTCTCATTTTATTCTATCTCTCCCCTCACTTCTCTACCTTTTCCCTCTCTAGGTATCTCAGTCACTCCTTTTCTGCCTCTCCATCCCTCCTTATCCATCTATGTATCTAACTTAACCCTAAACCCTAAACCATATCCCCAAATCCTCAACCCTCAACTCTTGAAACTATACCTTAAACCCTAATTCCTTAACCCTAAACCCTATCCATAGCGCCTCAACCCTCAACCCTTAAACCTTAAACCATAATCCCTATCCCTAAACCCTCTACCCTTGACAGTATACCTTAAACCCTAATCCCTCAACCCTTAAACCCTCAACCCTTAAACCCTTAATCCATCAAACCTTAAACCCTAAACTCTCAGCCCCTAGATACCCTTAAACCCTTAAGCCCTTAAACCTCAAACTCTTAAAACCTATACCATATACACTTAACCTTGGACACTCAACCTTGAACATTATCCCTCAACCTTCAAATCTCTACCGTATATCTTATATCCTCAGCCCTATACTTATTCCCTAAACCCTCAACCCTCATCCATATGCCTTATACCCTCAACCTTAAACCGTAGACCCTATATCTTAGACAATCAACCTTGAACATTATCCCTAAACTATAAAATCTCAACCCTACCCTAATCCTTCAACCCTATACCTTAAATCATCAATCCTTAGCCATCAACCCTTAAAATCTCAAGCTTTATACAATCAACCATTAAACCCTCAAACCTCGACCCCTTTACTATATACATTAAACCATTAACCCTAATTCATCAACCCGATACCTTAAACCCTAATATCTTAACGTTGAACCCTTAAACCATAATCCCTTAAACCCTCAACTGTTTAACCCTAATCCCTTGACCCTTTAACCTTAAAGCCTTAAACCATCAACCCTTAAACCCTAACCCCTTAACCCTCAACCCTAAACCCTATCCCTAAAGCCTCAGCCCTCAACCCTGAACCCTTACACCTTAAACCTTAAAACTTATCCCTAAACCCTCTATCCTTGACACTATACCTTAAACCCTAATCCCTCAACCCTTAAACCATCAACCCTTAAATCCTTAATCTCTAAAACCTTAAACCCTAAACCATATCCCTAAACTCGCTACCCTTGACACTATACCTTAAACCCTAATCCCTCAACCTTTAAACCCTCAAGCCTCAACCCCTCTACCATGTACATTAAACCCTTAACCCTAATACATAAACCCTATACCTTAAACCCTAATATCTTAACAATGAACCCTTAAATCATAATCCCTTAAGCCCTCAACCCTTAAACCCTAAACCCTTGACCCTTTAACCTTAATGCCTTAAACCCTCAACCTTTAAACCCTAATACCTTAACCATCAACCCTTAAACCCTAATACTTTAACCCTCAACCCTAAACCCTATCCCTAAAGCCTCAACCCTCAACCCTTAAACCTTAAGCCCTACAATATATCCCTAAACCCTCTACCCTTGATACTATACCTTTAACTCTAATCCATCAAACCTTAAACCCTTAATCCCTCAGACCTTAAACCCTAAACCCTATCCCTAAACCCTCTACCCTCAACACTATACCTTAAAGCCTAATCCATCAACCCTTAAACCCTTAACCCTTAAACCTTTAATCCCTTAAACCTTAAACCATTAAACCCTAAAATCTCAACCCCTAGATACCCTTAAACTCTTAAACTCTACACCCTATACACTTAATCTTGGACACTAAAACTTGAACATTATCCCTCAACCTTCAAACCTATACCCTATACCATATACCCTCAAATCTATACTTATTCCCTAAACCCTCAACCCTCATCCATATACCTTATAGCCACAACATTAAATAGTAAACCCTATAACTTACACACTCAACCTTGAACATTATCCCTCAATTGTAAACTCTCAACCCTCTACCCTATACCCTCAACCATATACTTAAGCCCTAATCCCTCAATCCTTAACCCTATACCTTACACCATGAAACCTAAACCCACAAACCCTCATCCCTATACCCTATAATGTCACCCTTATACCCTAAAACCTAAATATTGTGCCTCAACCCTATACTTAGAAACTAAACCATACACTCTCAACCCAAGTCACCCTATGCCTTATATAACCTCAATCTATATCATAAACCCTAAACCTAATATCTTAAACCCTAATACCTATACCTTACACACTTAATCTTATACACTCAACAAGCTGAATATTATCCCTCAACTTTAACCCTAAAACCTCTACCCTCTACCCTCTATCCTCTACCCTCAACCTATTACTTAAGCCCTAATCCCTCAACCCTCAACCCTCAACCCTATTCCTTAAACCCTAAACCCAAAAACCTCAACCCTCAACCCTAATCTCTTAACACTCAACCCTTAAAGCCTAATCTCTTAAGCCCTAAACCCTTAAACCCAAAGCCCTTGACCCTTTAACGTTAAAGACTTAAACCTTCAACCCTTAAACCCTAATCCCTTAACTGTCAACCCACAACCCTTAAACATTCAACCCTAAACCCTATCCCTAAACTCTTTACCCTCAACACTATGCTTTAAACCATAATCCCTCAACCCTTAAACCCTTAATCCCTCAAACCTTAAACCCTTAAACCCTAAACGCTCAACTGTTAGATACCCTTAAACCCTTAAACTCTATACCCTATACACAACCATGGAAACTTAGCCTTGAACATTATCCCTCAAACTTCAAACCTCTACCCTATACCCGCAACCCTATACTTATTCCCTAAACCCTCAACCCTCATCCATATGACTTATACCATCAGCCTTAAACCTAAAACCCTATATCTTAGACACTCAACCTTGAACATTATCCCTCAACTGTAAAATCTCTACCTTCTACCCTAATCCCTCAAACCTATACCTTAAATCCTCAACCCTATACGTTAAAACCTCAACCCTCAACCCTAATCCTTCAACCCTCAACCCTTAAAATCTCAACCCTCAAATCCTCAACCATTAAACCCTTAACCCTCAACCCCTCTACCATATGCATTAAATACTTAACCCTAATACATCAACCCTATACCTTAAAACCCTAATTTCTCTTAATGTTGAACCCTTAAACTATAATCCCTTAAGCCCTAAACCCTTGACCCTTTAACCTTATCCTTAAACCCTCAACCCTTAAACCTTAATCCCTTAAGCCTAACCCTAAACCCTATCCCTAAAGGCACAACCCTCAACCCTTAAACCTTAAACCCTAAACCATCTACCCTCAACACTATATCGTAAACCCTAATTCCTCAACCCTTAAACCCTCAACCCTTAAACCCTCAATCCCTTAAACTTTAAACCTTTAAACCTTAAACTATCAACCCCTAGATACCCGTAAACCCTTAAACCTTAAATCTTTAAACCCTATACCTTATACACTTAACCTTGGACACTCAACCTTGAACATTATCCCTCAATCTTCAAGCTTCTATGCTATATCCTATACCCTCAACCCTATAGTTATTCCCTAAACCCTCAACCCTCATACATATGCCTTATACCCTCAACCTTAAACCCTAAAACCTACATCTTAGAAACTCAACCTTGAACATTATAAATCAATTGTAAAATCTCAACCCTCAACCCTATACCCTCAACCATATGCTTAAGCCCTAATCCCTCAATCCTAAACCCTATACCTTAAACATGAAACCTAAACCCACAAACCCTCATCCCTATACCCTACAACCTCACCCTTATACCCTAAAACTATTGGAAGCTCAATGCTTCCACCCTCCGGTCATCGCTGACCATGTGAGTCACGACATGGTTTAACAATCTCCAGTGGATCCTTGATTTGAGATAGTAGCGGATTCTTGGAAGGTTGAACTTTTGGGAATAATGACTAGCTCAACTCCCAAACATGGTATCAGAGCCTGTGTTTGTGGTTCGTCTCCCATGCTCACACTGAGAGGGATTGTTGGAAGCTCAGTGTTTCCACCCTCCAATCAGCATTGACCACATGATTTGTGACATGGTTTAACAACCTCCCGAGGATCCTTGATCTGGGATAGTAGCTAATTCCTGATAGGTAGACCTTTTGGGAATAATGGCTAGCTCAACTCCCAAACACATAAAAGAAAGAACTTTGGAAAGAAGAAGAGTTTGTACATCAATGAAGAAATTGAAGTGTCTGATGCTAGTGATTGTTTAGAAGAGGATCAAGGCTATGCCCTTGTAATGAGAGATGGTAGAAGAAAATTTCTATTCATGGCTAAAGAAACTAAGGATCAGGAAGATGCACAAATTGAGGACTCATATAAAGGAGAAGAGGAGGAAGTTGTTTATCTTTAAGGAGAACTAATTAGTGCTCTTGAATATCTTAATGAACTAAGAGACAAATATGATGATATTAAGAGAGAAAACAAGATGCTAAAAAGGAATGCTCAAAAGGAGACTGAAAAATTAACACAAGAACTTGAAGATTCCAATAAGGTGTTAGTAGGACTGAAAGTTCATGTAGAAGAGCTTAAAATAATTGAGGATGTCATGAAATCTAAATTGAAATCTGAGATGGATAGATGCTCGAAACTTGAGGCAGAAATAGTTTCCTTAAGGAAAGAATTGGAGAAGGCCAACGAGTAGATCATAAATGGACTAAAGTTGAAAGGTGGCACAGATATTCTAAATGAATTGATAAGTACACGAAAGCTTGCAAATAAAGAGAAATATGGTTTAGGTTTTGAAAAAGGGAAGAATTCATTTATGGATGTCTATATAAAAAATTATGAAAGATTTAGAGCAGGAGAAAAATCAGTCCCAAGTGAAGAAAAAATTGACAAAGAGGAAGCTCCTAAAGATGAACAAAAATATGATAAAAAATAAAATGGTCGAAGTCAAGGAGGATGACCAGACAGTTCCTGATCAACAAAAGAAGATGCAAAACATAAAAAGAGAAGATGATGATTGATTCACAAAAGTACACTATCCAAGGAGGCCTAGATAAAGAACACCTCTTCTAGCTAAAGGAAACTACATAACCAGGTACTCATTGTATTTGAATGGGTATTGCTATACCTATAACAATTTTGGTCATAGGGCTAGAAAATGTAGAATCATTCCTAGGAAGAATACAAATTTTGCAAGCAAGATTCCATTTTCTGCCTTGGTTGATATGAATATAATTTGTTATAGTTGCAAAAAATTTGGCCATATAGCTAGAAAATGTAGGGCAAGATTTATAGGACCAAGTGTGAAATCTGAGAAGAAGAAATACTCACCTACTAATAAAGAGAAAGGAAATAAGACTTATGAGATAAAATAAAATAAAACTAAGAAGAAGCTCAAGAAGATATGGAAGGAGAAAGAGCAGGGCTCTTGCATCACTCAGTCTATGATTTCCCAAATGAATTTACATGCAAAGGAACAATATCTCTATGGATTATTGATAGTGGCTGCTCCAAGCACATGACTAGAAATAAAAAGAAATTAATTAATCTTGAAATGAAAAAAAGGATTCTTAGTAAGTCTAGGTGATCATACTGCTGTCAAGATTCATGGTAAAGGAATTCTGAGCATAGATGGAAAGATCAAAACTAAATATGTGCTCTATGTGGAAGGTCTAAAACACAATCTTCTGAGCATCAACTAGATGTGTGATAATGGATACAAAGTTGTATTTGATTTTGAAGGTTGCAAGATAAGATTGAATGGTAAAACAATTTCTCAAGGGATAAGGATTGATAGTAATATCTAAAATCTATGTGAAGTGGAAGGTCAAACATGTCTAATTAGTCAAGTAGATGAAAGTTGGCTGTGGCATAGAAGACTAGGACATTTAAATTTTGACAACATGGTGAAGGAGATGGCTAGAGCTATGTTGAATGAGGAAAACTTGGTAGATACATTTTGGAAAGTAGTACAAACTGCTATATACATTCAAAACAAAGCACTTATAAGATCTAATAGTGGTAGAACACCATATGAATTATGGTTTGGTAGGCCTGCATCACTCAAGCATTTCAAGTTATTTGGCAGTAAGTGCTATATTAAAAGAGAAGATGAAGACTTAGGAAGTTTTCAGTCAAGATGTGATGAGGGGATATTCTTGGGGTATTCTAGCCAAAGCAAATCTTATAAGTGTTACAATAAGAGATTGCATAGAATTGTAGAGTGTACATGTCAGGGTTGATGGAAGTGCAAATCAAGGTCAGCCCATCAGAAACAATCATGAAAGTGAGTCAGATGAGGATGACATAGGTGCACAAGTTGATGAAGAAGAACAAGAAGAAGAGAATGAGCAAGAGGTTGAACGCACTACTACAAAATATGTGCAAAAGGATCATCCAACAAATCAGATAATTAGTGATAAGAATGTAAGAGTGCAAACTAGAAGGAGACTTGCAAAGGACATGGAACAAGTAAACTTTTCTCTCTTGCCTCAGATTGAACCAATTTTTTTTTATGAAGCCAGTAAGGATGAAAGTTGGTTAAGAGAAATGGAAGAGGAACTCAATCAGATTGAAAAGAACAAGACTTGGGAATTGGTTCCTAGACCATCAAGCAAGAATATAATTGGCACAAAATGGGTATTCAAAAACAAGCTAAATGAAGATGGAGCTGTGGTCAGAAACAAAGCAAGATTAGTGTGCAAAGGATATGCACAAGTAGAAGGGATTGATTTTGAAGAAATGTTTCCTCAAGTTGGATGATTAGAAGCTATCAGAATGTTTCTTGTATTTTTTGTTTATAAAGGTTTTAAAGTATATCAAATGGATGTCAAATTTACATTTTTAAATGGAAACCTTGAAGAGGAAGTATATATTAAGCAACTAGAAGTTTTTCAGCTGTCAAAGAATGATGATTATGTCTACAAATTGAGGAAAGGATTGTATGGTTTGAAGCAAGCACCAAGGGATTGGTATTCAATATTGGATCAATATCTACAACAACAAGGATTCAAGAAAGGTTGTGCTGATAGCAATCTATATCTCAAATCTTAGAGTAAGCAAATGATCATTGTTGTTGTTTATGTAGATGATATTATATTTGGTAGTAGCAATGATGTGATGTGCAAAATATTTTCCACAAACATGCAAGATAAGTTTGAAATACCCATGTTAGGAGAACTTAGATTTTTTCTTGGTTTACAAATTACACAAAGTGATAAAGGTATTTTTATATCACATACCAAGTATGCAAAATAAATTCTTAAAAATTTTGGCATGGAGGATTGTAAACCAGTCAGTACTCCCATGATTACTGGCTGCAAGTTGAGTAAATTAGATGAGTCACCTTATGCAAACCAGACTTTGTATAGATCAATGATTGGAATTCTACTATATCTAACTGCATCAAGGATTGATATAATGCAAGTAGTTTGTATGGTAGTTCAGTTTTAGGTAGAACCAAAAGAACCACACATCAATGCAGCAAAGAGGATCTTTAGATACATCAAAATTATTGCTGACTATGGTTTATGGTATTGCAAATGAAAATATTTCACATTAACAACATATATAGATGCAGATTGGGCAGGTAGTGTGGATGAAAAAAAGAGTACCAGTGGAGGAGCGTTCTTCCTAGGGAACAAATTGGTTTCCTAGATGAGAAAAAAGCATGAGTCTATTACTCTTTCTATTGCAGAAGTAGAATATGTTGCAACAACTACATGTTGCACTCAAGTCTTATGGATGAAGCAAACATTAAAGGACATCAAGGTAGAGTACAATGAGCCCATTTCAATTCTTTGTGACAATTCAAGTGCCATTAATATCTCAAAGAATCCAGTGATGCACTCCAGAACAAAGCATATATTGAAATTAAGTATCACTTCATCAGAGAAAAGGTTGCAGATAAGGAAGTCAACATGGAGTAAATTCCCACCAAGGAACAAGTGGCTGATATATTTACAAAACCCGTTCCTACAGAGTAGTTTGAATACCTAAGGCAGAAGTTGGGAGTAGTTTCTCCCACCTCATATCACTAAACTCTAGTGATAGGGCATGTATCTAGGGGGAGCTTTATTGATCAATTATTTAACCTGGTTAAGATTAATATGATCAAGTCATGTAAATTACAAAGTTCAAAATTGGAGCATTTCTAATGACTTGATGGTTGCAAATTTCAAAATTGAATCCTTTCTTCAGGGGGAGTGTACCCTTTTCCATTGATGCCAAAGGGGGAAAAATGTGATGCTAAACAGATGAGATGAGATGTATGTCATAGGGGAAGTTTCTATGTGTTAATCAAATTGGTGCTGAGATTTAGTGGTGCTTGATCGAATAGTTAGAGTTTTACCATCAATGCCAAAGGGGGAGATTATTGGACTATTGTTTTCATTGATGTCAAAAGTGAAAATAATGTAAGGGAGATTGTTGGCATATTGACTGGGTTTCTCGAGAGATTTTTAGACAGGTATTTTGCAGGTCGTGATGTTAATGAAAATGTCCTCATTCATTGGTTCATGCTCTTGATCTAGGGCCAAAGTTGTAAAGAGTCATGAGGTTCCAAGTTTTCGTAATGTATGTCACAGGGTTATCAAATTTCATAACCTCTCGACTTAGTGACTTTTTTAATGGTGTGAGCGAAGGAAGAAGGTTCTCTTTGTTATCGGATAGTCATAGGTTTTCACAATATCATAACCTCCGACATGGGGTTATAATGTTTAGTTTTTCAACAACTTGCGATTGTGCGATAAGGAGTAAGGAAGCACTCCATGTGGGACCCAACCATAATGATGTTGCAAATATGTGGCATAATGGGATTGAGTAAATAGTAATCCACATCCTTGTGGATTACAGAGCTATGACATGGCGAAGATGTGGACATGTGACGATAACATGTGGACCCCACATTGGAATGATGTATTGGGTGTTGTTGTTTTCATCGAAGTGACAATCATTTCGAAAGGAGTTTCATAAGTTATCTTTATTTTCGATGTGTTGTGGGTTTTCAGAACTTAGTAACCTCCGATACGAGGTTATAAGGTTCATTTTTTTAGCGACTGGGTGATAGGAGTATGATGTCAACTGTGGGACTTGAGTGTGACAAAGGTTAACTAATGGAAATGAATGATTGCTCGATATGTCATTTCACATTGATTTTGTGAATGACGTGGCGATGACATGGATGACATGTAAGTTGTGGGCCTGATTAGATATCATGGCAAGCATATCAGTGTGACCTGCTTGTATTGGTGGGAATCTGAATGGAGTCCCAATGATGAGAAAATATGATAGATTGATGACGATGGTTTAAGCAACTGATTATCCAGCGTTCATGGTTTAAAGACACAATAGTTAATGTTGATAACAAGATCAAGGCACGAAGAAGTTGATTGATGACCATAGTTCAAATATAGAGTTTTGAAATGGCTATGACAAGTGTAAAAGAGGGCGTGGTCTAAAAAATGCCACAAGAAAAAAATAATTTGTCCCACTACCCAAGGGACAAATTAAAATGAAGATTTGACCTTCAAGGCAGTGGAATAGATTGCAGAGGTGATCAAGATCAGAATTAGATCGAATGATCACAAGAATGTATTAAATGCATATTAGATTCTAGGGTTTGAAAAAATGCTATTCTTAGCAAATTCTCTGCACTAGAATTAAATGTTGTGCAACTCGATGCAGAGGTATGGTGATATCTAATGAGCTGGATAGTATGTGTGTGGCTTGATGCTCTGACACTTACAGAAGTAGGTTGCAAGTGGGAAAACCCTAACAATTATTCCAATGTGTATTAACTAAATGAGGGGAATCATTATGAGATGGAGAAGGAATGCGAGTGTCTGAATGTAGAGGAAGGTGAACTGTAACAAAAAGAAATATCTAAAAATTCATGTAGCTGGTTACAATGGAGTAAGGGAGAATTGAGAGAAAGAGAGATTATGTACTGAATTGATGCATTGTAGGTTATGTAGAACCATTTTATGCATAGTACATTGCAAAAATTTGGACAAGGTTGTAGCCTCCATTTTGCACCGAGTTGTAGCTCAGAATAGGGTGTAGTAGCATCCTTGAAGTTGTAGCTTCTAAACAGGGAGTTGTTTCCTTGGGTTGCATCCCTAAACATTGTAACTGAACTTTGAAGCTTGTGATGCTAGATTAGGACAGTAGATCCTAGCAAAATTTCTCACTGTGGTTTTTCCCATCTTGGGTTCTCCATGTACATACTATGTTACGTGTTGACCTCTTGTTCTTGTGGATAATATATATGTTAGTATTTCAATCCACACATTTGAGGTTAAGGTTGAATCTACAAAAGGGTTTAAGACTAAAATTTTTAAGATCTACTGATTCACCCCCTCTCAGTAGATCGGTGTGTTCTAATAAAACGCTGGATATTTTGCCTCAACCCTATACTTAAAACCTAAACCATACACTCTCAACCCAAGTCGCCCTATGCCTTATATACCCTCAATCCATATTGTAAAGCCTAAACCCAATATCCTAAACCCTAATCCCTATACCTTACATACTTAATCTTGTATAGTCAACAAGATGAATATTATCCCTCAACTATAACCCTCAACCCTCAACCCTCCATCCTCTATCCTCTACCCTCTACCCTCAACCTATTACTTAAGCCTTAATCCCTCTACCCTCAACCCTATACCTTAAACCCTAAACCCAAAAACCTCAACCCTCAACCCTAAAAACTATATAGGCTTAGGTCCTTATATACCCTAGACCCAAAACCCAAAACCCTTATATAAATACATATAAGCATACATATATACATATATACATACATATGTACATACATACATATATATGTACATACATACATATATATGTACATACGTACATATAATCATACATACATACATACATACATACATACATGCATACATACATACATACATATAGGCATACATACATACAAGCATACACACATACATACATACATACATCCAAACAAACAAACAAACAAGCATACACATATACATACATACACGCATGCACACATACATACATACATATATACAACCATACATACATACAAGCATACATACATACATACATATAAGCATACATACATACATACATATAAGCATACATACATACATACATATAAGCATACATACATACATACATACATACATACATACATACATACATACATACATACATACATACATACATATATGGATACAGCAAAATATACATCAAACATACTTAACAAACTTGAACATAAAACATTCCAAGCGAGCCATAACGCGAGCACATTATAATGTGCCCGTGTTATGTCAAGCTTGACAAACATTAGGCACTTTTACAAAAAAGAAAAAAATGCAAAGCAAAACATAACGTGAGCATGTTATAACG
Source organism: Sequoia sempervirens (assembly GCA_007258455.2). Lineage (NCBI taxonomy): Eukaryota > Viridiplantae > Streptophyta > Pinopsida > Cupressales > Cupressaceae > Sequoia > Sequoia sempervirens. The sequence goes on from VDFB02105785.1 coordinate 514,844,112, forward strand.
CACTCACGTTATATGTTGCTTTGGGAATCCCCAAGCCTTAGGCTTGGGATTTTCTTTGGATTTCCAACCCAAAGGCTTGGAGTGCCTTCCCAACGTCCAAAGACATGTTTTTGCATATTCTATAGGATTTCGAATAATCACATTCATGCTAATTGTTAGGTTTGCACATGTTTCAAGGTCAAACTAATCAAACACCTGGGTAATGTTAGGATTTATCTTAGCTATTTAATGATGCAATTTTTTCACATTTTGACAATGTTTTGATTATGTAGGAAAAATAGGTTTTGAATGGACTTGAAACCATTTACAACAGGTTTTGAATGGACCCGAAACCATAAACAAGTAGGTTTTGATGGGGACTCGAAACCCACACAAAGAAGAACAAGCTACTCAAAAATACAACAAAGACAACCAACAATAACTCAACAACAAATCACCAAATAAACAACATGAAAACTCAAATCTGTACCACACAAAAATGGTTTTAGTGGGAACCTTAAACCCAACACAACCAAGATTTATAGTGGAACTTGAACCTTAGAACCACCTTAGATGGCCAAGAAAGTATTAACCTGTAACATCCAGACTGCAACATAAACCATATTAACAACACCCATCAAATCCAATCTCCCCACCTCAATAGGAGAGTTAAAAATCAGAGTTAAAAACTTAAAATCCCCTGCCTTCACATGATACTAGTCAACCCAAAACACCAATCCAACCTCCACCTCAATAGGAGGGGGATCACCTCTATAGGAGATGAAGAAATAAGGTCCTTTGCCACAAAACATATACCTTCCCACTCAATCCACAACACACCTCTTCACCTCAATAGAAGAGGGCTCCACCTCCAAAGAAGACCATAACAGTAGGAACCACAAGGAAGAAGCTACACCCATAGAAAGGAACAACATAACATCCTTTGGCATAGAATTAAATTGGAGAACCAACAAAAAAATAAAGCACTCCCTAGCCAACAACTTTGAGAGAAGAAACATCCGAGCCAAAAGCCAAAACATTTGAAGGAGCTCAATAGTTTGAACCAACACACCCCCATCTAGCAAAAAGAACTTTAGGACCCAAACAAGGGAAAGCACAAAGCTTAGAAAACAATACTAGCAGTTAGAAGAGCAACCACCCAACAAAAAATACAAGAAACCATGACAGCCACAACTGCGCCAAATCACTTCAGCATCTCAAGAAACATTACCAACAAAGAAGCAATGAGGAGGGAAGAGAACCAATCCACTAAAGCCACCCCTAACTCACAACACCAAGGGAAAGACTCCCTATCAGAGCCAAAAAAAAGAAACATTTCTCCAACAAAGAAGATCCATAGCGACCCAAGAGAAGCATGACAAGATAGGGAAAGCCTTTAGGAAGAGAGAGTAGAGAGATAGCAAGACAATGAAGAACAACCTCCAACCCTACATGCTAGTCAGGGTTTGAAACATGCTAAAAATTGTCCACAAAAAACTCCACCAAGGCAAGAAAAAAACCTCAACCCATATCAAAGAAGGAGAAACACATAAGTACAACATCAAAGCTACCATGAAGGACTTCACAACCAGTGAAATCCCTCCAAGACTGTAGCACAAAAGGATAGCAGAATAAAATAGTGCCAACTCCAAAACCAATTGACTAACTTCCAAAGAAGCGCAACCCGACCAAAGCTCCAAAAAAGGACCATTGGAATAGGCAAATAGGAGGCAAGGAAAGCCAACAAGAGGAGACAATAGGAAGAAGGAAAAACCATGAAGCACCACATCTGGCCCAACATGCCAGTTAGGGTCTAAAAAGAGCCAACAACTCTCCATCGCAAGCCACAACACATGAGAACTAAGCCCTACATCCAACACCCAGGTAGAAGCCTTAGGGAAGCACAAGATGAGGGTCGTAACACCAGAAAACCCAACAAAACCAACCACAATGACGCCAAAGTTCAAACCACCAAAGAAATCCTCATTGTCATCATCTGCACCATCCTCTGTAGTAGCCTCCTCGCTCCTGCCCACATCTGTGTTTGAATGCACCACTCCCGCCTTTGTCATATATTTTGACAATGTTAAGCCTTTCATCTTTAATTTCTTTTGTTTGTGTGTCTATTTTTTGGAAAAAACCAATGTTTGATATTTTTTTCTTTATAAATTAACCGTTCATTGAAATTTCAAATAAATTACTTTTTTATAAATTAGACTTCATTCTACACATATTAAAAAAAAATGATTTTCAATTCATTTTCAAAATTTATAGGGTCATAGCCAAAATTCTAATTTTTAGGATGTGTCCACTTTGAAAATTATTAAAAAATCAAATATTCATTAAAAAATTATTAGAAAAATCGGGCATAAAATACATGATATTAGCTAATCTCTCATCAAAGAGATATTAAAATTACCAGAAAAAGTTAACCTTTTGAGGGAGCCACAAAGCACACTATGTTATGTTTTTTTGACAGAAACAACAACAATTTCTATGGCTCCCTTTTTAGAACCCCTTAATCTATACCACTTTAAAAAAAGTTAGTAGTTTAGAAAGTAGACTCGGAGAACTACAAACATTGTTTTTGTTGCATCTGAAAATTTTGAGTGTAACTATGCTCAATTTCTCATCCAAGGTCAGTATTTCTTGATTTCAGGAAAAAAGTGGCCACTTAAGACCCCTTTTTGGCCTCCCATCTTCCTGCACTTTCCCATGTGTTGAAGTTGTTAAGGATTCAAATTGCTATATCATTCTTTGGTTAAAGGTTCTTTATTTGGTAAAGAAGGTTGTCTTGTGTTGAAAGAGTTTCAGAAGGGATTAAGTTTTGATAAGACTGATTGACCCCCTTCCAGTTTCTGAAAGTGTTCAAAAATTGGTATAAGAGCCAAGTTCCTCTATAGAGGGTTAACAACTTGAGGCAAAGATCTAGGATGCCACATGATGGTTCATAAAAGGGTCCTAGGTTTGATGGGACTAATTACTCCTTCTAGAATGAGAATGGAAGGACACCTAAACTCTCTTGGGTTTGGTCTATGGAAATCAGTCAAAAGTGGTGATACTGCTCCTACCACCCATCTTATAGATCTAGCTAAAATTAGACTATATGAGTGCAATGCCAAATCCAAGAATGCTATCTTGTGTGGGTTGGCTGATTCAAATTTTTTGAAGGTGATGAATTGTAGTTCTGCCAAAGATGCTTGGGAAAATCTTAGTAGCATCTATGAAGGAGACCCTAAGATGAAGCAAGCTAAGATGTAGATCTTTAAAAATAGATTTGAGACTCTAAAGATGATTGAAGATGAAGACATTGCAATTTATATGATCTGAGTAGAAGAAGTTGTCTCTAACATCTTCGAACGTGGTGCAGGAGAAGTGAAAGAAAGTGAAATTGTAAAAATGGTTTTGAGATCTCTCTCAAAATATTACAATCACAAATTTCTGCCATTGAAGAGTCAAAGGACTTGGATCAGTATTCGGTTGATGAAATGTTTGGTACTCTTACTGCCTTTGAGATGAGAGAGTTTGGTGAATTTACTTCTTATGGATTTGAAATTTTTTATGATCATGGTATTAGGAGATGTAGACACTGAAAAATGTCCTAATCAATGTCATACACTCAAATCGGAGTTATTAACATCATTTCCTCCTTAATCCATCCTCTTTTCGCTTAATTAATTCAAAAGAAAGTTAACCCTTCAACCTCCTAAACAAGTTACCTTTGACCTGTGTGAGCAGATCAAAAGTGTGTTTGTTTGAGGAAATTGTGAGCCTTTGATTAACTTTCATCATGCATTCTCATCCATTGATGAGAATCCATGATCCATGCCTCTCATCTCCTTCATCCTGAACTGTTGATTAAGATTGTTGATCTCAACCATCCATTCTTTATTTTCTCTCCTATAAATAGATGACTATTTGAAGACAAATGGATCCATCTTTTATTGCAAACTTATGCTGTTAAATTTTCTCACATCCATACTCTCAATTTTCATACATTTAGCTTATTTTCAATTTATTTTAGTTGCATAATAGCTTAGAGCTTTCATTAATGGCTTCCATGCATCCATCTTAGTTTGTAAATAAATTAGGGTTTTCATCTTTTAGCATCATTTTAGCTTAAATTAACGTAGATTAGCTTAGATTAGCTTAGCAATTGCATAATTAGATCATTTATAGCATAAAATTATGGTAACTTAGCTTGCATCATGTTCATTTTTAGCATAATTTAGGTTTTCACACATGTCAAACATCATGGTTTCATCGATTCTCTTCCATAGAATCGACTGAAATAAGCTCACTATCTCGGGATTGGGAAAGGATCATGGTCCACATCAACACGACACCAATTCCACAACAAGATAAATTTTGAATGGATTAGTGTAATTAGGGAAAAAATATTATGGTTAATGCAATAAAGCATATAAATCAAACCCTAATAAACAATGAAACAAAAATGAGCATAAAGACATAAAGCATAAAACAATATTGCCAAATCTTCATGCTACCATTGATTCACCTCCATTTCTCTTCTCCATTTTGCTTGAATATGATAATTTCCCTTAGATTTGAATGTGCAATAATAAGCCTATGACAAGTGGCTAGCAAAATATTGAAAATTGTTGTCTCACACTAGCATCATGTACTTGCATAATATGTGTGGATGAATGATGATAGATGGAAATGGATGAATGATTCAAGAATGATTTTGACAACATAAGGATACTTGAAGAATCAACCCCCCAAATGGCTTGTGAGAGAGTTGATTTATAGGAAATGTCTGATTTGGATTGATGGTTGAGATTAAATGTCAATAAGATGTCTTAATCAATGGCCAAGATTGAAAGTTGTAGTATGGAATAGGGTTAGGTCAAAATTAGGGCAAATGATAAAGATGAAGGGTTGAGATTGAATTATAAAACAATTCAATCAAGGGCTATGATTAAATGAGATGTCAAGAGATAATATTTGATGTGGAAGATAAGATTGTCATGGAGAAAGAGGTGATAGGAGAAATTAAATAATAAAAAATATTTAATTTAGGTGGTCAATGAATAATTAAATAATTATTTAATTATAGAGGAATGTGACAAAAGGAATCATTTTGAATTAAATAATGATTTAATTTAAAATTCAAGAGAGTGGACCAAATTAAATAAATAAAATTTATTTAATTTTAGAAAGAAAAGACTAATGAATAATTAAATAATTAAAAATAATTATTTAATTATAGTGGAAAGTGGATACAAATTAAATAAATAAGAATTTATTTCATTAATCAAGGAGGAATAAAGATAATAAAATGAATTAATTAAATAATTAAAATTATTTAATTAATAGAAGAATTATGACTTTAGAAAATAACTAAATAATTAAAAATTATTTAATTATCAAAGACAAAAGGGGAAATGATTGAGAATCTAAGAGTCTCAGGCCTAGGACAATTTTTAGTGTCTACAGATTAGAATAGATGTTTTGATGGATTTCATAGTTTAGTATGTTAGGTTTTGATGAAATATTTGGTTTTAATCTTGTTTGATTGATCTTGTTGAGATTCAAGTATTGGTGGATCCGTTATGCTTTGATTCTTCATGGATCAAGCGTAATTCAACCCATACTGGTATTTCACTTCAACATTCTGGGTGCTTTTCATTCTTCATGATACCCAACTCCTCTAAATGATTCATAAAATAGTTAAACTTCATAAGGGAAAGTCTCCAACACTCCATTTCAGATGTAGGAATCGTCAAACAAAGTATAGTCAAAAGTGGGCATCCATATTTTAGCATAATTGTTACACTTTGTTGAGAAACTTCTATGCCCGAGCTAGGAGAGCTAGAACAGGTTTGAACATTCCCTTTCGTCCTCTCATTTTCTAGAACTTGAACATTTTAGGGGTTTGGAATCATTTTCACTACCTTGAACTTGTTGAAACAAAAGTTCACTTTACTAGATGATCTCATGCAAAGTAAGGATCCCTAAACGAAGGTCAACTAGTCACCACCATAAACTTAGACATTTTAGTGCAAAAGCAATCAACAATGACATTGAGGCACTCTACGAAAAATAGAAACACATTGTTGATAAAATTTTATGAATGCACATTGAGAAAATATCTTGACATGTACACATTCTTTATGAACTAGAACCCTCGTCTATTCGAAGATTAACAAGTTTTCTAAGTCAACGAGTCTTTAGGATTTGAACATTTTAGAGGTCTAGCATCATTCTCACTACCTTGGTTTGGTGAAAACAAAGGGTTCGCTTTAGGTCAATGTTGGGTCCAACATTTCATTCACCCCTTCATCACATTTCATCCTTCACCTCATCTATCTTTGCAAAATTTCAAATACACTAACACTTTGGGACTTAAAACATCAAACTAACTTGCTACCTTAGCTAGTTTGTATGTGAAATGCATCATTTTCCATGCACTTAGTTGAGATAGTTATCATCTTTGAATTAGTTTACCTTGAAGGTCACAAGTCTACCCTAAAGATTTCTAAGTTCATTAGTAGCCTTTATCCCAACATCACAACATCAAACTTAAGTCAAAAGTGTTGTCCCAAAATGCTTGCAAAGATCACTCCCCACATCACCCATATTTTCATCCCAAATTATCATCATTGCTCCCAAAAGACTTACAGCGTCCCTTTTACCTAGGTTTGAGTCAACTAAAGACTTCAAAAATTACAAAAATCAACACAACTCTCCCATAGCTAACACCAAATTTATGGTAAAGATGAGATCACAACACAAGAGAATCATGGAAAAAGAAAAATTTACATTTACCTCAAGTGATCCAAATCCTTTAGAATTTGATCCTAGAAGTCACGTTACACCATCACAACAACCATCATCTCCTTTAGGACCATACAAAATCGAAGATGTCAAGAACAACCCATTTGAGTTCACTAGAGAACTTTAAGAACATCAATCTTTTTAAAGTGTAGCTCCTATCTCCCCAACGTTTGTAACATAGAGTTTCACATAAGATTTCATAACTCCATCACAAGGGCTAAGTCAAACTTACATACCTAGTCTTGCAACCAGCCTTGCTAAAGATTTTGGTCACACCTTACCATTTAAAAGTAATACATTTTTGGGTACTCTTGAAACAAATCCTTCACCTCCCACTACCATTTGGATACCCACCTTTGGTGCTCCTCCCAAAGATCCAAAATAGCTACACACTCCGCTTGAACTTCACTATTCCACCACCACTTTAACATTTCGAGGATACTCTTTTTCATCTATACCAATGAGTACCACAAGTGTACCTACCATCACGTAGAGTGGTACATACCAAAAATATCAAAGCAAAAAACAAGGGCATGCCAATACTATATCACAAAATCAACCCTCAACACAACTAGGGAAATCTTTATCCAACCCTTTGGTGGGTTCATCCATTCCATCTACCATTACCACATTATCTCCTATCAATCCACCTCAGAGCAATCCCTTGGTAATGAGTTCTATCAATCCTAGGAGTACCTTGATCACGAATCCTTTGTTTACATCTTTTGCACAAGGTAATCCTCCAAATATAGGACAAGGGAATATTTTCAATCAATGGACTCAAGGTCCTAGTGTGTCATTTACATTGCAAAATTTAATGACATCATCCTTTCCAACAACTCCCTTTTCTATGCCAAATCAATCAGGACCTCAAACATACATTCCTCCACCTCATTCTACCGTATTGCAAGGAATGTTAAACTAAGGAAATCCTCCACCTTTCACTACCAATCCACTAATCACTCAAAACATCAATGTCCCTAATTCTTCGTAGATGTCTCAACAACCACCTAATCCCACATTGCAAGCAAATTCCATAGCTCTACAACAAGCACAAAAAACTTACCAACAAGTTGTACTACAACAACAATGACAGTAAGAAACTTTAGCACAACAACAATAGCAAGCCCAACAAGCATCCTTAGTAGATCAACATGAAGCCTTAGCACAACAACAACAACAAGCTCAACAAGAAGCTCTAGCACAACAACAACATCAAGCACAACAAGAAACCTTAGTGCAACAACAACAACAACAAGTGGCCATTGCCCAACAAGCTCAACAAGCAACTTTAGTAGCACAACAAGCTGTGCAACAACAATAAACACAAAAAGAAGCTTTATTAGCACAACCACAATAGCAAGCCCAACAACAAGCCGTAGTGGTGCAACAATAACAACAAGCTCAACAAAAATCCTTACTAGCTCAGCAATATGCCCAACAATAGCAACAAGGATCATATTTTCCTCATATGAACATCATCAATCCAAATGCATCATGAACATATTCATCACTTTCATAGAATCTCACACCTTCATACACCCCATATAACTCATTTGTCATCCCATCATATGTTCCTCCACCCAATCCACAAGATGATCTCACATCACAATTGAAAGAAATCTCACAAGTAATGCAGGACCTTCTCATGGGAAAGGCAAAAAAACCTCATACACAGAATTTGTGTCCTTACCCATTTGATCGAAACATAGCAATGGTACGATTCCCTCCTGGTTTTGAAATCCCAAAATTTGACAAATACAAATGGAGAGGAAGTCCTTTTGACCATATCAAAGAATTCAATGTCATGTGCATGGAATTGGCTTACAATGATTCATATCTAATGCGCCTCTTCCTTCAAAGTTTAATAGGTATTGCTATGGATTGGTTCTCTCGTTTGTCTCCTGGTATCAATTTTTTTTTAAGAAATCACTGAAAAATTCATTGATCACTTCTCCTTCAATCTTGACATGGACATTAGTCTAGAAGAGTTGTACACTCTCAAACAAAATCCAGGATAAACCTTCACAAATTTCTTATAACGATGGAGATAAAGAGCTAGTAAAAGCAAGTGGCCTCTTTTTGATGAACAACAAGTGGGAATCATCATAGCCAACCTTGATTTGAATCTATCATTCCACTTGAAAATGCAATGCATCACATCCTATGATGAGCTTGTTACAAGAGCCCTTAACATTGAAAGAGCCCTAATCTCACAAGGAAATACTCAAGCTTACAAAGACAACTGTCCTTCAACTAGTTCAAATGAGAAACCTCATGTATGGGATAAGAAAAAAAATGTGACAAACGATGGTGTAGTAGATGCTAAGGTCATACTAAGTGCTCCTAGATCCAACAATAATCAAATTGCTAACATCCAACCAACTGTGCAACAAATGGTACCACCTCAAAACAATCAAATCAATAACACCAAGATGTAACCAAGACAAACCGGTAACATGAACAACTATCCCAAACACAAATACACACAATTATCATAACCTATCGAGACAAACATGAAGAAATTGGTAGAGTCAAATTTGATAACACTTACTAACTTTGAAAACTACCAAGAACCACAAGAAAATCCATCCCAGTACAATGAACATGATCTCTATGACTTTCATAAAACCAAAGGACATAAAATAGAAAATTGCATGAAGCTTAAGAATATCATCCAATATCTCATAGAGAACGATACCATATCTGTTGAGGTACTAGTTGGAAACCAGGATTTCAAGATATACAAGAACCCTATGCCTGATCATAACAAAGTTAATAATAATGGAAAAGCTAAAGATTACGCAAATTTTCAACATACTTATTCCAATGTAGTTTCCTCCTATGATAGCGTTATCACTGTTGTCACCATCAAGGGAGCTAGTATGCAATGTGGAGACTACATGACATGGAAAAATAACCATTCAAGGAGCCATCCCAACTCAATCTAGGACACAACCTACTCTACCTGCATCTAATCTTACCAAGTAGAATCTTGTAGATCAGCTTAAACAAACCCCCGCTCAAATATCAATTTTGGAACTTCTGAAATTATCTCTTGCAATAGGGAAATACTGGAAAAAGCCTTGTCTGAGTCATCTGTTCCTGGGAACATTGATATTGATTAGTTTAAAGCTATGGTAGGGCATATCGCCAACCATCTTCACACATTCTTCGAGCAATATTTACCATCACAACCATCTCATTACCGTGCTTTACACCTTGAGGTTGTCATTCATAAAAAAAGGTCAAAAGAGTCTTGGTAGATAGAGGTGCTAGTCTAAACATTTGTACTGTGTAGTTGATCAAGCATCTAGGCTATTTAGAAGACACTATTGAGAATGATAGGCTGTCGTTAGGTCCCATTACTTTAAAATATAAAATTCAATTACCGGGTAGTGTTCAAGGCAATTTGCAATAGAAGAAGTTCGGAGTATCTCCCTCAGGTTTTCTAACTTTTAAGAACAACTTAATATTAATTCTAACTTTAAACTGTCTAACTATAAAACTGTAAAGCAATTTATTCCTAAGAAAACATGAAATGTTTGAACTAAAAGCATAAGAAAACTAATTTAGAAAGCATAATAACTAAATTGAAAAGCACAAAAATGACTAAACTAAGAAGCTGAAAAATTATAAAATCATAAAAACTTCTAGCAGTCCATAAAACATTTTCTTAACAATAAAGATTCTAACAGTTAATAATAGAAACTATGGAAGTGAAAGGTAAAAAATACTTCATAACTAAAATTTCATAATAGTAAATTTAATAATTCTCTACAAAACAACATAATAAAAGAAAAACACTTATCTACTCCTGTTGAGTGGCCAACTTGTGGGTTATCACATTCGTTCTCAGCTCACATTCATAGCTATTTCAGAAACACTTCTATCAATCGTAGTTATCATCCATAACTCATAACTCAAAATTTTTAGATAACAATCTATTTATTCATAAACTTCAGAAACATTTTGACAGTATAAAATTACTTTTTCACTATATATCTTACTTCTAGAGATCATGTCTTTTTATAGAGAAACTGTAACTACATCCTATATTTTAGATGGTATGGATAACCATTGAAAATATCTAAAATAGATCTACGGATAACTCGTATGTCTTTAAAAACCTATTACACAGTATTTAAGAGGCTCAAGTCGAGCCATAAAGTCTTTAACTTGAAAGATAACAAAAATAACAACTTTAAGAGCAACTATATCTTTGGTCCATCACCCTAAAGTTTCAGAGCATATTTCCAGTGTATATCTTTAGCCTGTTTTGGAGCACGTGCTGGCTGGATGCTTCAATCTACAACTTTGATTGACCGATTATTATCTACAAAACACTTAAAATAACCCATTAAATCTGTATTGGCAAAATACTTCAAGAAATCAAAAGAAATAAAGTTTATACAATTTCTCACTAAAATTAAGCAATTATTTCTCCTAAAATTTAATTAATTGGTAGAGGATAGAGATTTGAATGTATGAACTAGGTCTTATGGTATTATCATGATGAGGTTATTTTTACCTCATCATTTCCTCCCCTTCCTAATTCTTGGCAGGTCCTCTTGTCCCTTGATTATAACTCTGCCCTCTATTCCCTTCATATTTTGCACTAATATCATACAAATCTTTTGATGTAACATTAAAGTTTACAGGGGAATTGTGGAAACCTCTATGAAAAGCAACTCCCCCTTTCCATTCATTGAAAATTCTATCATCTTGATCTGTATTAATATGGAAAGCAGGGGTTGGATATAGCAATAAAGGAGGTCTGTACCTCATTCCTATCCATTTTGTTATGAGATCTCCTAAAATTTTGGCCAAGGCATCTGCTCTTCTGAAGGACCATGATCTGATACTAAGAGGAGAGATCACCTCTCTTTTCTTTAGATATATAGGTAATGGAGTGTATCTCTCTTCACATGTGTGCCAAGCTCTGCCAACCAATTTCTGCCCCTATTCTATGAAATGATTATAACAAACTCGAAGACTATCATCATACCTCCCCTTCATTTTCTCATCCAACAAAAGAGCTACAAATGTATTCTTGAAAGTTGTTGGTCTACTATTTGGAGATCTCATTTGAAGTCCTATACTTTTATCTGCTTGAACATATTCCTTATTACGTTCTTGCCAATGGATTTGATTCCACATAGTAGACAGTAGAGATCTTAATTGTACTTCCCCCACAAAAATATTAACAAAGAAATCAATATGCTTTTCTAACAAAAGATCATGAGTAAAGAATTCACAGAGCATATCTTTCTCTTCAGGCTTTGAGTCAGAAAATATTTTAACAAATTCTTTATCATTAGGTTCATGAGGCTGGTCATTGTAAATTCTAAGCAATTTCCATCTAAAACATTGTTCATTCAAAAACATTGAATATAATCTTGATGGTCTTCTATAGGATAAAATAAATTCAGCTATTTGACATGCATCCTGTTTCCCCTTATAAGCTTTATGAAATGCTTCCCTTAATAACACCATTTCCATTTTCAATCTGTTATTCTCAGTTTGTGCATTCCTTAGGAAATAGCACCATTCCATTCATTTCATTAATAATGGAGGAATCTAAATTTGGAACCATTCAGTTACTGTTGGTTCGGTTTGAACTTCTCTGGATTCCATCATTGGTTTACTTGTGCTTTCCTGCAAGTCTCGCTCTAATTCTATAATCTTAATAAGAGAAGCATTTAATTCTTCCTTCTTTCTTTTCTTTTCTTCTTCAAAGGCTGAAAACATGAGCATAAAATTTCCTTTTAAATTCTGAATTTCTTTATTTAATCCATCTCTGTGTATCCTATTTTTCTCATTACAATTTTGAATTTGTATTTGCAGCTCACTAATAGATGTATCTCTTCCTTTTTTTTATGCAACTGACTTCTTAACTCTCCTATCTCTAATTTCAATTTTTCCAATTCTATATTAATATTTTTAGTTTCAACTATTTCAACAACTTTATTGATAACCAAAGAAAAATTTCCTAACATACTATCATCAACCTCCATAGGAAGTGGAGATTGTCCCCTTTTTGTTTCCTGTTTTTCTTGTTCTACAACTTCTTCTTCAAACACCAAATGAAGATGTACTTCTTCAACAAACATTTCTTTTTTTGAGGATTGGTGAATTGACTCCTCAGTTTCTAAGGTTTTCTTTTTCTTTTTAGATTTTGACCTATTCCCTTTACTCTGTACTAGGGTTTCTGTGGATCTAGAGGATAATCTTTTGCTCCGATAAAAGGACTATCCTGATAATTTAAAATTGTTGGATCATTTAGAAGAATAGTTCTTCTTTTCCTCTTCTTAACAGGATGAGTATCCACGTTTGGATTCATTATCTCCACATCTTCTATCTGGGCTGGAGTTACAAACTCATCATTTCTAAATTCTGGCACTTCCTCACCAAAAATGGTAGGAATTTGGGCTTCAGAAGCCTTAGGGTCTTCGGGGGAAGTTGCTCCGAAAGGTGAAGCAACTTGTTTTGAAGATTATCCTAATTCTAACTTCCTTCCTAATGTAGACTTATCAAACTTCCCCTTATTTTTTTCCAATTTACTTCTAGGTTTCTTACGGAAGTGATATTTATAAATCAATTGAATTAACCCATGATGTTTTAATGGCCCTGAACCAGTTTTATATCTTTCTATTGAAGAATTAATAGAATCATTCAAGAAATGAGGCAAAGTAACCCTTAGAGCAGGGTTTTCCTTCCCATGCTGCAAATGTATCAACATGCAGAATGCAGGTCCTACCATAGTAGTGAGTTGACCTTCACAAGTAAAATACCTAATAATCCATGCAACAACAGTACCCCAGGGTTCTAATATAGAAGCTCGTTGAAACCCCTTATTTTGTCCCCTAGTACTGACAACTATCATGGGTTGAGGGTCTCCCTGTCTAAGAAACAATTCTAATAATTTTTGATATGTGGTTTGTGTTGTTTCAGATATTTTACTACCAGAATTTTCTAACCCTGAAATAGAAGAGATAATTTTTGAACTCACCTTGAAACGTTTCCCATGCAGAATCACCTGACCATTAGAGTAATTTTCTGCAAATGCATTCACTAGTTTTTCATTATACCCTTCGAACTTCCTTATAAAATCCAACCAACCCACTTCTTCAAACAGGCGAGAGATGTTACTTAACCCCAACAATTTTTCTACAGAAGCCGACTCAAATTTCTTCTTTGTACCACCCATTTTTACCTTGTCTCCACCACCCTACTGAAAATTCAATAATACCAGAGACTTGTGCACTGATATGTTTGAACATATGATTGGACTGTAATTATTTACTCTACTCTTGCTTGGAGCTTGCTGTGTAATAATTTCAATTTGCATGAAGGGCCACAAAAAGAGTAGCGTACTTAACAATTAATCACCAAGTGGCTCAATTTACTAAATTGGGAAAGGAAACTCTTTCCAATCAATTATATTTTATTCAAAAATAACTACTTATTTAAAGCAAAAATTTGTACTTACTTCCATTCCATGATTACTTGAAGATCTTATACCTCTACCAATTTGATAGGATGATGCAAGGGTATTGGCTGAGGTGACGATACAATTATTATGACATGAATAAGGAAGTTCATGGATGACGAAGTCATTAATAAAGACAAGCTATTATGGCAGATTTTACTTATAATGGAAAAAGAAGGCATGTGTACCAATGTACGATAATCAAAGCATCGAGGAAGATTTGAATTTTTTTTTAGAAAGGAGGTGGTGGAATGAAAAATGAATAAGTTTTGGAGCACGTGTAAAGAATGCATTTAGAACAAAGAAAGTGGTTAAATTTTTGAAGCACGCATAAAGGCATGCATTGGAAACTTAGAAAGTGGATAAGTTCCAGAGTATCGCCGAAAGATGCAGCTGAAATGGTAACCAAATGAAAGTTCTGGAGCATCGTCGAAAGATGCAGCCGGAGCAACAACCAAATGAAAGTTCCAGAGCATCGTCGAAAGATGCAGCCAGAAAGAAGAAAATGACGAACACCAATTAACTCAAACTTCAGGAGTTTATATCATTCTACAAGAACATCCTTCCAACATGGTAGGCTGAAGAGTGGGTTCCAGAGCATCAGGCGTTCAGACCGTCAAGTTCCAGAGCATCTTGGAAATGGTGCTCTGGAAGTTGTTATTCCTTTATGAGAGGTCCTACAAAATGAAAACATGTGTTAAGTCCGAAATGAAAATTTATGAGAAAATGCTTTGAAAACAAATTTGGTACACATGTCTTTTTATTACAACTTTTCATCAATTTTTTTTTAATTTTTTTTAATTTTTTTTTTAAATAACATATAGATATTAAACCAAGTAGACTCTACCTTGGCAGAGTCAATGCATTGGATCTCTCCTTGCATTTCTACCAACTTTGTAAATTCTTCTTTATTAACAGGTTTATGGTAGATCTGTAGGCGATGACCATTAACTAAGAAAGTTTGTAAATCACCATCAATTGGTTTAAGCTGAACTGTGCCATTCGAGAAAACTTTAGAAATTTCATATGGGCTAAGCCAATGAGTCCTAATTTTTCGTTTATGGTCTTTATATCTTGAATCGAATAGCAAGGACTAGTCACCATTATGAAATTCACTCTCTTTAATATATTTGTCATGCCAGACTTTTCGTTGATGTTGAACTAGTTCAGTTTGATGGAAAACATCCAAACGAAGCTCATCCAACTCATTTAATTGTAAAAATCATTCTATTTGAGCTCATTTCAATTCTAGACCCAAATCCATAGCTGTACGTAGGGTCTGAAGTTCAAACTCAATGGGAAGAAGAGGTTTCTTCCCAAAAACAAGCTCATAGGGGCTGAATCCATTTGTAGATTTCCATGTTGTATTGTACGCCCAAACAACTTCAGGCAATTTCCTGGCCCAATCTCTTCTTCTTGAAGAGACAATTTTTGTTAGTATGTTTTCTAACTCCCTATTAGTCACCTCTACTTGACCATTTTCTTGAGGGTGATAAGGGGATGACTTCTTATGACTCACCTAAAAATGGTTCGTAAATGCTAGGAGAACTTTGGACATAAATTGGGGTCCTTGATTTGTAATGATAGTTTAGGGGGCTCCAAATCGAAGAAAAAATTTATTATAGAGAAAATCAACAACTTGCTCTTCTCTAGCAATTCGTAAAGCTTGAACTTCTGCCCATTTCGTTAGATAATCGGTACAAACTAATATGTATTCTTTCCCTTGAGAGGAAGGATCTATGGGGCCGATAAAATCTAACCCCCATTTTTTGAATGGTTCCAAAGTTACCTAAGGCTGCAAAGGCATTTCTGTAGAAGTTGTTGGTCTTCCTACTCTTTGACATTCATCACAATGACAAACATGATTTTTAACATCTTTATGCATTGAAGGTCAATAATATCCAGCACCTAAAATTTTATGAGAAGTTCTTTTTGTAGAGTAATGACCCCCAGAAGGATCATCGTGACAGGCCCTCAAAATACTATAAGTTTTATCAGCCCTGACACATCTTCTCAAAATCATATCAGGTCCACAACAAAATAAAATCCCATTAATCCATTTAAATGGTGCACACTCTCGAATAAGTCACTTCCTTTTTTTTGATGTAAATTCAAGAGGTACTTTAGAAGTAGCTAAATAGTTGGCAATATCAACAAACAAAGGAACCTTTATAGAGATGGCAAACAAAATTTCATCTGGGAACTCATCTTGTACAGGTGCTCGATCACCCTCTTCTTGTTTGATTCGAGATAAAAGGTCTTCCACCTCATTAAATTTCCCTGGCTTGTCAAGTATTGTCACATTGAACTCCTGAAGGAGTCGTAACCATCTCATTATTCGACCATTAACTACAGGTTTATTCATTAAATATTTTATAGCCGAGTGATCTGTATAAACTGTAACTTTATATCCTGTAATATAATGATAAAAAATTTTGATGGCATGAACCACAACCAAGAATTCTTTTTCTATTGTTGTGTAGTTTCTCTCATCAGATGTTAGGTTTTTGCTAATAAAATATATGGCATATTTACCCCCATCCTCATCTTCTTTCCCTAATATTGCGCCAATTGCGTCATCCGAAGCATCAACATAAATGTGAAAGGGAAGACTCAAATTTGGTCCACGCAGTATAGGAGTAGAGACAAGCTTTTATTTTATCATTTCAAATGATTGTTGACACTCATACATCCAATTAAACTCCACATCCTTTTGGAAGAGAGAAAACATAGGGGCTGCTATCTTACTGAAGCTTTCTATGAACCTTCTATAATATCCAACATGTCCAAGAAAACTTCAAACATCTGTTTGTGTTTGAGGAATAGTCAATTGTTGAATGGCTTCAATTTTTTTAGGATTGACTTTTATTCCTTCCAAGGAAATGTGATGACCTAAGACTATTCCTTGTTCCACCATTATTAAACACTTTTCATGGCTAAGGGATAGTCAGTTTTCCTCGCAAACCTCTAAAACCCTATCTAGGTTTTGAAGAGCTTCATCATAGGTTGACCCATATACTATGAAATCATCCATATAAACCTCTACACAATCATTGACAAGTGTTGCAAATATAGTTAAAATGTCCCTCTGAAAAGTCGTTGGAGCATTACAAAGTCCAAAAGGAAGAACTCAATATGCATATGTGCCCCAAGGACAAGTAAACATTGTCTTATCTTGGTCTTCTAGTGCTACCTGAATTTGGTTGTAACCACTAAATCCATCCAAAAAGGAAAAATATTTCCTCCCAGCCAAATTGTCCAAAACCTGGTCAACAAATGGTAAGGGAAAATAATCTCTAAAAGTGGCTTTATTGAGTTCTCTATAATCCACACAAATTCTCCACTTCCCATTTTTCTTTGGTACAACTACCATAGGTGACACCCACTTGCTATTTGAAATAGGATAAATGAATCCTACACAGAGGAGTTTCTCAATCTCAATTTTGACAAGATCCTTTAATGCTGGATTGAGTCTCCTCTGTGGCTGACGAACAGGTCTCATATTAGGATTAGTATAAATGTGATGAGTACAAAAACTCAGGTGAATCCCCCTCATGTCTGTATAGTCCCAAGCAAAAAATTTAGACCTTTTTTCCAACACATTAAATAATTTATCCTCTTGTATTTCTAGCAACCAACTATTGACATTCATAGTTTTTCCTGGTAGCAACATAATTGTTTTTGTTCCAGGATAGGCCGAAGTGACAGTATGTATTGGTCATAACAAAGTGTTGAGAGGACAACTATGAGGTATAATTTGGTGAAATCTTGTAATATCATCAAGGAAATAACTCATTCTAGGAATCATATTAGCCAAGGGACAAGGAATCCCCATTGTAACATAATTTTGTTCCATTCCACTTATATCAATCGATTGTCCCAACATTTTTGGTACGTCCTCTATTACCTCTTCACTCGAGCCTATAGCCAAGTGTGCAACCTCATTTACTAACTTATCCTCTAGTTCCTCTCCATGTTGTTTAATCACTACCATGGCCAAGGAGGCCAAACTGTCTTGCCCACTAAATTCTTCTAGTTCATCAACCCAAACTTTATTATATTCGATAGGTTTAGCATGAGGATATAAAAATAAATGTTTACTATCTGGACCATGTGAAATGGTCATTCCTCCTCGACAATCAATTTTAGCAGCGACAGTAGCCAACCATGGTCTTCCCAAAATTATTGGATAACTATCTTTAGGTGTAAGCGATTAGATTATTTGAAAGTCAACTAGATATTCCCATCCATCAACTTTAACAAGATCATTTTTAATAGCACCTTTTGGAATGGCTATAGACTGATTTTCCATCTGTAAGACTGTAGTTGCAGGACTTAAATCAATAAGACTTAATTTTTCCATTACATCCACCGTCATTACATTAATAGCTGCTCCCAAATCCACTAGTGCATTAGGTATTGCTACCTCATTAATTGTAATAGTAATCAGTGGACTCCCAAGATCATCATATTTTGGAGCAACAGTCTTTCCAGAAAAAAATTCAGCTAGGTAACCATCAATGTGCACAGTGTTTATTTTCTTTGGTTTCCTTCCTGGAGTTTTAATACACAGTTGTTTGATCAACTTATTTAAATTAGGAATTTCCTTTATTGCCTGCAACAAAGGAACCTCTATTTGAAATTATTTAATTTCCTTAATTAATGCAGTTTCAGAGGCTAATGTCATTTCCGAAGGAACCTCCCTCCTCCCGAGGTAAGTCAACAACTCCTTCCGCTGAAGAAGACTTAGTAATATTCACGGGTAGGGTAGTATCTTTCTCAAAATTTTGAGGAATAGGTTCGTCCACTACTTCCTCAATAGTGGGCGATTGAATTGTCCTACCAGAACGTAACTGAACATTTCCACAATGAATTGCATTAAGTCCTGTGACATTATCTTGTTCAGTAGTATATACCAGAGTATTCTGGCAATTGTTCTTAGGATTAGGAAGTGGTTGTACTGGAAGTTGAGGTTGATTTACCTACTTAGTTTGAGGAATATTCTGAGGTGGTGGTAACAAATTCTGTTGTTGATTCCTCCTAGGACCAGTATAAAATTGATTGTCCTTGATTCCATTGGGGAGCAATATGTTGTGGGTACCATTGTGGTTGTGACTGATTTGGCCACTGTTGAGTTCCCCATGATTGACTTGCCCATTCAGGAGGTCCCCAATAAGGAGTTCCCCAAGTAGGTTGTGGAGGATAGGGCTGATTCCAAGATGGAGGCCATTGATTGCCAACCCAGTTATTCTGTGGTCTCCATGTAGGGTTGGAATTCTACCCATAAGAAAAATTACCTCCTTGGCGTTGGTTTAACACATTTATTTCTTCTTCAACCTGAGCAATTTTTTTCTTATTATTCTTAAGATCAATAAGAAGCTCACATTGATTGGTAGGGTGGATTTTGTCACAAAGTTGACAAACATTAACCTTGTCTAAAGGAAACTCATGGAAAAGATGTTTATTTCGACACCTAGGACAATAGATTAACAAAGTCTCAGGGTTACGTGTCTTTGCTTGTATACCATCCAACGTAGTGTTCAATTGGACAAGTATGTTTGTCTTAAGATTTTCTATTTCTTCTCAGAGCTTACCTATCTCGTTATTCCCTCTAAAAAGATTTGTTTTTCGGATTCCTCCCCAAGTACGTGAGAAATCATGACACAAATCACATATGTCTTCAAGGGTTAACTGAGACATGTCACCTTTTCCCATTAAATCAAGACTTCTTCTTGCATCATTATCGAGTCCCTTAAGAAATATAGTTTTGAGAATCTCAACACTAATAGTCGTTGCTCCACATCATTTAAATAAGAAAAGAAACCTATCCAAATAGTCCTCTAGACTCTCATCCTCATTCTGCCTAAGTTTAAACATCTCTTCCTTACGATCACTTACCCTACAATAACTCTGATATTTATTCAAGAACACAGTCTCCATTTCTTCCCAAGATGTAATACTTCTGCATGGTAGTCCCATAAATGAAAGCATGGATGAATCCTTCAAAGTAGAGGGAAACAACTTCAATTTATGGTTATCATTTTTATAGTCATAGGTTTGACAAAGGAATTTAAACTCAAAGAGAAATTGGTCTGGGTCTTTTGAAGATAACCCACAGAAGGCTGGAAGGAAAGCTGGAGAGATGTTTTTCATCGTTGTATCATTATCTGCATCTAGAGCAATAGGATAAGTGAATGTTTTAGGTAGTTGAGGATCATTGTTATTATGGTTGGCATCATTATAGTTAGCTTCTGCCCGATCTCCCATGATGTTTAGAGGAATATGCTCTTCAAGAATAATCTCCTCCACAACAGGTTGTACGACAGGATGATCTTCAAGAAAATAGTGGAAAGCCTCTAGTGGGTTAGGCTCAAGTAATTCGTCAACATAGTGGTCTTCTGAGCCTTGGGCCTCCCTGTGTATAACTAGGACGTATTTTGGGGGGGTCTTTGGTATAACTTATCTGTAAGGGCCTCTTTTCCTAACCATGTAGAAAAGGAAGCCAAAGATAGTATTTTTGGCCTAAAATAGGTATTCTAGGAATCTTCTATTAACACTCAAGCAAAAGAAGCTAAGGGGTCCCTAGCAATGGTGCCAAAAAGTGATAGGTTGTCGTTAGGTCCCGTTAATTTAAAATATAAATTTCAATTTGTCGACCAGGTAGTGTTCAAGGAAATTTGCAATAGAAGAAGTCCGGAGTATCTCCCTCAGGTTTTCTAACTTTTAAGAACAACTTAATATTAATTTTAACTTCAAACTGTCTAACTATAAAACTGTAAAGAAATTTATTCCAAAGAAAAAAGGAAATGTTTGAACTGAAAGCGTAACAAAACTAATTTAGAAAGCATAATAACTAAATTGAAAAGCACAAAAACGACTAAACTAAGAAGCTGAAAAATTATAAAAGTAGAAAAACTTATGGTAGTCCATAAAACATTTTCTTAACAATAAAGATTCTAACAGTTAATAACAAAAACTACGAAAGTGAAAGGTAACAAATACTTCAGAACTAAAATTTCATAACAATAAATTTAATAATTCTCTATAGAACAACAACATAATAAAAGAAAAACACTTATCTACTCCCATCGAGTGGCCAGCTCATGGGTTATCACATTCATTCTCAGCTCACATTCACAGCTATTTCAGAAACACTTCTATCAATCATAGTTATCATCCATAACTCATAACTTAGAATTTTTAGATAACAATCTCTTTATTCATAAACTTCAGAAACATTTTGACAGTATAACATTACTTTTTCACTGTATATCTTACTTCTAGAGATCATGTCTTTTTATAGAGAAACTGTAACTACATCCTATATTTTAGATGGTATGGATAACCATTGAAAATAACTAAAATAGATCTACAGATAACTCGTATGAATTTAAAAATCTATTACACAGTATTTAAGAGGCTCAAGTCGAGCCATAAAGTCTTTAACTTGAAAGATAACAAAAATAACAACTTTAAGAGCAACTATATCTTCGGTCCATTACACTAAAGTTCTGGAGCACGTGCTGGCTAGATGCTTCAATCTACAACTTTGGTTGACCGATTACTATCTACAAAACACTTAAAATAACCCATTAAATATGTATTGGAAAAATACTTCAAGAAATCAAAAGAAATAAAGTTTATACAATTTCTCACTAAAATTAAGTAATTATTTCTCCTAAAATTTAATTAATTGGTAGAGGATAGAGATTTGAATGTATGAACTAGGTCTTATGGTATTATCATGATGAGGTTATTTTTACCTCATCAAAGAAGACAATGAGTACCACCATCAGAGCATATGACGACCCAGAACGGGTATCACAAGGAATTGTAGCACTCCATATCCAAGTTTGACATCTTATTGTAGAAACTACATACCAAGTACTTGATATTAATCTTCCATAACATACTACTTGGCCGACCATGGATCCATGATTTGAAAGCCGTAGCCTCAACTTATCATCATTGTGTAAAGTTTCCTTTTGAGGGCAGAGAAATCACTATCCATGGAGATCCTGAGCCTTTCTACTACTGCAAGAGCCTTGAAGCCAATTTTTATAAGACCCCAAAAATACCCAAAATTGATGAAGGCCCTACACCATCAAGCTCATTTTTTGAGCCATCATCTCTAGCCTCTATCTCAGCCTCACAAGTACCAATTGTGAAAAGCATACCCGATGTCAAAGCAATAATCCAAGATGATGGTTGTGGAAGCTACAAAATATTGAAAGACACCTTTGTCTCAGGAGAGTTACCTATTTCTCCTCAAACTCATGGGAAACCAACATATAGCACCAAAGAACCAGAAATAATCAAGATGGCATCTACTACCTTCACCAAATCATGAAGACATCCATGAGTAAGATATCTCTAAACTCCTCTATCAAGATGAACAACTTGTTCCAGTTTTTCCCATGGAAGATGACAACAAAGGTCTATAGCTAATGTAGAGCATGTGGTATAACAAGAATGAGAAGCTAGGACAAAATGCAATGGTTTACAAGAACCCATCATTCCTTAGAAATGAATAAAGAATCTTGGCTTAGGTTGTACTACTAGTAAGGTCACACTTATTGGAAAATGTATTGCTACTAAATTAGTTGAGGCTTCCTCTTGGCCACCTACATCACGTGATACTATCTTAGATGACTTTCCTCTTGATGTTGTTGAACGATTTGAGAGAAACACCCTCTTCATGATATCCATAACATCCTTTGTCTCAAACAACCAACCAACTGAAATACACCTCGTATACCGGCAACTCATTAACATGGACCAACAAGGACCACCAGTTCTAAAGTGATTCAAAAATGATGAAGCAATCTCATAATTCATGGGACTCCGAGACAACTTATCATGGGAAATGTGGATATAAATTTCCTCGAGCTCCCTCTAGGTGGTTTGTATTTTACTAAATCCGGACTGTGCCCCATACATTTGAACATCATTGCACCCCTTTTTGATGAGCTTTTCCCGCTGCCGCCACGTGTCTACCAGGTGCTCTCCTTAGGGATTTATTCCTTCTCTCTTCTTTTCCCCCCACCATGCTTCACATGTCAACACCGCGGGAACTTGAAGATTGCTTCCCTTCACTTTTCAATCATGCCCTATCCACATGCCATGTAGCATCTACTTGCTTTCAATTTTTAAGCAGACCCCATAGTCAATGCTAACAATGAAAACTTCTCCACGTGTCTTCCCCTCATGGGTTTTCATCACAAGGAGGGAGGAATGAACCACATGCTCTGACCCACTGCCATGTGTCTCCTTTGTGGGTATTTCATTGAGGGGAAGGAAGGAACGAGGAACAAGCCCTGCCATATTGCCACCTATCATAATTGACTCCATGGGTGAGCGACACATGTCTGCACAAGGTTTTCTGGGACCACCGCCATCATTTGGAGGAGATGCATCTGGTCAAAGATGACTGTGTTCTATGGCTCAAATCTTTTCTGTTGCAACAATCGTTGGAAATAATTGCTTTGGGAATCATTGCTCTTGATGTAAGAATCTTTTATGTTATTGGCCCGCTAGGCGGTGGAATTTTTACCTATATATACTACTTCTTTCTTCTGAAAATGTGTTCGAAAGATACGAATTTTTTTATGAAAAACACTAGGCCTTTTGTATTGTTTTTAGATTATTGTACAAGACTCACAGACTGTGCCATTGTCCGGCCTTTCTATTTTCTTAAGCTATTTGATAAAACATTATACTATGCCATTACTATACTAAGTTGTTTATTTGCAGAAATTCTATGATTTCAATATAAGTTTACTGATTTAGATCATGTCTTTGACTCTTATTTTAAGTAAATGTGTATGGGAATTATTTTATTTTATTGGATAAATTATTTAGGTTTTCATCTTTGATTTATGTTATTTTGGGACTTAGCAGATTGCTAAACAAGCCCTTAAATTACATCCCAAAGATAGATTTACTGTGCCTATACCTACATCTTGTCGTATCGCCTTAGTTAGATCTTTATTTTTTTTATATCTTCTTCCTTTTCCCATTCCAAAACCCTAAATATAGAAGAAGCTGACTTCTTTAAAAACCTAGAGGTCATTCAATTTAGCGCAATTGGTCCCCCAATTAACTGAGTTTCCCATAAGGCTGTTACCTTGTCAAATTTTGGCATCAATAGTTTCTTTTTATGGAACACTCAGTGGGACTACTTAAATGTACCTAACTCTAAAGTGGGTGTATGAGCCATCGACTTATTACTAGATCCCAAATAGTGAATAACCCTGGTTTGTTAGTGCCACCACTAGGAACAATACAAACTGGAACCCATATAGTGAGCATTCCACTCTCTCCACTAGCCATGTTGCCAATTGCAAATAGAAATTATGTGGCATGGGATGCCAGAAGTCCCCTGGTAGCACTAGTAGCACCTGTCATATGGGCCCTTGTCTTGGCCTCTACTTTAAAAGTTGTACCAAAATTCATCGGGGATGGCTCAAAAACACCATCCGAACATCTGCAAGATGTGGGGGATGTGTGTTTGGTGCACAAAATTACAGACCAGAATATAGCGCTAAGGTTGCTCACAACTTCTTTCAGGGGAAAGGTGTTGGATTGGTACCGCACTCCACAAGCCAACACTATCAGTACTTGGGATCAACTCAGAGATCCTTTCTATGAAGGATTATCAAATGATGGAGATAGGTCTTCTCTATATCACTAGTTGGTGATCATAAAGCGGGCCCCATATGAAGCCATGAATGACTTCAATGGCCAGTTCCACACAACTTGGTAGAGAATCCAAGCTGCTATCCACCCATTGACCGAGTTGGCATTCATGTTCTACTTAAAATCCATCAATGCTGACATCTCGATAATGATATAGTCTCTTGGTGAAACCACCCTACCGAATGCATACAATGTCACTGTCAAGGTAGATAACAATCTGATAGATGCTGGGAAGTTGCCAGCTAAACCCATTATGCCTATATTTACCAAAATATCAGTTCCCACCCATGAAGTAGTATCTACCAGTGCACTTTCTCCTCCCCAATCCATGTAAACATATCCATGCATGCCACAAAATGTCGCTTCTACATCTGGGTCCTCAAAGGATGAGATGAGCGATTTTAAGGAGATGTTGTAGACCATCGACAAAAAAATAGCTACCATCAAGAGGAATCAGTTTGCACCTCCAAAGCCAACCTACCAAAATTATCAAGGCGGAAGATCTTCCTACCAACAAAATCATTTCCAAGGAGGCTCACGCACAAATCCGCAAGCTCAAACAATTAATCAAATAGTGCCAGTACCTACTCCGCTACAAGGTGCTCACCCAAGCTCGAGTAGAGAGTTGGCAGCAGGGCAAACCAATTTAGTCAATGACATCAACCCCTGGTGCTTTCCCTATGGCGACACACATATGCCCCAAAACTGCCCGCACGATAATCTACAAGAAAAGGTTGTAGAATAATACAACCAAGGTGTGGTTTCAGACCCTGGAGGTTATGTATATGCCTCTCCATAGATGGAAAATGTGGTACTCACCACACAAATGCAAGGGATGTCCCTAGAGCAAGAAATAGATATTTCTCTCGATCATGTGTGTTAGCTCTCAAAAACGTAGGTTTGAACCACAAAAGGTTGCCAAGCTTTCAAAATGTTTTAGGGTAACAGACAAGGTCAAGAGATTTTGGACCTTCTACTCTTCAGATGCTGCTAGACATAGGCAGGTGTACCTATCTGAATGATGCAAACTTGACTTATGATTATCTTTCATGCAATAATTTGTCCATGATGGCAAATGAAAATGGACAAATAAAATCAAATTTGGTATAAATTGTATACCAATATTCAAAACTAAACCCTAATATGTTCGGTTAATAGATGTAAAAATATGAGTGAAACTAAAGAATGAAAACGAAAAGACTAGTGCCTTATAGGGTATGCGGAGTTAAGAAAAATCTGAAACAAGTACTTCGTTCTGGAAAACATTCAAGTTATTTAGCATTTATTTGGTTTATAGCTTGTATAAACATGCAAGGTTATTATTACTGAGTTCTTCTTAGTGATCTAATTGACATTCTCTAATTACTATGATCAATTTAAAGAATTTAATCTTTACTGGAAAGAAACAATTAATTGACCATATAGATGCAGCAAATGTGCACTGACAAACTGGATATAAACTTGTTACACCAATTCAAATAACCAAAAAACATCCTATAGGAGACAACCTCAATAATGCTTTCAATGAACACCATAAACAACCGATACCAGAAACAACTGCACCATTGTATTAGATTTCAATTGATATCTCCATGATTTTACATATGCAACACAGTCTCATCTTTACCAAAAAATTGTATTCTACTGTATCCTCGCTATCCTCTATCCTATTCTACTTATTGCACCCTCATTTTGTTTCCAAAATGGACATTTATACATTGAGAATAGGAAAGGACACGTCCTTTCGGAAATTGAAATATTAAATTCATACAAAATAAAAAGATAGAGAATAATTAGGCTCTATTTAGCCACAAGTGAGTTTTAGCGAGGTGATCCTAATAATCCTAGTGCTCATATGTGTCTGCATCTCCAACAACATTCTAGACTGTGATTTCCATCTTGACCATTTCCTCATTCTGCTTACTCACTTCCTCCAATGTTGTATCCTCTGCAAAAGTTGTCTTCATGACTTCATTCAACATTGACTCACATTCATTTTTCCATCTGGTGGCATCCTTCAATTCCCCTTTGTCATCAGAGAATGTAATCACAGTCTTCCTGGCAGCATCCATCAACCCCTGTTCATCCCCTTGCAGTTCATCATAGAAGTTTCGATGACGATTGATAATATGATTTGTAGCTTCAAGTGCTGCACTGTTAGAAACATCACTTTGGGATAGTCCATGAAACTTCTCCATAATTCGTTCATCCATCCTTGTGTGCTCTTTTAATGCTGCCAGAGTATGAGAGTATTTTCCCCATAGTTTATTTAACTAAGATGTCAAATTATCCTACCTCTTCTTGACAATTGTTGCAATTGCATCGTGCTTTCCCTGGGAATAAGCACTTGATCCTACCCAATGATCTTTTACCTGAGAGATTTCTCCTTGAGAGAGCATTTTGGTTGGCCCCATTGAAATACCAACCAAATATTTCAGTCTATCATTCTCTCTCTACATTCTTTCATTATTTTCCTTGTACATTTCTCTTTCTTTTATCAACATCTGGATCTGTGCTTTGTTCAATTTTGCAATATTGATCCCAATTTCAGCAGTAGCCACAGGATTAGCCTCTCCAACCTTTAGGGTCATGACATGGCCAAATGCCTTCTCTGTGTCAATTACCACTAATTTCCTGTGAGGTGGGTACAAAGCCCATATCATCAATGATCCTTCATTAGTATTGTATTTAGATCCTGCATACACCTCTGTTACCTTTTCCTTGTCAAGCTTGTGTGTAGCATTACTATCCTTCAAGAAACTATCAAAAACTAATGCATGATTCAAATCAAGTCCAGGAAAGATCATGACACCAGCACTTTCCAACATTTTCCTCCCCTTTTCAGGAGTCATATTTGTCATTTCATCATCCACACACTTTCTCAATTGACCCAGTAATTGCTCCTCATTCCCTGAGGTGACATCATCAACATTCTCTCTTATTTCCTACCCCTTCTGCTTATACAAGAATGCTTTGAATTCTAGGGAATTTATGAATTCATCATCTGAGAAAAATGATCTATACTCCATATGCCTTGCATCAACATCACCACTTTCTATACTCTATTCTCTGGTTGGGCAAACATACTGCTGAGTCCTCAACCTGGATACCTTTTCTAGTTTTCTCTGTGGGACATTATCCCTTGGTGTTTCCTCTTCTCCAGAAGTTAATTGCTCTGTTTCTTGCAGCCCTTGGTTATACCTTTCAACCACCATTTCAGCTTCATCTTCATCCAAGTTTCTGATCATATCATCAACGGGATAGGGCACATGCTGATACCCTCCAAAGTTAATTTTCTCTTTGGCTGAATTGATATATCCTTCAGGGTCAAAGTTCTTCCTGGGTGATCCTATCTTCATATTATAATGCAACAATCTATCAAGGATCAAATTGTATCCTTCCTTAGCCAGAACAATGAAGTCACCAAAACACAATGTACTAGGCATAAAATCCTGCTTCCCAAAAGAGCTGAAATGCATCACATTGCAGCAATCCATTTGTTTGACAATTTCCAAATATGCAACTCTGTTTGGAATTGTCCTTGGTAGAATGAAAGGGACATCTTCGAATCCATATACTCTGATCACTTTAGCTCCCTCCAAACAATACCAGTCTCCCCAGTTATGATCAACTGGCCCATTGAAGTCTTTTGGCCACAGGAATCTCTTAATCTCATTAGTCAATGAATAATTACAAGGATACTTATACAATCTGTACAATGTTTTCACAAAATGTTCTTCAAAATGGATGAAAATAGAATTAGCAAACCTGATGTCCCAAATAGCAGTCCACAACTGAATAGGCAATGCTTCACCCTCCTTACAAATTTGAGAAATTCTCATTTCTGGAGGCCATATTCCCAACTCCTATCCAAAATATAACACCAAGTGCATCAAAAATGAATAGTGTCTGAGATGAACACTAGAAGCTCCACCTTTGATGGTCATCAATCCTGACTCAAGCTCCCTAGAAATGTATGAGGCATAGTCAAATGGCCTAGAATTGTGAAACTGGATATCTGCTGTGATAATCATTGGCACAATTGACATGAATTCTGGGGCATCCATTCCCAACACCTGACACACTGAGAAATATGTGTACTTCATATAATGCTCAAACAAGTCCACATGATAAAGAGGCCCCTCACTATCTTGTAGAGGATTTGGCTTGCTGCCCTGTTTAATCATGTGAATTGGCAACCTCTAGCTCTTATAAGTCATATCCATTCTTGAAAATTCTTTCTCCAATTCTACACAACTGATCTCCTCATTGCAGAACCCTTCTAATTTGAAAACCTCACCTATTGCTTCTTTTGACACATATATCTATGGTTTCTCAGATGGGTCACATATAGCCTTATGTTTGGATCATAATGATCTGCAAGCAATTTCACTAGTTCTGCATTCACAAATACATTAGGGCACACCAGTTTCCCTACATTCAGCTTCCAAGGATTACAGACTGGTTCAAAACGTTTTCTCCTATGGTAGTGACAATTGAATAGTTCATATCATCTTACAATAGTCTAGACATCACCTATGAACTTGCATTTATCATCTAACTTATCAAAATATTCCCTAAGTTGTGCGAACCTTCTGGCTTTAGGCCCTGAACCAGGTAACTGGTCAATAAGATCTTGTTTTAACCTCTGTTCAGTGCCCTCATGCTCTATATCAACCTTTTGTTTCTTTCCTTTTGACTGACTACTCTCACCAAGCTTTCTACCCTTGGCTTTTATAGAACTAGAAGACTCCATTCTTCAAGACTACAGAACTTAAAATTAGAAAGCTGAGATGCAATTACTTACAGTATTCTGCTCGAGCTCCTCAGACTGAAAGACATCCCAGTTCTCTGTTTACCTTGCCAATTCTTCTGCAATCAATTCGGTACTGAAGAATTGATTAAACCTTCGCTGTTATATCTCCTCGCGCCATTAATCAAGCACGAATGAAGGCTCCTTTGAAACTGGCACTGTCGCATCAAATTTCCTTTCGGTGAGAGATTTTCAAATCTCGGGCGAAGTCCTTTTGCAGTGTTTACTAAACCTTTCACCAAGACATTATGTGGTCTTACCGACACCTGGAATCAAATTGATGACTACCGCTTCTGTTTTTCATGTCGCTGAGACAAGATCACCCCTTTCGCTGATGAAAATAATCTTACCGATGAAATAAATTCCATCTGCAAGACTCTGAAAACTCGGAAAGACTCATACCGACACCAAATGTCTCACCGAACCCATTCCTCTAGATTACTTCATTCGGTAAGACTCTCCCCGAAATATTCAATCAATGAAACCTTCACATTTCGGTGAAACTTATGCCGAAGACTTCTTCTCCCACCAATGCATATCTTTATCGGCGTAACTTTTGAGTCGGAAAAACTCCATAGCTTTTCCTCGATAGCTTTTTGATGAAACCCTTTGTACTTGGTTCGGCAAGACAGGAGCCACTCGCCAAGACCTTACCTTGATGCATGTGAGTCTTACCGAGACATTTGCTTGTGAGCCGATCGGTGAGACAATATGATTTCATTATGACTTCACATTGATACCAATCAGTTTGGCCGAAATGACCCCTCTATGTGCTAGTCGGTAAGATGTATTGAATTCGCTGTGACATTACATTGATGCCGCAACCTACGCCTATGTATCTTTTCATACGCTGGTCGGCAAGAGATAATATTTCGCTATGATCTCATCTTGAATATGATTCTTATGCCAATATGAGTCTTCTCCGTCGCTGAAACAAAAGAAATGTCCTGCCGATATCTGCAACAAATATACATTAGTGAAAAATATAGGTCGGGGAGACTTTCACCCTATCTTGCCGATATGGGTAATACAATGGAAAGTGAAGGACTAGATGGATTCAAATGGATCACATGATAGAAAATAAGCAAGACAATACAAAGAGGGAATTTTATGCTTATGATGAGGACTTATTTTGGAAACTCATGAATGCAATTGACTGTAAATTTTTTGAAATTTTACAGTTCTAATAGTGGCTCCGTCACGGGATGAATGATAGTAAGATCATTGCAAGGATCCATATTTTTGGGTGAGTAGACCAAACTCAAGGTAATGGATTTCATGAGCAAGGCGGTATGAATGGGAATGCAAGTGACCCTACACTACTGTACATGAAAAAAATTATTTTGAAAGAAGGAAAATTAGGATTGTCCATGTACTGGAAAGTCCTGTTCCTTTTATTTCCTAAACTACTGTGCATGGAAAAGAATTTTAAAGAGGATAATCAAGAGTTGTCCATGCACTGGCAACCCCTAATTCTCTATGTTACTCAAGAGAAAAATTGTTTCAGAAATTGCCCATGTACAGGCAATTCCTAGTCTTCACCAGCCATATTCTACAGATATTATGAGTCTTCGCCTTTCTTTCCAACCACCACAAAAGGTCCTAGCCACAAGGCTTCAAACTTCCCATGTTTTCCCTTCTGCTGGCACCTTGCATTCCACATCAGTACCATATCACTTTCTCCAAATTTCCTATCCTTTGATTTTTTGTCAAATAGATATTTCATCTGTGTTTGTAACTTTATGTTTTGATTTTGAGCAACTCTCCTTATTTCATCCAATTCAGCTAACTGCTCCATTCTTTCCTCTATGGATCCAGGAATATCTAAATCTTCCTAAAGGAAAAACTTGTAGATTGGTAACACATTCTGCAAAGGCATCCTAGCATGTGTACCATACACTAATTCAAATGGAGATTTCCCAATTGCCTTTTTTACTGTAATCCTATCAGCCCAAACAACCAGTCTTAACTTCGAATCCCAGGCTTTCTTATTTTGACCTAACATTCTTCTTATAATCTTCAGAATACTCTTATTGCTAGATTCTGCTTGTCCATTAGCCTGTGGATGGTAAGGGGCTGCATAAGAAATAATAATACCATTTGAACTACAAAAATTTCTAAATTCATCTGATCTAAATCACATCCCGTTGTCAGTGATCAACCTCAATGGCGTACCAAATCTAGTAATGATATTATCCATCAGGAACTGTGTCACCACCTTACTTGTAGCTTATTTAGTTGGGATCACCTCTACCCATTTGGTAAAATAATCGGTGGCCACCAGTATCCACCTATGTCCACCACTTGATTTTTCTTGTATCTCTCCAATGAAATCAATTCCCCATTGATGAAAAGGGTCATCAGCCTACAAGGGCCGAAGTGGCAGAGTGCCTTGATACTTCAATTTTCCAGAGAACTTCTGGCAGGCTTCACATTTTCTCACATATGCAAAAGAGTCATTGAAAATCTTAGGCCAATAATAACCTGCCCTGAGAATTTTATGCGCTATTGTCTTTGTTGAGTAATGTCCTCCACAAAATCCTTCATGCATTTCACTCATGACATGTTTGGATTGAAATTCATCTAGACATAACAATAGTATACCATCCCTGTTCTTCCAAAATAGATCACTATCCATAAAAACATACTTAGGTGCCTGTAACTTCAGCATTCTTTTTTGGTTGTCATTCAATCCCTCTGGACACTTCATGTATTTAAGATAATGCATGATATTTGTATACCATTGAGTATGCTCAATGCTTGCAATTGCATTTTCTTCTTCTACATTGCAAATTTGGTTTGCTTCAATATTCACTTCTGTCATCAACTTGGCCAAGCCCTGACTTCTTACCAGTTTAGTAATTTGTACCTCCACATCAAATTCTTGGATTTTGTTGATCCATTTGCATCTTTTACTTGTTACTTCAGACTGTGTCAGAATATCCTTGACAGCTGCATGAGGCACATAAGCAACCACCTTTGCTCCAACAAGATATGGCCTGAAAGCTTTAACAACTTTCACTAGTGCAAATGCTTGTTTCTCCATTATATCATACTTTAATTCAGACCCCTGTAATGACTTACTGAAGAATGACACAGGCTGTTCATAACCATCCTCATTTTTTTGTAACATAACAGCAACAATAGTGTGCATTGAGGCGAATGAAAATATTTGAAAAGGCTTTGCAAAGTCCAAAGATTTGAGAACATGAGCCTCCTTGATAGCTCGTTTGATGGATACAAAAGCTTCCAAGGCTCCTGTAATCCACTCTACCTTTTGTCCTTTCTTCAACATTTTTGATATAGGTTTAATAATCTTAGCAAAGTTAGAAACAAATCTCCTAACAAAATTAATCTATCCAAAGAACGACTGTATTGCCTTAACAGTTTTAGGGATAGGAATTTTATCAATGGCCTCCACCCTTTCAGGGTCTATCCTAACTCCCTCCTTTGAAACAATATGTCCCAAGAGCTTACCCTCTGTGACTGCAAAATGACACTTCTTAGGGTTCAAGCTAATACCATATTCAATGGATTTTATAAATACCTTTTCCAAATGATGAACATGATCTTCAGACTTCTTTGAGTAGGCAGTGAGGTCATCCTGATACATCACCATGATAACATTGATCAAATCAGAAAATGCCACATCCATGGCTCTTTGAAAAGTCGCCCCTGCATTAGTGAGACCAAATGGCATTCTTATGTATACATATGTTCCCCAAGGAGTTGTAAATGTTGTCTTATATTGCTCAGACTCTTTGACCATAACCTGGTTATACCCTGAAAACCCATCCATCATAGACAACAGTTCGCACCCTGTTACCTTATGCAATACAGCTTCCATATTGGGTAAAGGATAATTATCTTTGAGGGATGCTATGTTTAGATTTTTGAAATCTACACATAGCCTAATATCTCCATTCTTCTTTCTCATAGGGACCAAGTTTGAAACCCATGTTGAGTGCTTGATTGGTTTAATAATTCCATCGTCTCTGAGTTTTGCCAATTCCTCTTGCATTTTAGGCTCCAAAGTTGGATTTATAGGTCTTTTCTTTTGTCTGAATGACTTAGCATTTGGCTTCAATGGTATCTCATGCTGAAACAAATCTTCCTTGTATGATTTTAAATCTTCATAAGACCAGGCAAACACATGTTTATACTTTCTCAACAATTCAATCAAAATTTTCCTTATTGTAGGGCTTATCTTTTTCCCTATGTACACCTTTTTTGGTGCCATCTCAGTTCCCAAGTTAATTTCTTCAATATCTTCCCTTTTAACTAGTGTTTGTTTCATGAGAGAGCAGTCATTCCCATCATACACCCTCTCCAATGCCACTAAGCCTTTAGGAAGCTTATTTGTTTTGAGCTGTAAGATTTCTTTCCCAAAGACTATTTGCTTCCCATCCACTTCTTCAACAAAGGCATTAAAGTCGATCTCTTGGGCTTCAAACGGATCTACACAGTGGAGGAACTTCAAAAGATCAGTATCATCATTGAAGACCCACCAACTATAAATGTTGTCAGGAACAACAGGTCTTGTCTTGAATTCAATTTGTGACACCCCAGCCAATGTAATATCATCTCTTTTCAATGCTACATTTGCTAGAAAATCAGCCATTATGTTCTTTGATCTATCTATCCACTCAATTGAGAAGGCATCAAACAACTCAATTGTATCCCATACAACATTTCTGTACTGCTTCAATCTTTTATGTTTTGTTGTATACTTGGACCTGATTTGTGAAACAACCAACTCTGAATCTCCAAGAACATCCAACAACTTAATTTTATGTTTCACAGCTATATTTAGTCCTGTTAATAAAGCTCCATATTCTGCCACATTGTTTGTACATTAAAATGCTAACAGGAATGAATACTTAAAAGTAATACCTTCTGGTGAAAAAAATACTATCCCTGCTCCATTACCTTCTTGGCTGTAGGCTCCATCAAAGTACATCTTCCAAACATCGTTGTAGTTATGTGCATCATGCTTCTCAATTGGATCACTATTGATTAATTTTGGCTGGGTTGGTTCTATATTAAAACTCCCAAGATCAACATCACAAAAATAGTTGATTTGATTTTGTGGAACACAGTCAATAAGTTGGTTCATCCTCAGCTCCCTGTACAATTTCACCTCTTGGCCATTTACTGGAATTGTTGCATAAGATAGATCAAATTGGACATTTCCACCAATAGCTGTCGTCCACTGTCTTGATAAAAGCATACCGAATTGAGGAGGGGTGTTTATTACTGTTATATCAATATTGTAAGCCACTTGAGTATAAGTAGCTAACTTGACTTCAACATCTTTCATTATACCCACCACAGGAATAGGTCGGTTATCCATTGCATAACATTTTCCTTCATATGTATCCACCCACATGCCTAGTTGTTTCATCACTCCTACTGGCATAATATTCATGGCAGCACCAGAATCTATCATGCAATTCCTCAACAATTTGTTATTTATGAGTAATGTAGTGAAGAAAGGATCAACTTGTGGAGGACTTGTCAATACATTACTCAAGCAGATTTCTGGGATATTTACTTTATCCTACTTATTTTTAGTGGCCATCTTATTTTCAGAATTTACATGTTTTTCATTTTCATTTGTTATCAATTGCAGTGCACTGTCCCTATATTCCTTAATTTTCATCATTTCAAGAAGTGGAATAGACATCTTTACCTGAGACAAGGCCTGAGTGAAGTCAAAAGAGGAACCTTCTACCTTAATCATTTTCTTTTGTTCTGATGTTTCTCCTTTGTTCTCTTCCTTTTCTCTTTTACCTGGCTGATCAGTCTTTTGAATTTCTTTGTGTAATTATTTTACTTCATCCTTTTGGATAGGCTTTTGTTTGCTTTCATCATGTTGTTTGTTTTCAACCCTTTTCACAATTCCTTGTGTCGCCTTTTGTTCTTTCACAAAGATTGCCCTAGGAACACCTTCCTTCTTATTTACTGTCCTATTTCTCAACCAGTACTTGCTTTTTGCTTCTTCAACTGCAGCAATAGTTAATCTCTCTATCTCCTCTTCAGTGAGTTTCCTCGTACTGCATTGAGTAGGTGTTTCAACAGAATGCTGCTCTGTATAATCTTCTTCAAAATCAGAAAGGATCTGCTGCTCAACCATGTGGACATTGTATTTCTGATTTGAAACATCATACTCATAACCTTCATCCTCTGAAGATGAGTATCTCTCCTCCACATGGTGAAAAGTGTTAGAAGTTAAATGCACTTTATGATCTTCTCCACTATTTCCCATCAACATTCCTTCCTCTTGCATTGCTTGGGCCACAACACAATATTCTGGAGAATGTGGCTTATCACAGACTTCACAGAAATAACTATTATTTACCATATAGGTTCCCTTCTTCCTCAATGGATCAGGAGTTTCTTTGCTTCAAGGCCTATCAGTTACATGTTTTCCATCCTTCCAGTTTGTATTATAGGGCATGTCATGTAACCTTGGCCTAGGCCTTTCATTTTTGTATGTGTTCTCCTGTTTATATTGATAACTATTGTTTTGTTGAGGAGCCCTATGATTTTATCTCTTATTAATCATCCCAACAGCTCTCCTATTGTTTTCAATTGTCAATGTTGTCTTCTGAGCTTCAGCCAAGTCTCTTGGGAATCTATTTCTTAATTCATATCCTGTTTTAGGATTGAATGCATTCAGGTAAACACTCAATGCTAGAGAGTCTGGCAACTTTGATCCAGGAGGTATTCTATTTTGTAGTTTATTGAATTTCCGGTTGAAATCATAAATTGAGTCATTATGATTTTTCTGAATGCACATCAATTCGTGAAGAGCAGCATCAGGTGCACTTTGATTCCCATATTGCTCAAGGAATCGGTCTTGAAATATTTGGAGAGAATAAATAGAAGCCATTGCTAGGCTATTCAACCAATCCCTAGCTTCTTCAATAAGAGACATCATGAATAATCTCATATGCAAATCTTCATAAGGAACATCCAAATCTTGAATGAAAGCATTGAAACTCCTTAAATGATCTT
This sequence comes from Sequoia sempervirens, assembly GCA_007258455.2. Classification (NCBI taxonomy): domain Eukaryota; kingdom Viridiplantae; phylum Streptophyta; class Pinopsida; order Cupressales; family Cupressaceae; genus Sequoia; species Sequoia sempervirens. Next base: position 514,880,915 of record VDFB02105785.1, read on the forward strand.
CGGCTGTAATTGCATTACTCCCTGTAAACTTGGGCACCAGGCCTCTCCAGCTGCCATCCATGGGATAAGGGTACAACTGAAACCCTGCCAAATCAAATTGTCTAATCATGGTGGTATACTGATGAGGAGGAGGGTTGGGTGGATATTGATACTGGTACATAGGGTTATTATATTGTGCATTTTGCTGTGGCACATGAAGCTAACCAGGAGGTGGATGATTTGTATGTTGTGTGGGAATATGAGGTGGATGATTTGGTTGTCTATATTGATTCCCAATTTGATGGTGAAGGATCCTTGGAGGCTCAGAAGGCCCTATACCATAATTACCCTGTTTATGAGGTGGTACATACTTTGGGGGGCAACCACTTGTGTGAGGAATGTTCTGAGCTTTCTACAATTTGAATTCTCTCATTGCTTGTATCATTTGGGCCTTCTCCTGTTCTTCCCTCTCCTTTTTCTGAGATTCAAACCGTGCTTTAACTTCTTCATAAGTTAAAGATTCATAATATTCTTGAAGAATCTCTTGATCAATGGGTCCATTATGGTTACCTTCCATTGTTTGATCATATTCATGTTGAATTCTGATTTGTTTAGCCTCAAGTTCAGCTCTAAACTCAACCTATTTCTGAGGATTGTAAAAAGGATTCTTTTGATCTTCTGGGGTACAAGGTTCTTCACTTGAGTTATCTTTCCATGTATCATAACAATTATATGTTGCACCATGAGGTATTGATGATTTGTCTTTGTTTGTCATGCACATATCCTCACTTACCCCTTTACCCTTGTCAACCTTATCATTTTTGTATGTCCAGTTACTACTGCAAGCAGAAGCTCCAGAATGACCTCCCCTAAATTGAGATCTTCTTCCATTCATACTGCAATGTTTTATCAGAGTCGCCACTCGCTTTCTTAAAAGTGAGAAAAGATTGTTACTTGTTATTCGTAGCGGAGTCTATATATAGGATTTCTGACTCTATGATTAAGGTGAAAATTTTTTGTTATTCCCCAGTAGAGTCACCCATTTGTTAGCTCTCAAAAATGCAGGTTTGAACTACGAAAGGTTGCCAAGCTTTCACAACGTTTTAGGGTAACAGACAAGGTCAAGAGATTTTGGACCTTCTACTCTTCAGATGCTGCTAGACCTAGGTGGGTCTACCTATCTGAATGATGCAAACTTGACTTATTATTATCTTTCATGCAATAATTTGTCCATGATGGCAAATGAAAATGGACAAATAAAATCAAATTTGGTATAAATTGTATACCAATATTCAAAACTAAACCCTAATATGTTCGGTTAACAAATGTAAAAATATGAGTGAAACTAAAGAATGAAAACGAAAAGACCAGTGCCTTATAGGGTATGTGGAGTCAAGAAAAATTTGAAACAAGTACTTCATTCTGGAAAACATTCAAGTTATTTAGCATTTATTTGGTTTATAGCTTGTATAAACATGCAAGGTTATTATTACTGAGTTCTTCTTAGTGATCCAATTAACATTCTCTAATTACTATGATCAATTTAAAGAATTTAATCTTTACTAGAAAGAAACAATTAATTGACCATACAAATGCAGCAAATGTGCACTGACAAACTGGATATAAACTTATTACACCAATTCAAATAACCAGAAAACATCCTATAGGAGACAACCTCAATAATGCTTTCAATGAACATCATAAACAACCGATACCAGAAACAACTGCACCATTGTATTAGATTTCAATTGATATCTCCATGATTTTACATATGCAACGCAATCTCATCTTTGCCAAAAAATTGTATTCTACTGTATCCCCACTATCCTATATCCTATTCTACTTATCGCGCCCTCATTTTGTTTCCAAAATGGACATTTATACATTGAGAATACGAAAGGACACGTCCTTTCAGAAATTGAAATATTACATTCATAAAAAAAAAAAAGATAGAGAATAATTAGGCTCTATTTAGCCACAAGTGAGTTTTAGCAAGGTGATCCTAATAATCCCAGTGCTCATATGTGTCCACATCTCCAACAGCATTCCGGACCGTGATTTCCATCTTGACCATTTCCTCATTCTACTCACTCACTTCCTCCAATGTTGTATCCTCTGCAGAAGCTGTCTTCATGACTTCATTCAACATTGACTCACATTCATTTTTCCATCTGGTGGCATCCTTCAATTCCCCTTTGTCATTAGAGAATGTAATCATAGTCTTCTTGGCAGCATCCATCAACCCCTGTTCATCCCCTTGCAGTTCATCATAGAAGTTTCAATGACGATTGATAATATGATTTGTAGCTTCAAGTGCTACACTGTTAGAAACATCACTTTGGGCCAGTTCATGAAACTTCTCCATAATTCCTTCATCCATCCTTGTGTGCTCTTTTAATGCTGCCAGAGTATGAGAGTATTTTCCCCATAGTTTATTTAACCAAGATGTCAAATTATCCTGCCTCTTCTTGACAATTGCTGCAATTGCATCGTTCTTTTCCTGGGAATAAGCACTTGATCCTACCCAATGATCTTTTACCTGAGAGCTTTCTCCTTGAGTGAGTATTTTGGTTGGCCCCATTGAAATACCAACCAAATATTTCAGTCTATCATTCTCTCTAAACATTCTTTCATTATTTTCCTTGTACATTTCTCTTTCTTTTATCAGCATCTGGATCTGTGCTTTGTTCAATTTTGCAATATTGATCCCAATTTCAGTAGTAGCCACAAGATCAGCCTCTCCAACCTTTAGGGTCATGACATGGCCAAATGCCTTCTCTGTGTCAATTACCACTGATTTCCTGTGGGGTGGGTACAAAGCCCATATCATCAATGATCCTTCATCAGTATTGTATTTAGAGCCGGCATACACCTCTGCTACCTTTTCCTTGTCAAGCTTGTGTGTAGCATTACTATCCTTCAAGAAACTATCAAAAACTAATGCATAATTCAAATCAAGTCCAGGAAAGATCATGACACCAGCACTTTCCAACATTTTCCTCCCCTTTTCAGGAGTCATATTTTTCATTTCATTATCCACACACTTTCTCAATTGACCCAGTAATTGCTCCTCATTCCATGAGGTGACATCATCAACATTCTCTCTTATTCCTTCCCCTTCTACTTATACAAGAATGCTTTGAATTCTGGGGAATTTATGAATTCATCATATGAGACAAATGATCTATACTCCATATGCCTTGCATCAACATCACCACTGTTCTCTGGTTGGGCAAACATACTGTTGAGTCCTCAACCTAGATACCTTTTCCGGTTTGCCCTGTGGGACATTATCCCTATACTCTGTTCTCTGGTTGGGAAAAAATACTATTGAGTCCTCAACCTGGATACCTTTTCTGGTTTTCCCTGTGGGATATTATCCCTGGGTGTCTCCTCTTCTCAAGAAGTCAATTGCTCTGTTTCCTGCAGCCCTTGGTTATACCTTTCAACCACCATTTCAGCTTCATCTTCATCCAAGTTTCTGATCATATCATCAAAGGGATAGGGCACATGCTGATATCCTCCAAAGTTAATCTTCTCTTTGGATGAATTGATATATCCTTCAGGGTCAAAGTTCTTCCTGGGTTATCCTCTCTTCATATTATAATGCAACAATCTATCAAGAATCGAATTGTATCCTTCCTTAGCCAAAGCAGTGAAGTCACCAAAACATAATGTACTAGGCATAAAATCTTGCTTCCCAAAAGAGCTGAAATGCATCACACTGTAGTAATCCATCTGTCTAACAATTTCCAAATATGCAACTCTGTTTGGAACTGTCCTTGGTAGAATGAAAGGGGCATCTTCGAATCCATATACTCTGATCACTTTAGCTCCCTCCAAACAATACCAGTCTCCCCAGTTATGATCAACTGGCCCATTGAAGTCTTTTGGCCTCAGGAATCTCTTAATCTCATTAGTCAATGAATAATTACAAGGATACTTATACAATCTGTACAATGTTTTCACAAAATGTTCTTCAAAATGGATGAAAATAGAATTAGTAAACTTGCTGTCCCAAATAGCAGTCCACAACAGAACAGGCAATGCTTCACCCTCCTTACCAATTTGAGAAATTCTCATTTCTGGAGGCCATACTCCCAACTCCTATCCAAAATATATCACCAAGTGCATCAACAATGAATAGTGTCTGAGATGAACAATAGAAGCTCCACCTTTGATGGTCATCAATCCTTACTCAAGCTCCCTAGAAATGTATGAGGCATAGTCAAATGGCCTAGAATTGTGATACTGGATATCTGCTATGATAATCATTGGCACAATTGACATGAATTTTGGGGCATCCATTCCCAACACTTGACACACTGAGAAATATGTGTACTTCATATAAGGCTCAAACAATTCCACATGATAATGAGGCCCCTCACTATCTTGCAGAGGATCTGGCTTGCTGCCTTATTTAATCATGTGAATTGGCAACCTCCAGCCCTCATAAGTCGTATCCATTCTTGAAAATTCTTTCTCCAATTCTCCACAACTGATCTCCTCATTGCAGAACCCTTCTAATTTGAAAACCTCACCTATTGCTTCTTTTGACACATATATTTGTGGTTTCCCAGATGGGTCACATATAGCCTTATATTTTGGATCATAATGATCTGCAAGCAATTTCACTAGTTATGCATTCACAAATACATTAGGGCACACCAGTTTCCCTACATTTAGCTTCCAAGGATTACAGAATGGTTCAAAATGGTTTCTCCTATGGTAGTGAAAATTGAATAGTTCATATCCTCTTACAATAGTCCAGATATCACCTATGAACTTGCATTTATCATCTAACTTATCAACTTCTGCCCTAAGTTGTGTGGACCTTCTGGCTTTAGGCCCTGAACCAGGTAACTGGTCAATAAGATCTTGGTTTAACCTCTGTTCAGTGCCCTCATGCTCTATATCAAACTTTTGTTTCTTTCCTTTTGACTGACTACTCTCACCAAGCTTTCTACCCTTGGCTTTTCCAGAACCAGAAGACTCCATTCTTCAAGACTACAAAACTTAAAATTAGAAAGCTGAGACGCAATTACTTACATTATTCTGCTCGAGCTCCTCAGACTGAAAGACGTCCCGGTTCTTTGTTCACCTTACTAATTCTTCTGCAATCAATTCAGTACTGAAGAATTGATTAAACCTTCACTGTTATATCCTGTCGCGCCATTAATCAAGCACGAATGAAGGCTCGCTTGAAATTGGCACTGTCGCATCAAATGTCCTTTTGGTGAGAGATTTTCAAATCTGGGGCGAAGTCCTTTTGCAATGTTTACTAAACCTTTCATCAAGACATTTTGTAGTCTTACTGACACCTGGAATCAAATTGATGACTACCGCTTCTATTTTTCATGTCGTTGAGACAAGATCACCCCTTTCGCTGATGAAAATAATCTTACCGATGAAATAAATTCCATTGGCAAGACTTTGAAAACTCGAAAACATTCATACCGACACCAAATTTCTCACCGAACCCATTCCTCTAGATTACTTCATTGGGTAAGACTCTCCCCGAAATATTCAATCAGTGAAACCTTCACATTTCGGTGAAACTTACGCCGAAGACTTCTTCTGCCGCCAATGCATATCTTTATCGGCGTAACTTTTGAGTCGGTAAAACTCCATAGCTTTTCCCCGATAGCTTTTTGATGAAACCCTTTGTACTTGGTTCGGCAAGACAGGAGCCACTTGCCAAGACTTTACCCTGATGCATGTGAGTCTTATCGAGACATTTTCTTGTGAGCCGATCGGTGAGACAATATGATTTCGTTATGACTTCACACTGATACCAATCAGTTTCGTCGAAATGACCCCTCTATGTGCTAGTCGGTAAGACATTTTTAATTCGTCATGACATTACATCGATGCCCCAACCTACGCCGATGTATCTTTTCATACCCTTGTTGGCAAGAGATAATATTTTGCTATGACCTCATCTCGAATATGATTCTTATGCCGATATGAGTCTTCTCCGTCGCCAAAACAAAAGAAATGTCCTGCCGATATCTACAACAAATATACATTAGTGAAAAATATAGGTTGGGGAGACTTTCACCCTGTCTTGCCGATATGGGTAATACAATGGAAAGTGAAGGACTAGATGGATTCAAATGGATCAAATGACAGAAAATAAGCAAAACAATACAAAGAGGGAATTTTATGCTTATGATGAGGACTTATTTTGGAAACTTATGAATGCAATTGACTGTAAAAATTTCAAAATTTTACAGTTCTAACAACATGCTCTTCTTATGGATGGAAGAAGAAGAGGCAGTGTTTGCCAACGATGCATCCACATCGAAAGCCCCACAAGTATAGTTTGATTACAATACTTTCTCTAAGAGGAGATTTACGGGTGAATCAGTCACCCCCCAGCCCAAAAGTGCCTCTGACTAGACTCCTAGTACCTCTGTAGTTGCACAAAATTTCAACTGTAGAAGGAAATTGTTATAACCAGGGCTAAGGAACAGAAGCCTTCGAATCTGCCACCCTTCAACTTGGTGGAACAATTGAAAAAATCCTCTACTAATGTGTCCCTTTGGGATATCTTATCCATTTCAGAGTAGAAGACATTGTTGTAGAAGGCTCTCCAAGAAGATGCAATCATTGAGCCAACAAAGCAATCACTGAAGGGAAAGGCTGTTGATCCATCACCTCCTACCAAATTCCTCACAAATAGTATAGAGGAAGCCTCTATTAAGGTTAGAGATAAGCCAAAATAAAAACCCTTTTTCCTAACTCTTATTGTGGGGAAGAAACTACTACATAATTCAATGATTGACTTTGGTGCTAGCACCACAGTCATGTCCATGCAGATAGCTGAAGCCTTAGGAATTAGCTATGAACCTTTAAAAATGGGGGTTATGCAGCTTGATGGGAACAAAGTTGAAACCATAGGTGTCATTAAGAACCTCTCTTTGACTTTATTCTCCTGCCCTAGTATCACAATTCCACAAGATACTGTGATCATAGACATTCCTCCCATGTTCGGTCTTTGCTTATCCTAGTAATTCACTTCAAAGATAGGTGGATATATTTCTTTAGATTGGTCACACTTGATCCTCAGGACCAAGCATGGAGGTAAAATGAAAATAATATCCAAACCTCTACATTCAAAACATGTGGCCAATGAAGCCATGATCAACTTTGAGGCTCCCCATACCTCTTTCACCAAAGAGGAAATATATTGCACTGAGCTACTAGAAGATGAAAAAGTGACCAAAGATCAGACTGATCAAGAAGAGGTCCTCTTGAGTAAATATATAAACACTCATCCTTTCAACAACTATCATGCTACCGAGTTAGGCACCTATATCATCTATGATGAAGATCAAGTGCTTTTGAAGGTCATGAAGGAACCCAAGAGTGGTCAAACCTCATAGCTATGGATGTTGCACTTTGATGGAGCAAGATGTAAGGTTGGCCTAGGAGCCAGGATATGTTTGACATCCCCATTAAATGAAAAGACACTCTAGTCCTTTTTCTTCCTGTTCACTTGTTTGAAAAATGAAGCTAAATATGAAGGCCTAGTGCAAGGTCTAAGCCTTGCAGAGTGGATGAGAATCAAGAAAATAATGGTGTTCAAAGATTCCAAACTAGTGGTCAATCAAGTATGAGGGCTCTCCATAGCTAAGAATGTCTGCGTGAGAACCTATAGACATAGATTCTAGGACCTGATCAAGGGTTTTGAAGCCTTCAATATCCAGACAGTGCCCAGAGAGAAAAATATAGATGTGGATCACCTGGTAGCAATTAGATCTCAATTTGATCCTATTTTTGACCTAATTCATAACATACACTCTACGCAAGTAATAGTCAGAACAAAAATTATAGATAATGATCACAGCTGGAAAGTGTTCAAAAGTGATGAACACATCACCTCATTCATCCAATAATCGAGAGAGTTCACTGAGAAACTCCAACCAAAGATTGTTGAGGCCTAAGATGGAAAAATCATTTAGCTAAGGTCCAACAAGCTTCCAAAGGGACTAGTCACTCTCAAGAACTTGTTTGATTGTGATGATGTGAGGAATGACAAGAGGAAGTTTATAGCGGACGAAAGCAACTATACAAACCTCCAGGTCAAAGATAGAAGGAAACTCAAAGTCAGAAAGGATGTCTCACAACATGATAAATAAAGGCTCATCCATTTTTGTGAGAAATATGGAGTAGTGGCCTCATCATATGATGAACTCAAGGGATACAATCCCAAAATCATCTAGCATACTATAAAGTTTACGAAAGGTGCAAAACCTATTCACCAAAAGTAGAGGCTAGTAAATTCGAAGATTGAAGCCCTGATGGTGCAAGAGCTGACAAAGCTAATTCAATCCTAGATCATCTTCCCAATCAAATGGAACACATGGGTATCCAACCTGGTTCTAGTCCGAAAGAAGAATAGAGAAATCTGCCTATGTATTGATTTCTAGGATCTAAACAGAGAATCCTTGAAGGATTAGTACCCATTACCTTTTATGGAGTCAATCTTGCAAATAGTGGTAGAATCGGAAATGTTTTCTCTACTGGATAGTTTCTCTAGTTATAACCAAATCTGAGTCAAAGAGGAGGAGTGACACAACACAATGTTCACTACCAAGTGGGGAACATTTGCATAATCAAAAATTCCTTTTGGCCTCTCAAATGTGGGAGCCACTTTCCAGTGGGCAATCGATATCGCTTTCAACGAATTGGTCAACAAGATTATCTTAATCTATTTGGATGATCTGACTGTATTCTATAAATCTAAGGATGATCACTTTGATCACCTAGAAATGGTTTTCAAAAAATTCTAGGAGTTTGGGGTATCCCTGAACCCAAAAAAATGTGTCTTTGGAGTACCGCAAGGAAAATTATTGGGACATGTAGTGTCCAAAGAAGGAATTGTAATCGATCCTGAGTGGGTGAAGGTAATCAGGGAACTTCCCCTACCAGTCAACAAGAAAGGAGTCTAGTATTTTTTTGGGGAAAGTAAACTTTGTAAGAAAATTCATTTATGATTTTGCAGGACTAATTAGACCTATCACCCTGATGCTAAAAAAGGATCAACTATTCAAATGGACAAAGGAAGCTAGAGAAGCCTTTGAGAAGGTTAAGGATGTTATTTCTTCAGCTCCTATGCTGGTCAATCCAGACCTATCAAAGGACTTTATAATGTATGTAATTAGTAGCAAATCCAACATCGCTACCATGCTAACTCAAAAGGATGATGAAGGAAAGGGAGAACATCTGATAGCATTTCACTCTTGAACCTTAAAGGATTATGAGACGAATTACAACTTCGTCAAGAGGCAAGTGTTTTCCATTGTTAAGGGACTCAAGAAGTTTTGAAACCTCATATCTTGCAACAAGGTGGTTGTTTATGTTGCACATTCCAGTGTGTGCAAGTACATCATGGAAGGGGAATCACCGAAAATAGGTCCAATTGGATCACTAAGATCCTTGAATATGACATTAAGGTTAGGCCTACAAAGACTGTTTGAGGAAGAGGACTATATGAATATTTGGCATGCGACAAGGAAATGGTAGCTGAAGAGGAGCAACCAAAGCTAGTTCTAGTAAATGAGTCTAAGTCTGAAGGCTGCTAGCTAGCAGATAGAGTGAGATTCATGCACACCAGAAGATATCCGCTGGGCCTTCCTTCTTAGAAGAGAAGATTCTATAGAATGCATAATAGCGGATAAACACTTATTGAAGGGGTCCTATTCAAAAGGAACTCCAATGTAATTCTTCTACGGTGTGTCACCATAGAGCAAGCGAAGAGAATTCTTAATACTTTCCACAACAGTTGCATAGGCAGACACTTCTCTGCGGAAACCACTCTGATCAAAATCATGTGTGTCAGATACTTCTGACCTACGCTATTCAATGACTCATTATCCTTGGTGAAAACTTGCAAATAATGCCAATTCTTTGTAGGGAGAAGAAAAAATTTTGTAATGCCCCTCAATCTGATAGTGGTTGATAAGCCATTCGCACAATGGGGCCTTGATTTCATCAAGATGATTAATCCAACTTCTAGTGCTAGACACAAATGGATCCTCATGGCCACAGACTAATTCACGAGATGGACTGAGGCCATGCCCCTGAAGAATGCAACAGAGGCAGATAATGTTGACTTTCTTGAGGGGCTAGTAACAAGATTCAACCCACCGAAGAACATCATCTCCGAAAATACCAAGGCTTTCCTAGGTTCTAAGGTATATTAATTCGCACTCGTGCATGACATATTATGAAAAATTTCATCGAATTACTACCCATAGGGGAACGGCCTGACGAAGTTGACTAATTTTTTTTTGTTTGACTCATTAAGAGAATCGGGTCTGAACATCAGGAGTGGCACAAGAACCTTCGAGCAGTGCTCTGGGTAGACCGCATAACCCCCAAACAAGTTCTCAAGACTTTATCGTATGAGCTAGTGTACGAGAAAGAAGCGCTACTACCCATCTCCATGGAGATTCCTGTACTACAACTGCTCAAATCCTTGGAAATTGAAGAAAATGGAGTCATGGAAGTTTGGTTGGCCAAGTTACTAGAAGTAAAAGAAAAATGGGGAAAAGCCTTAGCAGCCATGTCTAATTGCCAATAGGTGGTTAAAAGATGGTTTGACAAGAAAGCCTCAGACCAGGTCTAAAATGCAAAGACCTAGTGTTAAAATTCAATGAAAGGGCCACAAAGCCTAGCCAACATGGAAAATTTGATAGTTTGTGGGAAGGCCCTTTTAAAATAATTCATTACAAGCAACACAACACATTTGAATTAGAAAATATGGAAAAGGAAGCATTGGGGATTCCAGTTAACAGAATCCACCTTAAACCGTTTAATTAAGCTTCATTATTATTCTACTAGTGTAAATATGTAAGTATTGTAATTATTTTTCCTTCGTGTTTTTGTTGGCCTGTCTTTCCAAGCAACCCATGAAGTAGAAAAATGAACCCATATGTGCAAAATTGAAAATGTACTCAAAGAAATGAAGAAAAGAGAACCCATATTATACAATCACAAGAAAAAGAGACAAGGAATTTGATATAAGCTGTATATTTATTATATACAGAATATTATACTTCGGTAATACATTTTCAAAATGGCTCTGAGGCCATACTTTTAAAAGTATATCTATATAGTATGTAGCTTTTCATATATATATATATATATAATGAAATCCTTTTTTCAAGCATATATACAAAAAAAATATGAAAAGTTTCAAGTCTCAAGTAGCAAGAACAAGAGCACCATCAACAACATTTGGAACAACATCATCATTGGTAGTAGGGGCATTAGGAACAACAATAGGAGCATTAGGAGCAACAAGAGCATCAACAGTGGCAACGACCAGTGGTGGGGGATATACCAAATCCCTAAAGTCAGTGTACCACTCTACGCCATAAAAAAAACACCACATTATAGCAGCACAACAGGGAATGATAGGCACGAGTGACCTTTTGGAAGTTCTCTTCTTGTGTTTGAATGCGTAACCTGCTTAGAAATGGAACCCATGGCACCACAAAATCTTCTTTAATAAGCTATTGGAGGTCACTTGCTGTCAGAATGCCCAGGCCATATACTGCATTTGCCACAATCTCATCGAGACCTCCTAGGTACCACTTCGGGAAGATTTCCAACATTAGGAAAAGAATCATTTGCTTTGGAACCTGAATATCAAGCAACGAGGAAACAAAGTGAGAGAAGACATTAGTATTGACCCTATATTTATCCTCGTACTCAATGCAATCCCTTCCCAAAACCCATTTCATCGCTATTATGGCCAAACAATGCTTATTCGTGGTCATTCTCTTCAAGCGCCTATTCGAGATTTAATCTAAAAATGTTGTCTAGGACTTGTTACTAACCAGCCTGATGGGAGTATTCATGATGCTAAATTCTACTCAACTGCCTAATGCAAATTCTACTCAACTACCTAATGCTAATTCTAGCCAACTGCCTAATACCAATTCTTGCTAATTGCTAAGTATGATTTTTCTATTGTCTACGGGCCTATTTATAGAAATAGCCAGGATAATTGAGGTACCTGCATGCCATAAGCATGATGTTAATTGAGTGATTAACTCAAAAATCCCACCAGAGCCTGCTTGAATTTCCCACCCAGTTGTGTTTGTTGTGTATGACTCACTGCATTCGAAATTAAGAAGAGCTAATTAATTAGCCTAAGTTGGTAGCAGTCTTTGGTGGAGGTCTACACGACCATTTGCTAAGGTGTCACATTGTAAGCATGTTTCAATCTCCAAGGAAAAACACAAATCTTTTCAAAGTACTCAATGCGTATTTGGATTAATCATTCTTTTTAGGATATTAATTTCCAAAGCATGTGAAATGTTTATCCGCCTTTAATCGTTGGCTCAATTTCCCAAGAAAATTGTGCTATGGGACATCATTACTAAATAACAATATGTATTCTTGTCTTTTCAAAATTGCAAGGAATTCATTTCACACAAGCAAAGGAGTTGGCGGTACATGCCGAATTTAATGCTAAAAGGAAACTATTTTCTACCACCCTAAGAAATAAATAGCTAAGTATTGCATGCGAAGGGCTAGCATTGTAAAAGATTCTTGAGTACACTATCTAGAGCAAGGAGTTTCAAGTGCAGAATTGCTAAAGAACACCAATGAATTGCAGCAAGTTTAAGGATAGCAGAAATCAATAGCAGAAGGAAAATGGCTGAAAATCCTAGACAAAAATGCAAGGAGAGGAAACACAGAGCTTGTTTGATGTCATGCATGCAACACCCATGGCCAACATTATTGATGACACCTCATTCACTTTGCCTGTGATACCAAAGAAACTAGAATGGATTCACACACGGGTCATGGAAAAGTAAAAGACTCATAGGGACCAGAGCCAAATAAAGGAAGAATGGGATAAAATTCATCATCCCATCCTTGGAAAGAACCCTAAGGCTCTTAGGGAGGCAACCTATGAGATAATGAAGAAGAATAGTGACCCAAATTATTTGGCACAAAAGAAATTGTTCAACGGGCTTCCACAGTATATGGTCCCTTTTCTGCATTACTATCCAGAAATAGTTGATGAGGGAATTAAGCATTTTAACCCAAGTACCAACACCATTGAGGGCTGGGAGCTAAGAGTCAACATCAACGTAGAAGCTATCTGGAGCATGCTATGAATCATAATAAAAAACTCTCAAGTGGACGAGATGGAGTCATTTAATCTAGCAAAGGGGGAGAAAATATGGAGAACCAAAGATTTTGGTATGGATTTTTACAACAAAGAAACCAAAAGGTCCAGGGAGGATTATAAAAAGCCACCAGAGATTTCAACAGTGCACAATGCTTTCCCCACAGACATGTAGGATGCCTTCTCAATGATGGCATTTGTTTGTGGCCTAGACACCGACAGATATTTTCAAGAGTTTCAACTAGGTCTGGGGTTCTAGTTGCGTAGGAAGCATTCCTTATTCTAGTATGACTTCGCAGAAGTCATCGTCAGGAAGATGTTGAGCCAAATAAGAGAATATAGAATACAACAGAAGTTCAAATTTCCTTCTATCCTTGCCCGTTTGTTTTTGCATTAGAACCCTGAATTCTTCAAAAAACATGTGAGGTTGGCTATGTTTGATGAAAAGGGAATAAGAATGCCTGTTTCTATATGGACTCCTCTCCTCTCTATAACTTATGATTATTATGCATTCTCAGATTATTTCTTGACTCTGATTTTGGAAGACTTAAGTGAGGATGGCAGACTTTATTGGATTTCTATCGACCAGACTGGGTATATGCAGGGTTTCACTCTGAAATGGGACTAGTTTCTTGGAGACGATTTCACCTTCATCCAGATGCACGAATTTACTGAAGAATTGTTCTGGCTTCTAGCGTGCATCACAAATAGTGTGTTGTGCCTTGAAATGTTCTGACAAGTCTCAATTATTGACTATACCTTTTGCAGAGGGAAGGCCCAGAAGAAAGGATTGTTCTTCTGCCCTTTGTCCTTCAAGATGGTGGTGATGGCCAAGAAGCAGAATCATAAGCTGCTTGAAGCAAAGTTGGCTCATCTAGGGTTAGTGTCAATTTGCAAAAAATGGTAGTATAACCCTAAAGATAACTTGGGAGGCACAAACATCAAGGTGGTTCATAGCCACTGACATTACTGGGAAAAGCATTATAATCCATTGAAGGATCAATATGATGTATTGGTTGACCTAGTTCACATTCCTATAGAGGGAGGGAGATTGCCATGGCTCAAATTCTACTTCTAGTTAGTAAAGTTTAATGAGAAGCTACAAATGGGGGCCACCCTCCATAACAATTTGGTCAGGAATTTCAACCGGAGTGAAGAAAATATTATGGATTTATGGATTTACCGACAAGAAATCAAATGCGCTAATACCCCTTATCAAGAAGTAGAGACGGATGACAAATTTGATACTTTGTGGCATGAAGCGCATGGCGATTTCGACGCAAGCGATGATGAGGATGTGGACCTAGAGGAAGCTGAAAATTATACAAGGAGGGGGAAGGAGAAAGAAAAGGAAGTGAAGATGGCCCCCGCGTAGAAGACTAAACAAAGTGCGATGCAACCTAACACAACTAATCCTAAGCTACTGGTGAATATATCATGCTTGTGATCCTCACAAACATGCACATGGGCCATGAAAAAACTCAGAGTTTCCCAATGACAATAGTCGGAGGCCATAGAGGTGGAAGATTCCCCACTAACCAAAAGATAGTGCATAGATGTGGCTTCTAGAGAAGGTTCACAAGAGCCCGTAACGAGCTACGGGTCGCAATCATCTGCACCACACGTATCTTTCGCTCCATCTTTTCTTGCTTCACATTCTTTGGTTCCTCTTGCTATCAACGTGTCACCCATCACTTCAAGTGTCGGCCCTTCTTTTTCCGCTTCTGCTACAATGGTCACGAGAGGTTTCTCCCAGTTCTCCCAAGCGGGGAAATTTTCCTTTACTCCTCTGTGGACCCTTCCACCATTTTTCAAAGCCCAATCTATAGCCTCCATTGATACTCCTTTTGCTACTACTGTATCGGCTTTGACCTAGTTTTCCTAGAAGATGGAATCTACCATGAATCTGCTACCACCACCATACCTAATGAGTCCTCCTGTTGGTTCACAGACCAGGCTTTGGAATATTCCCCCATTCTCTCCACTAACAGTCTCTCTAAAGGGGAAGAAATCGCTTGGAACCACTACCCTCTCATTCCCTTTTTCTCTTCCTCTCGATGCACCCTTCACATGCAAGCTCATTAGGTTGCCATCATAATTCTTATCGGAGGGAAATAAAAAAAACAAGCACGAGCTCTTAGGATTTAGAAACGAAGGGAAAAGGAGGCTAAAAGGCCGGTGGAGCCAAAAGTGCAGAAATTTTCCAATGAGGCCCAACAATTGCTGCATTTTGCAACCATGCATCCAACCATCATCAAGCCTCAGGGATAGATGCAACTCGATGATTACAACATCTATACTATGGGACTTGATCTGAGCATAGCCTAGCTACAAGATAAAGTCGAGCTCATGGAAGAGACACAATGAGTGCTGACTACCGACTTCCTTAAGTCGGGTCACCAAATGAAGAAGAAGGAGAAAGAGTTGAAAACTATCAAGGAAAGAGTTGAGGTTCTACTAACACAGGATGTTGGTTCAACGGAGGAAGAGCAGGCCAAAATCTGAGGGGAACTTGCAAAGTTCCAATCCTATGATCCCAACTTGGTTGTCGAGCTGCAATAGAAAAAATGAGAATTATAGGACTAGTTAGCTCAGGTGGAAGAGGAGATGCAATAAAGGAATGAGGAGTTTCAACATCAAAGTGCTCAATTAGAGAAAAAAATGTAGCAAAAGGACACAAAATTTTATGGCCAACAGGCTCAATTAGAGACGAAAGTATAGGAGATGAAGCTTTCCCTCAAAAGGGAATCAACAAACAAAAGTTGAGCTGAAGAAAACTGGCTTGTAGAATTGAGAAAACTACAGGGACAACTTTCTACCATGGACAAAAGGATTGTGGAACTAACACAAGATGTTGGTTCAAGGGATGTGAAGATTAGTTTTTTGAAGAATCTTCCCCAAACCCGTGCTTCCTGGTTGAACCTCCTTCAAGTAGCCCAGTGGCTATATGTCTCATACTGGGAAAAGGTCAAGGCCTTCTTCCTGAATCTTTAGCCAATGCTTCAGTTCATGGCAGAAACAAAAAATTTAGGTAGGGAACTTTGTAGAATGATTGAGCAGTTCCTACAATTCATCGTAGAAAAGGTTCCTAAGGTGGAAAAATTGTTGAATAAGCTATACATAGTGCTAGATGAGGACTTAGCGAGCATGAGGATTGGGGACCAGAAATCTACTTCCAAAATAGCAAAGGAGTTCATCCACTACCACACAACCATCCTACATGCTAGCGAGTGCGCTGCCACACTGGGCCGAACTATGAATAGCATGCGGGAAAAATTATCCCAGCTAACTCAGATGGACCTACCCTCCCCATTTCTTTCTGATGAATCGATGGCCACTGTAGAGTAGATTGTAGCGAAGATTGAAGAAAAGCAGTAGGACACATCCACTTTTGAGAGCTTTAGTCAACCCCTTATTACAGAGGATATTGAGGGCATTACTCATCTTATAGTGTGGCTGCTCTTCCAACTTGAATTCGAGGCCGGTATATCCACGTCACTAGCATACAAAGAAGTGATCGATCTGCACAAAGAACAAGAGAATCTATGTGACACATCAACGCCATCTAAGGCTGACTGATTGCCTCTGTAGACCACTCTCTCCAAGCTCTAATTGCATTTCCCAATGGATAGGACTTAGGTCTGTGAACCAAATTTTTTTGGGTTCCTCATTTCGTAGGCGAAATGCCCTTGGTAGTCACCAAAAGATGTGGATATAAATTTCCTCAAGCTCCCTCAAGGTGGTTTGTTGTTTGCTAAATCTATCTTGCAACCCATACATTTGAACATCATTGGGCCCATTTTTGATGAGATTTTCTTGCTACTGCCACATGTCCACCGGGAACTCTCCTCAGGGATTTCTTCCTTTGCTCTTCTTCCAGCCCCTGCCATGCTTCCACATGTCAACACCATAGGAACTTGAAGCTTGCTTCCCTTCGCTTTTCAACTAGTCTCCATATGCATGCCAGTAGCATCTATCTGTGTTCACTTTTTAAGAGGACCCCATAGTCAACGCTAACAATGAAGACTTCTCCACGTGTCTTCCCTGCGTGGGTTTTCATCGCAAGGAGGGAGGAATGAACCATAGGCTTCGACCTGCACCACATGTCTCCTCTACGGGGATTTCATTGAGGTGAAGGAAGGAATGAGCAACAAGCCCCACCATATTTCGACCTGTCATAACTGACTTCATGGGTGAGTGACACATGTCTACATGAGTTTTGTTGGGACCACTGCCATCATGCAGAGGAGAAGCATCTAGCTCAAAGATGATTGCATTCTATGGCTTGAATATTTTCTATTGCAATGACCATCAAAAATCATTGCTCTTGGTGTAAGAATATTTTCTATTATTGGCCCGCCAAGCAATGGAATTTTTACCTATATATACTGCTTCTTTCCTCCGAAAATGAGTTCAGAAGATATAGAAAAAATTGTGAAAAATACCAAGCCTTTTGTACTATTTTTAGATTATTGTACAAGACTCACAGACTGTGCCATTGTTCAGCCTTTCTATTTTCTTAAGCTATCTGATAAAACATTATACTGTGCCATTATTGTACTAATTTGTTTATTTGAAGAACTTCTCTGATTTCAATATAAGTTTATTGATTTAGACCATGTCTTTGACTCTTCTTTTTAGTAAATGTGTATGGAAATTATTTTATGTTATTGGATAAATTATTTAGGTTTTCATCTTTGATTTTTTTAATTCTAGGACTTAGAAGATTGCTAAACGAGCCCTTAAATCACATCCCAAAGATAGATTTACCATGCCTATTCATTCATCTTGGTGTATTGCCTTAGTTAGATCTTTATTTTTTATATTTGCTTCCTTTTCCCATTCCAAAACCCTAAATACAAAAGAAGTCGGCTTCTTTAAAAACTCGAAGGTCACTCATTTTAGCGCAATTGGTCCCCCCATTAACTAAGTTTCACATAAGCCTATTACCTTGTCAAATTTTGGTATCAATAGGAAGATCACAAAGCAAGCTTTAACATAGAGTTGGATACAGGGGCATACTATGGGGAGACGATTGAATCCTTTAGTTGAAAAATAAATGAATTGCAATTAACATGCAAATCCTTTAGTGAAAACCACCTAGTGACTCTCTTTGGTCCCAAAATAGTAAAAACAAAGGACACATCTGACAATGAAAACCTCCCTGAGGCACCCAAGGATGAATTATTCAATCTCCTCCTTAGTGCAATGCATCCAGAGAAGTCAGTAGTACTAGCAGAAAAGGCTACACCAGTCAGTGTGGGAACATAAGAAGAACCTAAGATCCTCTTCTATGTTGAATCTTTGTTAGACGAAGAACAAAAGAACCTCACAACATTCCTCAAAGAGAGAGGAGCTAACTTTGCATGGTCATACAAAAATATGCCAGGCCTTGATCCAAAAGTAGTTATGCATCACTTAGCAATTTATCTCGATGCCAAACAAGTCAAGCAAAAATTAAGGAAAATGCACCCTCAGATAACACTCATGGTTAGACTAGAACTAAAAAAGATTCTTGACGTTGGATTCATCTGACCGATAGATTATTTTGAGTGGGTTTCAAACTTGGTACCAGTCTGAAAATCCATTGGGGGCATTAGAATATGCACTGATTTCAGAGATCTAAATAAGGCATGTTTGAAGGCTAATTTCCCTCTTCTAAACATTGATCTCATTGTGGATTTAACAGTTGGGCATAAAATGTTGTCGCTTATGGATGAATTTTCAAGCTATAGCCAAATCATAATCGCCAAAGAGGATCAACATAAAACTGCCTTTACTTGTCCATGGGGAACCTACTAGTAGAATGTGATGCCATTTGGGTTGAAGAATGCAGGAGGTACCTATCAAAGAATAATGATCCTCATCTTTCATGCCATGATACACAAAATAGTTGAAGATTATGTGGATGATATTTTGGAAAAATCAAAGAAGAGAAGTGAGCAAATATAAGTTTTAGGACCTATCTTTGATAGGATAGAAGAATACAAGGTATGACTAAATCCAAAAAAGTGTGTGTTTGGGGTCACATCAGGGAAACTTGTTAGCTTCATCATTTCACAAAGAGGGATCGAAATTGATCCAAAAAAGGTAAAATCCATCCTAGACAAGGAACCGCCATAGACATTGAAATAGATGAGAGGATTACAAGGAAGGTTGTAGTCCATCAGAAGGTTCATAGCTCAACTATCGGATAAGACTCACCCCTTTTCGTATCTTCTCCATAAAGGGATAACCTACAAATGGGATGGAAAATGTGATAAAGCTTTCTAGTAGATCAATGATTATCTACTAACACCTCTAGTGCTCATGCCACCGATACCAAACAAGCCATTGATCATATACATCTTAGTAACACCAATAACACTAGGAGCTCTTTTAGCACAACATGATGAAAACAGAAAGGAAAGAGCCATATACTACATTAATAGAACCTTGTTAGGCTATGAGATGAACTATTCACCCATTGAGAAATCATACCTAGTGGTAGTTTTCGCTTCACAAAAACTCAGGAAGTACATGTTGTCACACCAAATCAAGCTCATTGCAAAGATTGATCCATTAAAATATTTGTTATCCAAAGCAACTCTCACGGGACGAATGGCTAAATGGCTTATGATCTTGATAGAGTTTGACATAGAGTATGTGGAGCGCAAGGAAATCAAAGGAAAAGTGATTGCATACTAGCTAGTGGAAACACCTATCTATGATGAGAACCCTTTGATATATGAGTTCCCTGATGAATCAATGTTCCTTATTAATCTCATAGCTCAATGGAAGATGTTCTTTGATGGATCATTCACCCAACATGGATTAGGAGCTGGAATTCTTTTCATCACCCCCCAAAGTGATTGCATCCCAAAGTATTATAGGCTATCATTCCCATGTACCAATAACATTGCTGAGAATGAAGCCTTGATAAAAAGTTTCAAGTTATTAGTTCAGTGGCATATACAAGAAATGAAAGTCTATGGAGACTCAAAGTTGGTTATCAACCAAGTTAGTGACGACTATCAAACCAAGAATGACAAGCTTACTCCTTACAAGAAGATGGTAGAGAATATCAAAAATCTTTTCATAGACATAACTTTTGACTAGATTCCTCGCATGAACAATAGAGTATTAGATGCCATGGAAACAATTGGATCACTACTAGACATGCCAAACAACATTCTTCAATGTGAATTCTTGGTAGAACAACTTCTCGTACCAACATTCAAAATCCCTGAATCTAAATTTGTGTGTCATTTTTGGTCCTGGATCTCCCTAGTACCATGACATGTTTACTTATCTTAACAGAGGAACCCTTCCATTAGACATCACCCCGAACCTTAAAAAGACCTTTGTCAAAAAGGCATCCCGATTTGTGATCCTACATGATACCCTTTACCATCAAAGCATCGAAGGGACATTACTATGACGTCTTAACCAAGAGGAAGCCTTAAATACCTTAATATAAGTACATGATGACATATGTGGGTCCCATTCTAGTGGTATGACATTAGCTAAGAAACTGTTGAGGAGAGGGTACTATTGGCTAACCATGGAAAAGAAGCTCATCAGTATGTGCAGAAATGCATCTAGTGTCAACAACATGGGGATCTGATTCATGCTTTAGCTCAAGAGTTGCAACCAATGATTAAACTGTGGCCTTTCTCATAGTGGGGACTTAACCTCATAGGAAAAACTACTCCAACCTCATCCAATGGCCATAAGTTTATCATAACCACCATTGAGTACTTTACTAAGTGGGTTGAAGCCATTCCTATGACCTACATAATGGGGAAGTAGATAGCCAAGTTTATCTTGAATTACCTAATTTGTTGTTATGGTGTACCAGAAACCCTCATCTCAGATAATGAAACACCATTCAAAAATTAGGATGCGAAATAGTTGTGCCAAAGATTTAATATCCAACACCGATTCTCTACACCATACTATCGCCAAGGCAATGGCCAAACAAAAGTAACCAACAAAACTATCCTGAAAATCCTAAAGAAAATAGTTAATGAAGTTGGTCGTGACTGAGATCTGTAGCTAAATACCGCTCTTTGGGCTTATTGAACTAGTATCCACACACCTACAGGAGCAACCCCTTTCTCCCTAGTCTATGGATTAGAAGCCATCTTGCCTATTGAGGTTGAGCTCCCATCATTGCGAGTGTCACTAAAGAATTTGAGAACTAAGGAAGAGTATAGAGTGTCTCAACTGAATGAGCTAGAATTCTTGGATGAACATCAGCTTGATGCCCTTAATCATTTGCAAGTGTATCAAAACTGACTGAAATAGAGCTATAACAAGACAATAAAATGTTAGTCATTCTAGGTAGGCAATCTTGTCTTAAAGAAAAATCAAAAGAACCTCCCAGATCCAGACAACAAAGGAAAGTTTGAGCCTAACTGGCTGGGTCCCTTTATCATCATAGCAAGCCACAGATCAGGAGCATACCAACTGTCAACCCTTGAAGGTCATCCCTTGTAGAAGCCAATCAACAACTTGCATCTCATAAAGTTTTATGCCTAAACATGAAGGGCATAAATTAGAAAATACAAAAAAAACATAAAAATGATCAAAATCCAAAAAATGAGAAAAATGATTGAAAAAAGTAAAGAAAAAAATTGTCCTCTAGTGAAAACCACTTCGGTGGCACTTTGGGAAAGTACCTTGGTGAAAACTTGGCAAACAGGCACCTTGCGTAAATAAGGTATATCCATCTATTCTTTGGCTCTTTTTACCTATCATTCTTTGCATCGCCATTCATCCCCCATCCACATCCTTATCAGGGATTGTCATTGTAGGTATCATGAGCTCTTCAACACTACTTGGCATATTCTCAAGGTTAGTTTGTCTTGCCTTTATCGAAGTAGGCTAACATATCACAGTAGGGGAATTTCATTATGCATCAAATTGAGTTCTTGTATATCTTGAGGTCATGGGACATCTTATCAGAAAACACCAAAAACATTCATAAAATCTTATCCAAAAAATATAAAAACATTTTCAAAATCCAGTACAACAAAATCCAAAAACATTCAAAAAATTGTAAAGGATAAAATCCTAAACATTTAGAAAACATCAAAATCCCTAAAAAGGTCGAACATCGAAAATCCAAAAAATAATGTCTCTTGTCGAACTACATTGTCTTTGAGCTTGAATGTAGGCAAGACCATCATTGATGTGCCCCCAAGACACCCTAGGTCAATCCTTTAGTATCCATTGTAATTAGCTATCATCTCTTGTTTGTTCATATCTTTGTCCTGTAAATCAGTCGAGTTAGTCAAACTATGTTGTCTCTGAGCTTGAACATAGGCAAGGCCATCATTGATGTGCCCTTGAGACACCCTAGGTCAGTCCTTTAGTAGTCCATTGTAATTAGCTGTCATCTCTTGTCTGTTCATATCTTAGTCCTATAAATCAGTTGAGTCAATTGAACTACGTGGTCTCTACGTGTATAACATAGGAAAGGCTAATCTTTGATTAGATCTCGAGGCCCCTAAGATAGGTCTTTAGGTTAGGTTCTTGGTCGAAACTTGGAAAACTCTCTCTAAAATTCAAAAACATCAAAACATCTCGAAAAACCTAAAACATTTGGAAAACTCTTGAAAATCCCAAAAACATCCAAATATTTTGAAAACACAAAAACATTTGACAATGGAAAATCCAAAAACAATAGAAAATGTTCAAAAGACCTAAAATTCCTCAAAATATTCAGAAAACCCTAAATAGCCTCAAAAATTAGAAAATCATAAACATCCATATATATGTTCAAAAGACCAAAAAAACCTCAAAAAATTTCAAAATACCAAAAACAACCTCAAAATATTCCAGAAAAAACCAAAACCCATCCATCCCATCTCGCTTTCACTCGCAATAAACTTTCACCCATAATAAACGATCGTCACTTTCACCCTTTGGAAAAAAAAAGTAGAAAAAAAAATAGCAAGTCATAAAGTGCGAACCGAAAAGTCAAAATCTTAAGTCTAAATCATAGGTAAATGTGTGAGTGAAGTTTATAGAAATAGCTCATCTTAGCATCATCATTGAGGAGAGAGATGATAGCTAGAGTAAGATAGAAGCATAGTGATAGAAAGATAGCAGATATCATGTAAGAGTCAGTATGATAATGAAAAGCAGAATCTGTTTGACAGGAGACAGAGTTTGTTGTTAGTTTATATCAACAAAGCAATGTATACCATTCTATTTTCATGAATAAAGTTTGATGAAGTTCTGAGTTCAGCACCTGTGTAATCAATAGATGCTTGCTACGGGGGCCCACTTAGTAAGTATCTGTAGCTAGTTAGTTAGCTGTTCTTTTCTATTGATCTTCAGTTAGCTTTCATCTTTGAAGTGCTCATACAAACTCAATCTTGTATTGCTCCTGCAACATAGAGAATCCATCCCTGTGACTGTTCCTGCAGCATAAGGCCAATTCACAGTTTGTGTTTCAGTCGTAGTTGTTATGGTTTCTGTTTTAATCAAATCATAGTTGAGTTAAATAATTTTGCATTACCTTCCTGTGGCGTAGATAGAATTCCTTTCCAGTATTTATTTTCTGCTAAGATTTGACCAAAACTAGTTCTTAGTGCATATATTTTGCCGCGCCATTTAAAGTGTACGTCCCCTGGTTTGACAAGTAAATGAACGTCCATAGAGAGATATTAGTCACCTGTCGGAATGTCCAATTCCCAGGAAAGGTTCTACTATGATTTTCATATCCTTTTGTGGGCACAACCAATCATCCTAACATCAAACAACCCTCTGATCAACATGTCCTAGGATGTATCCTTCCTGCAATGGACATTAGTGTCAGCTATCACATTAAGCTAAACTTAAACTAGGCAGGAGCTATAGATAACACTGACTATTTGTCTTTGATCTTTTCTTATGATTTATCTTAAATGACCCATTTTGAGGACCTCTCGATGATGTCTATCTAAAACAATTTAGAGAGAAAGGAATGGGGCATCGATCATTATCTTTCATTTGTTGTGCTTGTGGATACTCTTGTAAAATAATCTTTGCTCATACTTGCTTAGTTGTGTGTAGGAAGGTCATTTGGAGTATGTTGTTGACTATTGCGTATGCTTTGGTCCAATATGTTCTAAGCTTCTAACTTGCATTCCAATGATGTTTCCATATGTCAAGATGTGAACAAGAACTATCCTATTTGCTTGTCGAGTCGAAGTCCATTACACTAGATAAAATGCCATCCTGGTTATCAATACCTTGATGCATCGTGTCTATGTGTTATATCAAACAATAAGGAATGAAAAAAAATCCCAATCCCGAGGTGTGAGCACCCATCTTGCATTTCATCCTGCATTATTTTGCATTGTCTCGTCACCATCTCTAATAAAGTCTCGATGGATTAAGGACTTGTTGGATCTTTTGAAGCAATCATCATCAACAATGGTCATTCATTATTTATTCTTCTATCTTCTCTCCATGCTAACCTAGTATCATGACACTCAAAAAAATCATCAATGCATCCACCCTACATCCACAAACCATCAACATCCATACATCTCATATCATAAATCATAATCATCCATCAACATAATCATTAGCATACATTCTACATTATCATTTAAGTTGTGATGAATAATATAGATTTTTTATTCTAAGCATCTTAAATCGTTGCATATTATAAAAATTTGCATTCATCCATCGATATACATGCATACATCATCATCATAAAGAATGCATAGAAAATATACAAAAAGAAATGCATCCACATCATTTGCATCCATAAATATCCATATCATATCATGAAAAGATAATGAAAAAGAATATAGTATTGCATCCATCCATATCATGTCATTGCATATCACATAGGCATAAAGTAAAATGCATCCATACATGATCATATATAAGCATCCATACATCATCCATACAAAATGAAATAAAGTCAACACATCATAGCATGAATCATTTGAATTTGCATCATATATATATATCAAAAAATGTGTCATGGTACAAAATCTAGATTAGTGTATGTATATTGATAATAAGTACAATATCCATGAGGCTATCAAAAAGGATCCCATGAATCCATATCAGTATAACGAATGGGGAAAAATAAAAAAGTGTATGTATATCATGAAGCTAGCCCTGGTGGTTGCTACCCCCTCCAGCCTGATGCTTAGGCTGATCCTCTGCTCAAGGGCGTGCATCACTTTGCTGTGAAAAGTCAGACTATCTTAATTCCTATGGTACATCCCTATGGTAGTGCTTCTTGTAATACACAACCTCTATAACAACCTCTCTATACAATTTGGCCAAAACTGTCCGACCATGGGTAGATGTCATAAGGATCACAATTTGCTGATGTCGAGCCACCTCTTGATCTCTCTCACCTGTGACTACCTGAACTCTCTGCAAAGCCACATCCCTCTTAGCTGTCATAATAACCACTTGCTGCCAAGTCTACTCTCGCTCAACAGTCACAACCAAAATCTGCTAGTGGGCTTGGTCCCGCTCATCTATCAAAGCCTACACCTGCTACTGCAGCTGCTAAATTTGTGCATCTCTGGCATCCGACGGTGACAACAGTGGTGGCATTGATTACTGATGCACCACTGGAGGCTGTTGTCCCACTGGAGGAGCCCCTGGAACCTATCCATCATGGCCATCTTAGCCTCCCTATACTTTTCTCCTGACACCTCTGCCTCACAGCCTCCCTCTAAGAGGAGCACCTCAAGGATTTGTGAGTCGTCTCGATGAGATGAACCATACATCATAAGCTAGAGTGGTTTGTGCAATGGGATGACCCTAATCATATTCCC
Organism: Sequoia sempervirens; assembly: GCA_007258455.2. Taxonomy (NCBI): domain Eukaryota; kingdom Viridiplantae; phylum Streptophyta; class Pinopsida; order Cupressales; family Cupressaceae; genus Sequoia; species Sequoia sempervirens. The sequence continues at coordinate 514,906,835 of VDFB02105785.1, forward strand.
AAGGCTGGGAAACCAACTGGCGAAAACTCTCAATGACCTCTGCTATTAGAATCGTCAGTCCCTAGGTGGGAACCTCTCTCATAGCTCGTGCAAAAATAGCCCTGTAGCCATCATCGAACCTGTCTGGACATCACCAAACTGTTTGGCCACTCTATCAGGAAGGTACCACTCGAGCATGGTATGCTCTCGACCTTGCATATATCAGGTCTTTCGGGTGAAGTAGAGTTGCTGAACATCATCGAACCAGGTCGACATTTGAAGCCATGGCCGCCACCAGAACACACTCATATCATCTATCACTAGTCGCCAATACGGGAGCTCAATCTGCCCTTTGTGCCTGACTGTGATGGCACCTAGGTAACTCCATACGATGGGATCATCTAGCTCCACATCCACCATTTGTATAATCAGCCAAAGCACTACAATGTTCTCCCATGCCCTGATATGGAGTGTCACCCCTGGACCAATAGCTCTCCTATCGTAATACACGAAATCATGCAAATCATCGTACAAGGAGGCCAACATCATGGCCCCCCATGCATAAAGAGTCCTTCGGTAAAGCATCATCTACCAAGCCAAGCCCCAACCTGGATTGAAGAATTGACCGCATCTATCTGGAGCTACCAAACTTGAAATGTTGGCCACAATAATCAATTTGAACATCGACATGTGACCCCTATATGTCTCTAAATCAATCTGTGATGTGACCAATGCAATCTGGTTGATCTCCATCACCTCGAAGTAGGCATCCAATCTGACATTAGGATCATAGATCACATGATCACCATGGATAGGAAACCACAATATCCACCTCACATCCTCTAAGGTCACTATCGCCTCTCCTGTCAGAAGGTGGAAAGATGAGGTCTTGTTGTGCCATCTCTAGCACAATGTTGTTATAATAGCCAAATGTGTCCTCACAACAAGTGCATAGGTGATATACCACAATCTGATCTCTCTTAGGTGATTCTGGTGCAACTCAAAAAGATCACCCAATCTCCCAAGTATTTTGGGCCTTTTCTCTCTTGACAATAATGGTGGGAAGACCTCTTGCACCCACAAAGCACACGACATTAGGAAATCATCAAAATTTAAAGTTATTTGGAATTTCTAGCTTGGAAATCACAAATGCGTCACTATTTACAAATGTGTCACTATATTCAAAACTCAAACAGTGACTCCCAATGCATTTCAAAATTCAAATTGAAAAATGCGTCACCATACAAGATGTCGTCGCTATTTAGAATTTGGTCTAACCTAACCCTAACTTTCAAATCGACAAGTGCATCGCCAAATACAACTGCATCACCATTTAAAATTTGAAACCCTAAATTCAAATATGGAAAAGTGTCACCCTAGACATATGCATCACTATTATATCATTTGGGCATTGTTGATTGAAGTTTAGGTGTCGCTATATAGCAACGCCGCCAAATTCTAAATTCTAACGCCTAATAAATGCAACAAATATTTCAAATTTCAAATCAAGTTTCGAATCACATACTGGTGGTGTTGTGCTTGGAAGCCTCTGGAACTCATGAACTCGATCAAAAATGTGTTAGGGAAGCTCATGGCATGCCATTTCATCGAAGGGTCAGAGCTCAATTTGCAAGAAATCCTTAACTGTGAATGCACAAATGAATTGAAAATGACCCTCTTGGCCTTTTTAAGCTAGAAAGTTAGGGGTTTTTTCCCTAATTAAACCTTTTTAATGGGGTTTATTATCATTTTCATCACTTTTGCCAATCTAGACCTAATTTTGCATCATTTTTTGTGTTTTTGCGATTATTCTTGCATCCCGAAACCTTTCTGAACCCTTGGGGAAGCTTTTGAACCTTTATCGAGAAATCAACCCAAAATTCAAAATTTCCACCTGATTTCTCAAGGGGGAAGGATGTTAGTTTTATCCTTCCATTGGGGCATCTAAAAAATAAGAATTTTTTTATTTTTTGATTCGAGCAAAATTTTTCATCTGAAAAGCGTTATTCTTTGAACTGAAGCAGTAGGCACCTTGCTTAAAAAGAGGGGAAAAATGTAGACACAGAAAAATGTCCTAATAGATGTCATACACTCGAATCTGATTTATTAACATCATTTCCTCCTTAATCCATCCTCTTTTCGCTTAATTAATTCAATTAGCATACCTAATTAATTAATTGCATCATTTTCATCTATTTGGCCTAATTAATTAAATTGGGTTCATTTACCTCTTTTCGCATTGACACTTCATCTCATTAAATTGAATAGATCAAAATATTTAATTTAATCTCCTAAGCCATCTTATTTAATTAAATAACCCTATGTTATTTACTTAAATATCATTTTACCCCTTCCCTGTTTATTAAATCATCCGATTTAATAAATATCTTTTAAGTCTTCTAATTCCCTAATTGCATAAATTAAACCTTGTTTAATTAGCAATTAAACTAATTTTCTTCTAATCAAAGGGAATATTCCCATGGAATATTCTTTATCCCTTTTGTACAATTAAAACTTTGTTTTAATTTGTAAATTAACCTTTTTCCTCATCATAAAGGAATATTCTAAGGAATATTCACTCTCCTCCAATCAACTCACTTGGCTTCAAAAGCAAGTTAACCCTTCAACCTCCTAAACAGGTTACCTTTGACTTGTGTGAGCAGGTCAAAAGTGTGTTTGTTTGAGGAAATTGTGAGCCTTTGATTAAATTTCATCATGCATTCTCATCTATTGATGAGAATCCATGATCCATGCCTCTCATTTCCTTCATCCTGAACCATTGATTAAGCTTTTTGATCTCAACCATCCATTCTTCATTTGCTCTCCTATAAATAGATCACTATTTGGAGACAAATGGATCCATCTTTTATTGCAAACTTATGTTGTTAAATTTTCTCACATTCATACTCTCAATTTGCATAGATTTAGCTTATTTTCAGTTTATTTTAGTTAAATAATAGCTTAGAGCTTTCATTAATGGCTTCCATGCATCCATCTTAGTTTGTAAATAAATTAGGGCTTTCATCTTTTAGCATCATTTTAGCTTAAATTAACCTAGATTAGCTTAGATTAGCTTAGTAATTGCATAATTAGATCATTTATAGCATAAAATTATGGTAACTTAGCTTGCATCATGTTCATTTTTAGCATAATTTAGGTTTTCACACATGTCAAACATCGTGGTTTCATCGATTCTCTTCCATAGAATCGACTGAAATAAGCTCACTATCACGGGATTGGGAAAGGATCATGGTCCACATCAACACAACACCAATTCCACAACAAGATAAATTTTGAATGGATTAGAATAGATGTTTTGATGGCTTTCATAGTCTAGTATGTTAGGCTTTGATGAAATATTTGGTTTTAGTCTTGTTTGATTGATCTTGGTGAGATTTGAGTATTGGTGGCTCCGTTATGCTTTGATTCTTCATGGATAAAGCGTAATTCAGCCCATACCGATATTTCACATCGATATGAGACATCTGTCTGCTCCTAGAACCCCTTAGTAGAATGGGGTAGTTGAAAAGAATAATATAAAAATGCAAGAAATGGCTAGGACAACGATGAAAGATGTTGACCTATCGGATATGTATTGGAAGGAAGTAGTACATACTGTTGTCTATTTTCTTAAAAGAGTGCAACTAAGGGTCAACAACAATAATAACCCTTATGTGTTGTGGTATGGAAGACCTCCCATTGTTAGAAATTTCAAAATATTTGGAAGTAGATGTTACATCAGAAGAGATGAAGGTGATCTTGGAAAGTTTGATTCCAACTGTGATGAAGGGATATTTCTTGGTCACTCTACCATAAGCAAGGCATACAAATGTTACAACAAGAGGTTAGGGAAGATTATTGAAAGTACAAATGTCAAAGTAGATGAAGACTTGTGTTAGATCTCACATGAACTTGAAGTTTTCAGATCTGATATGCTTCCCTAGATTGAAAAAGAAGAAGAAATAGAAGCGAAAGAAGAAAAGGAATCATAACTAGCGAAGACTCCCAAGACTCTAGAAAAATATGTTTAGAAGAACCACTCTCTAGATCAGATCATTGGAGACAAAAATGAAGGTGTGATGACAAGAAGAAAGTTTGCAAAATCAACTTAACAAGGAAACTTGTGCTTATTATCAACAACAAAACCCAAGAACTTTGTTGATGCTAGCAAAGATGATAATTGGATAAAGGAAATGGAGGAAGAACTAGATCAAATAGAGAAGAATCAGACTTGGGAATTATTTCCCAGACCAGCTGATAAGAATGTGATAGGAACAAAGGCTATTCAAAAGTTGAAGGTATTGATTTTGAGGAGATATTTGCTCTAGTAGCTAGAAATGAGGCAATAAGGATATTTCTTGCTCTTGTTGCTCATAAGAACTTCAAAGTATATCAAATGGAAGTCATTTCAACTTTCTTGAATGGTGATCTAGAAGAAGAAGTATATATTGAGAAACCGGATAGGTTCTAGTTATTAGAGGATCTAGACATGGTTTGTAGACTCAAGGAAGCTCTATATGGTCTCAAGCAAGCTCCTAGAGCTTGGTATGCTATATTGGATAAGTATCTACTTCAACAAGGAGTCAAGAAAGATAATGCAGATAGTAATCTGTCCATTAAGGTTTAGGAAAACAAGTTGCTGATTGTGGTTGTATATGTTGACGACATCATCTTTGGTGGAGATGATGATATGTGTAAAAAGTTTGTTCTAGAAGAGATGTAGAAAGAATGTGAAATTTCAATGATTGGTGAATTGTCTTTCTTCCTTGGACTTGAAATCATTCAGCAAAATGGTGGTATCTTTATTTCTCAAGCCAAATACGTAAAGGAAATGTTGAAGAAGTTTGGGATGGAAGATTCCAAACCAGTGGGTACTCCTATGGTGATAGGTTGTCACTTAAATAAATTTGATGAATCTCCAGAGGTTGATCAGACTCTCTATAGGTCCATGATTGGAGGTTTGTTGTATTTAACTACTTCCAAACCAAATATCATGCATGTGATATGTTTGGTTTCCAGATTTCAAGCCAAACCTAAGCAATCTCATGAGAACACTACAAAAAGAATCTTCAAATACTTAAAGGGTACTCCAAATTATGGCCTATGGTACAAAAAGGATCAAAATTTCTCTTTGAGTGCCTATATTGGCACTGATCGGGTAGGTTGTGTTGATGGATAGAGAAGTACAAGAAAAAGTGCATTATTTTTGGGAGATAGATTGGTCTCATGGATCAGTAAAAAATAGGATTCAGTGTCTTTGTCCATAGTAGAAGCAAAATATATTGCTACAACATCTTGTTGTACTCAGGTGCTTTGGATGAAGCAGAATTTGAAGGATGTGAAGGTGGTTTATGATGAACCTATTCCTATGCTATGTGACAATAGAAGTGCAGTTAACATTTCCAAGAATTCAGTAATGCACTCAAGAACAAAACACATCTCAATCCGGTACCACTTTCTAAGAGATAAGGTTGCAAAACATGAAGTCAAAATGGAGTATGTGCCTACTAAGGAATGCATTGCAGATACTTTCACTAAGGCACTTTCAAAGGATACTTTTGAGTATCTCTGGAAGAAGTTAGGAGTAATTACTTCTCTTTCTAACTAGATGCATAAATGGTGCATCTGTCCAAGGGGAGAAATTCATGTCATATATTTTTTTTCTGGATTGATGTATGCTACCACTCACGGGGAGTTGGTAGTAAGGGGGAGTTTGTTGCAGTTATACAAATGTTGCTGATCAAAGGGAGAGTATGTGCTACTACTTCAATAGAAGATCCTTTTTCCCTTTGTCCTTGAAGTCAGAACATATTGTTGGATATTCCACCATTGCCACTCGTGCATAATTTTTTTTCATTTGTTATTGTTTGCTAGTACACTGTAGGATATGATTTGTTTGGTTGGTTTAATTCTGCTGTTGTTTCATAGCATAATTTAGAATTTGTTGAACCTACTATTATTGGAATTTACACGGGTTCTCTCCATCTTATTGTATATATACATGATTTCAATTCAATGGAAGATAATTTGATTGCTCTGAAAATGTTAATATGGTATCAGAGCAAATAGATTTTGTGCCTATCATGTAGCGGCTTACGGTCCGGTTGATCGTGGGTTTGATTCACCTGTATTGATTGTATTTTTAGATCATTGTGCTATTTTTTATTTTCTGTCTCATTGCTATCTCTTTCATATTCTTCCATCGTTGAAGAGCTCCGGAGCTCCAGTAGAATTGTGTAGATTGATTTTCTTGCAATATATAGGATCTTTGGCATGTAATCTCTACGTACTGTGTGGAGTAATTTCTGCGATACTCTCTTACAAATGAGACGTGTTGGCCTTGAAACTTGCAAAAAGCATAGGCTTGAGCTCTGCTTGTTCTGTGTAGAGCGTAGATTGCAATTGTGTGGATGTCTACAACTTCTCAGTAGATTGTCAGGGATATCACACCAATTTGTTATTTGTGCTATTGTTGACACTCCAAAGAAAATAGTGTCTGTCTATTCATATTAGATCGGAACACCCTTCCTTGCACACTTCATTTGGAGAGTCTTGATCTCATTCAATTGAGAGGGCCGATCTGGTGTCTTAAGGCAGGCCGATCTACATTTTTTTGTTTTTTTAGATTCTTGATTCTTTCGATAGGTAATCTGCACATGTTGTGTTGGCTTGATTCTTCTAAGAATATCTTAATAGATGAGCCAGTATCTCCACTGTGGAGGATCTGGTAGGAATCTTAGAGAAAGTCTTCAAAGTGTAACCAAATAATGATTTTGATGTGATCCTTGGTGTAGAGTATACAAGTGTGCACAACAATCAAGATCTAAGTGTACTCAATGTTCTTCATGTTAAGAGAGCCAAGGAGAGGAAGATTTGATAGGAAGACTTGCTGAGAAAACAATCATTCTTTAAATTTGAGTTGGTGGGCCTCCTTTTGCTATTGGCTTGTTTGTTTATTCTTTCCATGGTCATATTGAAGAATTCGCTAGTGAACGTGGCTACCACTGGTCTGTTATTTTTCAGCTCATTAATTCTCAAGTGGATCTTCTTTGGACTCCTACCTTTTGGTGTGATAAATTGGCATCTCGAGGTGTCTTTGCATTAGGAGCCATGACTTCACCATGCTAGTATGTCTCATTTTGTTTTAGAGTGGTGCTAGAACTTATGATTCACTATCAGGGAGAGTTCAAAAAAATAAATTTGTAAGCCTATGCTTTAAAGAAAATTGTTTAATTTTCAACTCTTAAGGGGGTGTTATTTTTCTTCCTTCTCTAACATAATGGTAGGAAGTTCTCCAAAATTTCTTCTTCCTGATTCCCAACTACTACGTGAGAAAAAATATTCTGCATGGAAAACCAAACTCAAAACTCAACTTGAGTTTGAAGAAGTTTGGGATGTGGTCAGTGGAACCACAAAACGTCACAAGACAGATGTTGATGAATAGAAGAAATTTGATTAAGCCGATAGAAAGGAAAAAATGATCATTTTGTTCAGTGTGTTTGATGATGTTCAGCCCTTTATCCGTGACTCATCCACAACCAAAGATGCATGGGACAAGCTCAAGACGGTGTATGAGGCGAAGAATTAGAATTAGATCCTGAATTTGTAGAGTCAACTACATACCCCGAAGATGAAGAATGGAGAATGGTCGAAATCCTTTCTCAAAAGGATTGCAGAATTGAGAGCCTCCTTACAAGCATTAGGAGAAACAATTGATGATGCAGTTTTGGTGCCTATTTTTCTACGGGCACTACCTTCAAGGTATAAAGTTTTTGTGGTGACTTTGAATGTCACAGAGACAACACTTACTTTTGAGAAGCTTGTGAATCTACTCCAAAAAGAAGAATATTTAATGCATGAACATGAGGAGGAGGATCATGCCATGACCACTTGTCATAAAGGAAAGAAGCCTATGAAGTAGCGTCCAATATGTGAAAGAGTTAGACATGAAGTGAAAAATTGTTGGTACAATTCCTTCAACAAAGGATCATCCAACAAACCACATCCAAAAAAACCACTTCAAAGTGACAAACCACAATCGGAGTAGAAGAACAAACATAAACAAAAAAGCAATGTTGTTGAAGTAGAAGATTCTCCATATGAGGAATACATGCTTTCAGCCCACACTTCAGATGATGGTTCACAATCAACCTCAATATGGTATGTGGACTTAGGCGCTACAAAGCACATGACTGGACAGAAGGAGTGGTTTCTCACATTGAAACCCCATCATGGTATAGTCACTCTTGGAGATGATACCACCCATGAAATCAAAGGTATTGGCGACATCTCTTTGAAGTTTGGTATCAATCGTTGTGGCTTACTAATGTCTTGTATGTGCCAAGACTTACCAAAAATCTCCTTTTTGTTAATCAATTTCTTGACAACAACCTTAGGATTGAGTTTGATAGCAATCAAGATAAAAATATTTGTCTTATCAAAGATAAGTCTAAAAATGAAAAGATTGTTGCTAGTGCTACTGAGATTGGAAAAATGTTCAAGCTTGATACAATCGCTAATAATCAAGCCTTAGTGACTAAGGATGATGATCTATCTTTGCTTTGGCATCGTAGATTTGGTCACTTGAGCACTATTTATTTGCTAAATATTTGTAAGAATAGCATGGTCAAAGGGCTTCTGTCACTTGAGAAGTCAAGTACTATTTGTTCTAGCTATCTTGTTGGAAAACAACATTGAGCATCTTTTCCTTCTAGTGAGCATCATGCAACTCACCCTTTGCAGCTGGTGCATACTGATCTGTGTGGCCCTATGACACCTTCTCATAAAGGCTACAGGTACTTTCATCTTTTTGTTGATGATCACACAAGGAAGATGTGGGACTATTGTTTGCAGCATAAAGATGAGGCTTTTTCACACTTCAAAGAGTTTCATGCTCTAGTGGAGAAAGATACAAATCATTGTATTTGTGCCCTTTGCTCAGATCGAGGGGCGAATACACCAGCACAAAATTCTCCACATATCTGAAAGAAAATGGAATTCAGCGTCAACTGACTGCAACATACACACCTCAGAAAAATGGAGTTGCTGGACAAAGAAATCGCATCATCGTGGAGATGGTCCAAAGTATGTTGAAAGATTCTCAACTTGAGCATGCATATTGGGTTGAAGCTATTCACACAACGGTTTATCTTTTGAATCCTGCACCAACCAAAGCTCTTGATGGCATCACACCAGAAGAAGCATGGACAGGGGTAAAGCATTCTATCTCTCATATTTGTGTATTTGGATGCACTACCTATATGCATATTCCTAAACAAAAAAGGAAGAAGCTAGATGAAAAATCAATGTAATGTATTCTTCTTGGATATAGTAATGAATCTAAGGCATATCATCTTATGGATCCTAACACAAAGAAGATATACATTAGTAGAGAGGTAATTTTTTATGAGCAGAGTGAGTCAAGTTCTCCTCCCACATCATCACCTATAGCAGATAGTGCTCCTATATTCAACATGGATGGGAAAAATGATGGAAATAGTCAATCTGGTTCAACACCCACAAATATCAGAAGACCTAAGTGGTATACTAGTACCATTCGTGATGCTAAGCTAGATGGCATTCCAGACACATTCACTTTAGGACCGATAACTTAGAGTATGACTCACAATGAGGTAAATCTAACCTTAATGACTTCAGTTGTTGAAAATTTTGAACCATTTACTGTTCAGGAAGCACTAGAATCAAAACCTTGGAAAGAGGCTATGTATGTAAAGTATCAGTCCCTGATGAAAAATAATACTTGGGAGATTGTTGATCTACCACCTGGTAAGAAAGCAATTGGTTGTTAATGGATTTTTAAAACTAAGTATAAAGCAGATGGTAGTATATATAAACATAAGGCTAGACTTGTAGCCAAGGGTTATTCTTAGAAAGAAGGGATATACTATGAGGAAATGTTTTCTCCCATTGCAAAGATAAAAACCATTAGAATGATTTTTGCTTTAGCTACCTAATTTGGATGGAAACTATACCAAATGGATGTTAAAAGTGTGTTTCTTAATGGAGACCTTAAAGAAGAGGTCTATATGACCAACTAGAGGGATATATTGCACCTGGTAAAGAAGAAAAGGTATGCAAGCTTGTCAAGTCCCTATATGGTCTCAAATAGGCTCCTAGAGCTTGGTATATCAAAATTGATGAGCATTTGCTAAAATATGTTTTCACTAGGCATCCATATGATCCAAATCTCTACCGCAATGATTAAGGGGGGGATATTGTGATAATTATTATATATGTTGATGACTTGGTTATCACAGGAAGCTCAAAAGCATTGGTTGAAACATCTAAGAATGGTCTCAAGAACAAATTTGATATGACAGATCTTGGGCTACTGCACTATTGTCTTGGCTTAGAGGTATGGCAAACAGATCAACATATCTTTGTATCACAGAGAAAATATTCCAAGACACTGCTTGAGAAATTCAGAATGATGGATTCCAAATCCATGTCTACACCTATGGAATCAGGTTTGCAGTTATATGTTTCTGATTCTTCTCCTCAGGTGAATGCAACTCTCTATCAACAAATGATTGGAGGTTTGATTTACTTGACTTATACTAGACTAGATATCAGTTTTGCTGTTAATTATCTCTCAATATTCATGCAAGAACCAAAGATGTGTCATTGGAAAGTAGGAAAAAGGGTCTTAAGGTATATACATGGTACAAGGAATCATGGTTTGGAATATAAAAAGAATGATCAATTCTTCTTGACAGGGTATATAGATGCAAATTATGTAGGTTCAGTTGATGATAGGAAATCTACATCTAGATATGTTTTCTTCTTAGGATCAAGACATATTTCTTGGGGGAGTAAGAAGCAACCTACGGTTTCTCATTCTTCAATAGAGGAAAAATATTGTGTAGCAAGTGCAACAGTTTGGTTACGTCACATATTAGAAGGATTGGGGGTACCACAAAATTAGCCTATCGTCAGGCTCTATTGTGATAATTAGAGTGTTATTAAGCCTGTTCATAATCCAATATTTTATGAACGGACAAAGCATATGGAAGTCGACTGTCACTTCATACGAGAACATGTTTTGCAAAACAACATTCAACTTCAATTCTGCTCCACATAGGAACAACATGCAGATATCTTCACCAAGCCTCTTGCACATGTGAAGTTTGAAAGTTTTTAGTATTCTCTTATTAGTACTTTAAAGCAATGATATAATAAGGGGGGAATGTTGGATATTCCACCATTGCCACTCATGCATAGTTTGTTTCCATTTGTTATTTTCTGCTAGTACATTGTGGGATATGACTTGTTTGGTTGGTTTAATTTTGTTTTTGTTTCATAACATAATTTAGAATTTGTTGAACCCGCCATTATTGGAATTTACACGGGTTCTCTCCATCTTATTGTATATATACATGATTTCAATTCAATGAAAGATAATTCGATTTCTTTGCAAATGTTAATACATATATTGTTTCTTTATACAAACATATATGTCCCTTTGTCCTTGATGTCAAAGGGGTAGAGTGAGCAATGTGTGTTGCCATCAATGCCAAAGAGGGAGATTGTTGGTAGTTGTTGTCATTGATGTCAACACTAAGGATCTATTGTTGGCAGTTGTTGTCATTGATGTCAACACTGATTGTTGGTTGTCATTAATCTCAGAATTTGAGAAGTAAGTTGTTAGTCCTTTCTATTGGTTGTTATTGTTATATTTAGTTTGGGTTAACATTGGTGATGAAGTTCATGGTTGGATGTCATGCATTATCAAAGAATAATTGCTAAAGTTCATGATTGCATGTCATGCCTTATCAAAGAAGAATTGTTGAAGTTCATGATTGGGTGTCATGCCTTATCAAAGAAGAGTTGTTGAAGTTCATGATTGGATGTCATGCCTTATCAAAGAAGATTTGTTGAAGTTTATATAATGCATTATTACTATCAACAAAGTTGATTTCATAGTGATATATATATTTAGATGAGGATTAGAAGCATTAATATGAGGATTAGAAACATGAATGATAGTGGAGAGATGTTGATGAAGGCCTATAGTATGTCTTATGATCTTTCCTAATGTTCTTGATGAAGTATGTGTTGTTGAAAGGAATTTTTTTCCTCTGCAAGTTGCTTAAGTGTTTTTGGTTCAAGAAGATGCAGTGAAGTCTATTTGGGAGAATTCTCTGCATTCCTCCATTGTTGATGCTTCGGTCTTACAGTTTGGTATTCAATATCAGTGTTCTATGGATGTTGCATTCATGTCTTTTCAGGTCACCCGTGTTGCCAAGGAGATCTCTGTGAATTGTAAAAGGTTGGTAGTGTTGTTGGTTATCTAGATTGGTCTGAGAAATGCTCCACATTTCTCTACATTGATGTCTCTAGTCATGTGGCTTGGTGAATGTTCTCTCAACATCTGTGCAGTGTCTCAATTCTAATCTCGTGTGTTGAAGTGGTCCACAAGTTGTTCTACTAATGCTACATCATCTGGCTATGTATTTTGTGCTTTATGAATGAAGTATTATGTACCTATTTGATTTGTGGTGGCTGTTGATGGCATGATACTATGAAAGAAATGTATGAAAGTGTTTTTAGATGTTTAAGGAACATCCTCATGTGGTTTGCACATTGCTAATTAGCCACTTTGGTGTAGTATTATGTATTGATTTATCTTTCTAGGATATTTGTGGATATCTGACCAACAAGGTTTGTTTCTTTGCTTGCATTGTGTGCCTGGGGGGTTGCACCAATAATGAAAGATGTACTTTGTGATAGATTTAGGTCTTGAACTATCCTTCTTGGGATTGCATCATGTTAATTCAATAAGAATTATGTTTATGGGCTGACTAGTTATGTGCTTCAATGTTTCATCTACACATTTCCTTTATGTCCACTTACCTATTGATGTGCGCCTACGTGTAAATGGTTTTGGATCACATTGAAAGAGTGATAAGAGTGTTTTTGGTCCTCTCTATCTTCTAGATAGGACCACATTATGTTTTGGTGGCCGACCAGTTAATTTCTTTGTTTATCCTTTTCCCGATCAACCTAATTGAAGTTTTGAAGTGTTGTAGTGGATATATTTATGCAAGATCATTTCGGATGCAATAGTGTGGAGAAGTGTACACGTGCGAAGAAGTGTGTGTGTGAATTGTATTGAATATCCAATAGTTCAATAGTGCTAAAGTGTGTGAAAGGAAAGAACAATTATGCTATAACGTCTCAGTCAACAGAGTGTTGTGTTGGCAATCATTGTAATTCTCTCTAAATCATATTGTATCCTACTCTGAGATAGTGAATCTCACCAGGTCCCTATATCTTGCTCTTGAAGTCGTGTTGTCTTCATTTTAGCAAGTCCTATGTATCTTGCTCTAAGGTAGTGAGCCTTCTTACAAGTCTTTTTGGTAGTGAGCCTTATATTGTGAGTTAGCTCTCACCATGGTTTTTTCCTCATTGGGCTTTCCATGTGAATTTGGTGTTCTCCTTGTGCATGTGTGTGTTCTCTATTTTTCATTGTTGTTGATCTAGTTAGAAGTAGAATTGCTATATCTTTCATTTTTCAAAATGTGTTGAAGTTGTTAAGGATTCAAACTGCTATATCATTCTTTGCTTAAAGGTTCTTGATCTAGTAAAGAAGGTTGTCTTGTGATGAAAGAGTTTCAGAAGGGATTAAGTTTTGATAAGATTGATTCACCCCTTCCCCGCTCCCCCCTCTTAGTCTCCGGAAGTGTTCAACATCCTATTCCATATTGAAGGGACCTAGTCTCATAAATGGTTTTAGACATTCGTTGATCAAGTTGGTATCTCTCATGACCCTAATTTCCTCCATTTTAATTCTTTTTCCCCTCATCCACTATGGTTGGTGGGGGATGTGACAAACTACATGCATTGTGCATTTTATACTAGATAGAATGTGAGTTTTGAATTAACTTTAGCTACAACATTGCTGAGAAACTAAAATAATCATCAATTACAGTACATTGTTTCTTATGCATAAACATATCTCCCCAACCCATGTTCATAATTAGAAAAATGAACCAGATAAGGTTCATCCTTTAAAAATTGGGAGTAAGGGTAGGTCCCCATGCGGTTGCTTAGATTATTTTTCACTAGCAACCACTGCTCAACTTTTTTATAAATTATTTGTAGAGATGGTGGCCCCATAAATATTTAATTTTTCTTCTTATTTTTAAGGAGCCATCTTAAATTTTTATTTATAGTATTAATAATAATTTGTGCAGTGAAAAAATAGAAAAAATAAAAATTGAAAGAAAATATTAAAAAAGAGGGAAATAAATTTGTGGAGCCACATAGATTTCTGGCAATATGTAATTGCTGCTTATTTCCACTCCCCCTCTGCCTCCCCCTTTTTTCACAGCTTATTTTCAATTCCTAAACAGTAGCTGCTCCATTAAAATAGGGAAAGATTCCAAATTATCCTTTTCTCATAGTAAAATTTATGCATGGGAACACTCAACTACTTAAATTTAAGCAGAAAACACATTTAAACAACTGTGTAAAGACATGAGATATTTGCCAATTATTAAAGTATATAGAATAGAATAAGAATACTTTTGTTGATATCCCAGACATGTAGGATCTAAGGACTTTGTCGCTGTTTATATGCAGTTTACATAATTGTTGCAAACAGGTTTGCTTCCATTTGTATGAAATATATATATCTAAAGTCCATTTGAATGGGTAGTGTGAACTATTTGAATTGACTTAATTGCAGTTGCCCATATAGGACATTACAACATCACATATATGTAATATAGGATCTCGATAACTTACCCTTGTTTATGGTTCAAACCATTTACGGATACAATCCCATTTTTTGAGGCTACTTAAGAAAAGGGGGCCATCCTATTGAGACTGAGCCTTACTGACCACGACAGTAACCTTAGAAGATTTTGCAGCTCCAGTTTTATTCCTCATCTTCAAAGGCTATATTTTCACGGTAATCTTCCATTAACGTTGTCAAACCCCTTCCCAGGCTCTCCAGCATTAAATCTTCTCTTTTCCCATCTTCTTCTTCAGAGAGGAATCGCATTCCACCACTTCTTATCATTCTTTCATCATCTCTGTCTGCCTTTGCCCGGACCACGTCTCCTCTCTGTACCATCATAACCATGGGGTGATCTTTATGCAAAATGTGCACAAAAATCTGATCTCCTTCTACAGTTTTTGAGTTGTTAACGAGCCTGGTATTGAAAATCTCCTCGCCATCTCTTAAAGTGCTTAGTTCTACACCCACTCAACTAATACCACTCTTGAACCTCACCATAATGCACATTATAATCCCTGAACATTGCTCGTTACTCTCCATTGTAGCATACAGTAAATCATCACCGTTGGTTTCCATCTTCTTTTCAAAGCACTCTGGAACCCCATTTGCTGAATAACTGAGTAATTCTAGACAACGTGTTTCCTGTAATTCCAATAGAAGATTAAGATAATTAGTATACAAGGTATTCTCAAAATTTGAAAATCTAAGTAATCTATCTTAGCTGAATGTCAATCAGAATGGAACTCATCGCTTTGTGGTAATCGATACTGGTCCTTAACCAAAACACAAAAATGGGGTCTACAGCATGGCTCCTACTTTCCACGTTCAATATCCAAGTTGGATTCCCGGATATCTTGTTGGATTCTTAAATATCCCGTGTTGGACACATGAGACCTCCCCAATTGTATTCGGGCTGCTTGTCCCATAAAGCTGTTGGGCTGAATAGCTCAAACTAAGGACCCTACTTCTGTAACCATGTGTCCTAGGTCCTTTTTATCCCATGCCTCTAGGCCCGTCATTGTCAATGAAAAGATTTCCGGGCCTGCTAACAATAAAATCTAGTGTCCTTGATCTTTTTCTCCCTATAATATTCTGAAACTAGCAACCGATCTATGTAATTACACTATTAGTGGTTCTAGTATTTGATAAGCATTAAGGTGAAAAGGAAAATGAGAGATACCTTGATTAAGAGGCGAGGTTTCAGTATTGAGCTTCCCGAGCTGGCCAATCTGCAACCTGGAACATGCACTCTTCTTAACGATTTCAGCCCTTCCATTCCTTGAATACGCTTTACATTCTTACATTCCGATAGTGAGAGCTCTTGCAGTGAATGCAAGGACCCAAAGTCGGGCAATTCAACAAGTT
>VDFB02105785.1:514923042-514938402 GCA_007258455.2 Sequoia sempervirens
AGGGTAGAAGGGACAGCAGGGGAAGGGGTAGGAGAGGGAGGAGACTTGAGAGAGATAGGGAGAGAGATCTTATGTTGTATTTTTTATGTTTTAGTAATATGTACAATAATTTTATAATTATATAATACTTAATTTTTCAAATTTACATATAGTTGAATCCATGGAACAATTGATTGAACAAATTATATAAGTTGCATATAAGTGTATATAATTGTTATTCTTGAACAGGACAAATATAAGTTATATATAATTGCTTAATTTAGGAAAAATAGATTTAAAAAATCCACTTCACGTTTCAAAATAAAGGTTAGAAAGCATATAATATGGGTTTACATGCAACCAAAAAGTGAGAGATGATGCTATCAAACGTTATTCTTGAACTTAAGAATTTTTCCGCTCGAACAAATATGTACATATAATTGTAATTTACACAAGCGATTTCACAACTATGTACAAAGTTACCTATAGAGTTCTCATTTGAACATGTATAGGGATTTCCTACAGTGAACTTGAAAACCATGGATATAATCTAAGTCAAAGATTCTGGTTCAGCACACTCTTCAATAACATTTAGAATTTTTTGTTGATCATCACTATCTAGTCTCCATGTTCTTCGACCACGTGCATGTGGAACTGCATGAATATGTAGAGTGGTAGCAATTATTAAGTGACTATATTGATATACCTTGTTATCAGGTTGATAGTCAACAAAATGAATCCCATTCTGAACAAATTTGACTTGCTTTAGATATGTCCCTTGTACTACAATAGAACCTGCATGGTAAACATGAACCTAAGGTAAGAAATATGAACATGTGTGCAATATTTTCATTCACAAGGTTTGTACAATATATATTTAATGTTTATAATGTAATGTGCACATGTGAATAGAATGTACATATATAAAATTTTAAATTCAAACTCACCTGTGGGAAATAACATTCCATCACTTGTTTTAGGTTTGGTTAGCTTATTCCTCTCTTCTGTGCAACGCAATAAATAATAGCTAACACCTTCAATGTTTTCAGGCTCTGCTATGACTGCAAAAACATCTCCTATACACCAAATTTACACAAAAGAAATCTAAAAAAATTAGAAATTTGTCTCTAAAGATAGTTAACTAGATATATATAATAAATCTTAAATTAAAAAATTACACGTGTACCTTTTCTAACCAATCCTAAAATATGGTCATAATCAATTGAAATCAAAGGAATGTCTTCAAATCTTTCTTCCTCGTCTTCGTCATATGTTTCTAAAACAAGTAGTGGCACTGTATCCCATTTAGCAACATATCCAAGTTCTTGATTGTTGCATGCATAATCAGAGTTTCCCTCAATGCACTCAGTGCAAAAACAAGAGTAATCCCTTGTGTCTAATATCCATCCATGGCGACTATCTGAACTCCTAACACAATGCAAAGATCTTGTTTTTTCTACCCTCTTGCATCCATGCATCAATCTTCTATCCATGCCTAGATACATATGTACAACAAAAAACTTATGTGAACAAATATGTATATATATTTTAAATTTAAATAAATTCAAATTTTTGATTTAATGTACAATTTATACATACCTGATATCTCCCAAAACACTCTATGTGGAATGTGTCGGTTTGTTCTTGAAGATGTGCCGACCACATTTGATGCAAAGTGTTTATTGCACCATTCAACAGCATCATGTGCATTGTCTAGATGATCTTCTGGATAACTCATTTGATGCTTTCTTAAAGCTCGTTTGATGCAAGCTCCTGCTCCATCATGCTCACCCTTTCCATGCCCACTCTCAAAAAACTCCAAACATGTGGTATTTTGTAGATTTTATGATATCTACAAAGTGCATAGAATGGTCGTGAAGCCGCACATCCATCCGACCATACAAAATGATTTTCAAATTTGACACCCCTACTTCTCAAATTTATAAAATATTGTAAAACAATGTTGGACAAAAAGTGTGTCATGCTCTTTATCATCACTACTATAAAAGTGATATTCTTTTTAATGGCTCGTTCTTCATCTGTACTCTCAACACCATCCAATTCTGATTGTGCAAGTCGATAACACACATGAACCATAATAGTGATCTGCTTTGAAAAGTAATACTCTGATTGAATCTCCTTTTGATGTACAAAGGAGTAATTTTCTACAAAGTCAACTATTGATAGAACTATTCCATGTAGGAAAGTATCTCTCAATGTTTGGAATTGTTGTGCTTGCCACTTAGCAAAAAATGAATGATGTATGTATGGTCATATCAATTTTCGAAAATCTTCCATAAATTTTCCAATGGGAATCTCCTCTTCTACATAGATCCAACCTTGCTTGTGGATTCTTTCCCAAAATTTGTTTGCAACTTTACATACTTGTACCTGTGTCAGTTAAATATGTGAATAAATAATAAACCACACAATCAATGAAACATTACATCAAGAGAATCCAAATAACAATCTATGAGAAATTGAAACAAATAAACTCTCTAAAAATAGTACTTACCTCTTGCAATTTACTGTCTTTGTTAGGTCAGTATCCTCAATTCTTGAAGGAAATTTAGCCAAATTTCCACATGTCTCACAAATTCCTTTTATACAATTTATTTGAGGTCCATTTTCATGATCACATAATATAGACTTTATGAACAAACTTGCCTATTTAGGAGGTGCATTTTGAAACCCACATCTTTCTTCTCTCATCTTTCGAAACACCTGATAGTAGAGATCAAATTCAATATGATAACGACAACAACAAGTTCCAAAAAACTTGTTTATCTTCACATAATATGGCTTTAACCTTTGAAACATTGTTTTCCCAATCTTTATATGAGGATATGCATTACAAAAGTTCATATACATCTCAAATTGTGTTATGTCTAGCCAATGTTTGATATGATTTTCATAAATACTAGGTCCAATCTTGTATCTCATAACATCTCTAGTATTTGATGATGGACGAGTCTAATCATGCCAAAAACTTGAGACCAAGTTCCTAACATCTTCAATCCTGTCAGAATGGGGAGTTCTACACATAATTGCCCAATTGCCTTCTAAACTCTCATCCAAAAACTTTCTCTTTTCTCATATTTTATCAATGTGGTTCTACTATAACCAATTTCAGTTGAAAGTGCTGACATTTTTCTTTTTCTTGCTATATCTTGATGTGCAATAGATGTCAACATCACCCTTCTTGTAGTGGCCTTATCCATAGTTCGAGATCCTTTCCCAATGGAATCTAAACCCTTTTTAACATTTTGAACAATATCCTTTTGTAATCCCATGTGTTTCTTCTTATTTGATGATGAATGGACACCCAACAATTGTAATGACTCTTTGAGCTCATCACAAAGAAGTAAACATGATAACAATTGGGTTTTTCAAGTGTATCAAGATGATTGAAATGATGATTGATCATTCCATTTACAGATTTAGTCATTGACCTCTTTCTCTTATTATAAGGCTGGTTGGCATAATATTTGAGTTTCTCCATATCTATTTCAAGTAAATGATCTAAATTTCTATGAGAAATTTGTTTTCCCACCTTCTCAACTAGTTTAATATGCTCATCCATACCTAGAGTACGAGGAAGTGATCCCGACTCCTCTCCAACATGCATTGTTTCAACTTGTGCCTCATCCCTATCTTCAAGGACCATGCATTCGTGAGCGGATTCATTTGATCCAATGTCTACATTTGGCTCGAATTGAGCATGAAAACTTCCTGCTTGTTGAGCCCTTCCTACACATGTGTCACAAAATATTTTGCAAACAAAAATGAGAGATGATGTTAAATATATAAGTGAAGTTTATGTATGCAAGCAAACAAATTGATAAAACATGATGATCTATAAGTGAGAGAAGTTTGTGCTATTTTTATATGCTCATCCATACCAGTAGAAGGAAGTGATCTTGACCCCTCTCCAACAAGCATTGTCTAAACTTGGGTCTCCTCCCTAACTTCAAGGTCCATCTGTTTGTCAATGGATTCGTTTGATCCAATATCTAGATTTGGCTCGACTACTGCTTGAGAATCCTAGAGCATAAAACATAAAATAATTTGAGAACATTGAGTGATGAAAATAAAAAATGAAAGACACAAAACAACGTAAATATTGAAACAAAAGAATTGGCTTAAGAGGTGGAGTCCAAGGATCATATAAACATTGCAACTTGAATGACCAAGATGACTTGAGGATATTTAAAAGTATTTATAGTCATTTAAGTGCAATGATGGTTAGAAACCTTCAAGGTAAGAGTACTAAACACACACTTGAGAGTGAGAGAGAGAAGAAACAAGCATGCACCTTGTTTCTTTCTATGATAATTTTCCAAGTTTTGATCATGCCTCTTTTGTTCTTCTTCTTTTGACAATTTTCGTTGAGATGCATTTTTTCTTTTCCTTTGTTGTCCCATTTTCTTCTTCAACTTAAAGATGACTCTAAACAAGTCCTCTACCAACTTAGTTAAATTATCCTCCAAATTTTTCCTTGATTGATAAAAATAAAAAGTTGTCCAGCTCCAATATTTGCCTCCTTGATAAATATGCAAAAACTTCTCCAAAATCTGTGCTCCAAGTGAATCAAAATTATTCAAGTGTACATGGAATAACTAGATCCTCTAGTTTAAATGAATGAAGTAGTAAACAAACAAGTTATTTCATTGTGGTGTTTGTTGTTATTTAATTCATAGGTATGCACAACATATCTAGTAATTTTAGAATTTTGGTAAAGTGTCAAAAAATGTATAAATATTAGAGGTATAATTTGAATTGAATTTTCTTAATTATATTTGAATTGAATTTCAAGTTAGTTGTCGAAAATGTATAATAGGGGCCATTATATAATTTGATTAAAATTTTTCTTAATTAAACATTTGATTGAATTTCAAGTTACTTGTGTAAACGTATATGCTTCGATATAATTTGAATTGAATTTCCAAGTTACTTGTCCAAAGGATTATACTTGTTCTCAACTCAATGGTTCATGTTGCTTAAGTCATTTAAAAAAATATATTTATTGTGATCAGCATGAATGAACTTAATTATAAAATGGCATTGATTTCCCTAAAATTCTACTAGAGATCAAATGTATATTGAATATAAGGAAATGTAAGTTGTAAGAGGTCATAAAAAAGAAAACATGTATGTATATTAAATATTTAAAGCAATTGCATACATATATTATGTGTAAACATGTTTAAACCATAAGCAAACACATGTACATATATGTAAAAGAATTCAATACATATAAACATAACACATATTATAAGCAAAGAGGCAAATGTATGTATATATCATATAAGAAAATATATGTACATATATCATAAAAACAAAATGTAAATTAAAGATCATCTAATGTCGAATACTAAAGATCAAAAAACAAGCAAATGTATGTCTAGATCATATAAGCAAGTGTAAGAGATCATCAAATATCAAATACTATTTTAAAGATCATCATATATAATCAAATACACATGTGATAAAGATCATAAATCTAGAATGCATGGCCTAATAAGAATATCTACTCCTAGGCAGTAAGCCATCTGAATAAAGGATCGGTGGTCCGTTCCGGTGGGATGTGTTCAAATCTGTCCATCAGTTCATTCGATCCATTCCATGGAGATTTTCGTCAGTTCCCGATGATTTTTCAGATGTCAGACTACAACTTGTATTTATCTATGCATACATAAATATATATTTTTATGAAAAATCACATGTCCGATGGCAGATTCATCCATGATCACATCGATCATGCACGATGGACCAAGGCTAGGAGTGATATAGAACTATGTCCACCTATAACAATATATATACACATATATATCAGCAAATGAATATCTAGTTAAAATAAATTTAAAAATAATAATGAAAAAAGAATTGAAACATGCACATACACACATACATGCATCATGCGATGTCGGATGACCTAGTCCCTCTGAAGCAGTCGCCTCCACCATATGGACCAAAGCGATCCAAGTGGCAGAATCAATATGTCTGCATCCATCTGATCTATCCCATGTAGGTACCCGAAATGATGAATGTAGAGGGACTATGAAGGTGAGATGGCACCGGTGATGATGGTCGAACCAATCAACATATCAGTAAAACCCATAGTCTGTGCAGCTACCGTATGAACTATAGGTGGATTCTGATGCGCACTAGTGCTCGGCTGAGAGTGATGGGATCCTGGAACTGAACGACCTCTATGTCTCAAATGATCTCTAACATGCTCTATACTAATCCCATTGTCTGATGCAATGTGGGCATATGCCTCCAACAAGTCCTCAGCCAAACAATGTAGAGTCATGCGTGAAATATCTCCTATAAGTGCATCAAGCTGTGTAGGAGTAGGGATGCCAGTCATTGTAAAAGGATCCATGGTGGTCCACTGTGCTGAAAATGGTGTGGATCGAGAATGTCTAGATATCAAATACTAACCTACACGATCATCAGATATCCTAGTGGTGGCAGCCGCAATGTCACCTACAGTGTCAATTGCTTCCTTTTGGGAAGCAACAACAACCTCATCTGCTATGGGGGCTAGAACTGGGGTGAGAGCAGGAGACCTATCACCAACTAATACCCTAAACATTGGGGGTGGTCTATGTGCTCGACGATAGGTGGGCCTATCAGCAATCCTACCATGCCCCTGACCAACATATGGTGGAATGTCTAGGTAGTTAACTTTGAGGGCCAAATGGACCTCAGCATACAACTGCTGAACAAAATACAATGGAATTTGGTCATTGTTTGGGTATATACCATGTGTTGCTAGAAATGGGTAGGTGTTAGATCAATGAGGCCATAGCATGATCCAACACATCTAGTGACCTGGTATCCCCTAACCTTACACACATTTTGATAAGATAGGAAACAAATTAGCTTTATCATTTCTTTGGTGACACTATCTTGTGTTGTTTAAGGGGCGATCGCCATGTACTTCTTCCCGCATGTGGGAAAGAATAACAGTCACTCTGTCTGAGGAATATGCACTAGTCCTCTCAAGTTCATCTTTTAGTTTTTCTAGACTATGCAATATTAACATGCATGGTTCACTATATATCCTTGGGTTTGCACCTTGTGCTAATGAATCTCTTAATTTTTTATCTCATTACTAGTATTTGCAAACAAAGATTCTAGCACAGGTGAAACATGATCTACATTTTCCATGTTATATATACTCGGTACACCTAAAAACAATGAGACTTTGGTAAATAATATATCTAGATAAAAGAATACAAATCTAAAATAGAGACTTGTAATTTAATTCATCTACTCATCAATAATATTTTCATACTATTAACTTGATTTAAAAAGAATTGGAAGACAACTATAATCTATAACATAACATCCTTAAATGGTTCAAATTTTAAATGAAACGATGAAAGAAAGAATAAGAATACAAAGATTAAAGTATTAAATCATTTGAAAATAATTGGGGATAAAAATATTTAATCTAATAATTGTTAACATAAATGAACTTCAATTATATAGCCTTGAGAACATCAAAAAATTATAGATTGGAAAGCAAAATAAATGTGTCATATTACTTGAATCAAATCTAATAAAGTTTGACTTTATTGCATACTTGTTATAAATATCTCACATGAACCAATGAAATTCAATGTGCCTCTATCTACCCTTGACATTGATGTTTAAAGGCTTGTTGAGATGAAAAGTAATGTTGATTCCTTACCTAATGGAAACAAAAAAAGACATACATATAAAAATCAAACACAATTCAATTTCTATTAAAAATTTTACATATCCATTTTTTGTTGGATTTTTGGATCCTAGATTTGAGATGCACAATGTTAAAGGAGATCCTGGATGACACATTCAAGGTTCTTTAGTGCTACATATTTGGATTTTGTGTATGATGATAAGTTATTGGCTAAGTTCTTCCCATGAAATTTAATAGTATTATCTTCCATTTGGGTCTATTTTTTATTATTGAAATTGGCCAATGCAAATGTGGGAATGTGGGGTGGGATTTATTATTTTAGATATTTGACTGTAAATGGGATCTACAAAGTATATACATTCTTAACATTTGCATGTGCAAGTGAGATGAATGTTAAGAACTAAAGTTGTTAGGGGAGCTACCACACTTAATTATGGATCTTCTAATGATTCATCTACATCATCCTACCCTTGTAAATTTGAAAAGAAAAATTATTTCCAAAAGGATAGTAAAAAATAATGGAAATGACCATTGTAAAAACTATACATTATAAATGTTTCTAATATAATTATGACTCTAAAGCCACCAACTTTTTCCTTTGTAAAATGTGCTTCAAAATTGCAGATGCTTGCATGATTACACTTCCTCCTATTAGGCCATTAGATAAATCTAAGTTATTCCCAAAAGATATAATGAGAAAATTTTTTATTAATTGTAAGGTTAATTGTAATTATACTCAATGTCTGGGATTAGAGAATAATTGATTAAGGATTTGATTGATAAAAAAAAGAAATTAAGGTTGAGGGTTAATATTAGAGTCCAATCTTCAATTGTTCCTCCTATTAAGAAATTTAAATATTTTACACTAAATAAATCTAATAAAATGGTTTTATATGAGGGTCATGAGATTGAGGTACATATACATGTTGACGAGCTTGAAATCATTGATTCACCTATGTATGCGAGGAATGATAATTTGTTGGTATTAATAAAAATTATAAGAGTACTTATTCTTCTTCTTATGTACTAGTGATGGACTTTTATATAAATTTCTATGGACTAACTAGTATTCAAACTTAGGACCTCCCATTTGGTGTTAGGATGCTCTACTATTGAGCTAATGGCTCACATTGTGATGAGTCTTTTTATGTCTTAGGTGTGTATCATTTCTCCAACACACTCCCTTGAACCACAACATAGGTGTCAAATGCACCTAGCTTGGCTCTAATACCATACAAGAATACCAATTATGAGGACCTCCTATAAAAATATGACATGAAAAACCGTGAACAATATTTAAAAGATAATCCATAGTCTATCTTATTATTTATGCATATTTTCTAGGACCACCTATGCCCAAAACACAAAATAGTTTTTGTAAATACACCAATTAGATCTTATAAAATGCATTACTTATATCAAATTATATGGTGAATTAAATATAATTAATGATTACTTTTTCTTTTAGTATGAAAGAGGTTAAATTCCAATATATGTTCTAGTGGGCTTGATTGAGTGACAAGGTGGAGTGATTGTTGTAATGAAGAACTTGCTAGGAAAGCTAACCAAGTTAAAATGTACACCTATACATACATCATTGTGGTAATATAGACCTATGTCATAAAACACAATTGAATCCTATTAGTTCCAAAGTATTTTAGCAAAGAAGAGATAGAGGAATTTCCAACATGAGGCATAATTCAATCATAATATAATAAAACCATTAATCCATAGTTCTATGTATAAATGGATTGTTGTAGAGGAAAAGATACACATTTAATTTGCAAGGCATAACTCAACAATATGAAAACATATAGTAGAATATTGTACATTATTCTCAGGATTTTTTCTTATTTGTGAGAAATGCAAACCTTCCATGCTAATTTTCTCTAAAACACACAAATATAGGGTGCAGTGTAATATCCCACCCTTTCCTAAATTTTTCCATAGCTAGTGATATGATAATATCCCAACAACTCTATGAATTTTAAAATTGAATGTTATGGACTATATTAAAATTATTTTGTGGACTAATAAACTAAAGAATATTCTTGATATTTAATGACACGTCTCTTGAGAAAAACAATGATTTAATATCTTATGAGTATTAAATTAGATTATGAGTATAATTTAAAGAATTATAGTCATGATTTTGTAATTGTCATGTAATAGACATAAATATCATTCCTTTTGTTGGTAAAACTACATATTTAGATTAATATTATGAAGGTTAAATTTAAATGGTTTATCTAGCACTCAAATAATCATTCTAGACTAATATTTGATTTAAAATTTCTTTTACAATGATTATTGATTATATTTAATAAAAAATACTTGATATTCCCACCAAGTTATTAATGGTGCAAATCAACTATTGACATGGACTAAACTATTGCAAACAAGGTAAATATATATAGTAGGAGTATCAACTAATGGTGAGGCACTTTAAGTCTAATCAAACATACAATATACCAAATAATATTAATGAAATCACTAACCCTAACCCTAATCCTAACCCTCAAACTAACCCTAATCCCTATTCATGATGATAACCCTAACCCTAATCCTATTAATGATTATAAGCCTATTGGTGATGATAACCCTAACCCTAATCTTATTCGTGATGAATAGCTGGAACATGGTGAGTAGCCCTGGCGTGACCATGGCTATGGCCATAGCCCTGGCCATGCGGTGAAGCCTAGTCTGGCCCTGGCCACGGTCCTGTTAAGTTGATGGAGCCATTGGGTATTAATGGCCCCAGCCCTAGTCCCAGTTTTGGCTCTGGCCCTAGCCCTAGCCGCTGGCCCTGAGCCAAAGTCCTATTGGGTGTTGGTGGCTTCAACCACTGTTCATGTTGATGGAATCTGGTGTGATTGATAGCCCCAGCCCATTCCCAGTTTTTTAGCTCTAGCCTGTTCCTGACAGCCCTGGCCTGGCCTGGCCCTGGCCTGGCCACAACCTAACCCTAATTCCTATTTGTGATGATAAGCATTATTTTGTGATGATAACTTTGAATACTACTACTAACCCCAACCCTAGCCTAATTATAAACCTAAATGAATTATAAACCTAGCCTAACCCTCATTAAGCTACTAATGTCAATCATAGAAGTGTAATCAAACCTTAATGATAACCTTGAATCATAATTCTATTTCAACCCTAACCCTAACCCTAACACTAATTTGTTAAATATAGTATGGTAGTTTTAATATATTAATTTAAAAACTTATGATAAAATTTAACCCTAACCGTAATCGTAGTTGTGCCCTAGCCCTAATTTAACCCTAACCTTATTTGAACCCTAACCTTAATAGTAATATTAATTTAATCCTATAGCTAATCTTAATTGAACCCTAACTATAATTAAATCTTAATCTTTACCCTAACTCCAAACCTAATTTAATGCTAATAGAATCATAATCCTAATTAAGTTCCCATTATATAACTTATATAACATTAAAAATAAATTCCATAAATAACCCTATCTTTAATCAATTTTATTATATGTAACCGTAATCAAAACCTAACATTAATTGAACTTTAATTAAAACCTAACCCTAATCCCAAGTGAACATTTTTTAGCTTAATGCATGTCAAGCTCATTAATATTTTTAATTTTAAGAAAATATTAAAATCAAAGCTCTAGACTGTAATTTGCCCTTTAGAAAGAATTTAGAAAAAAACAACATTAAAGATAAGATTTTAAGTGAATGGAACACTAATCCCAACTTACACCAACCAAGTACAAATGGGTATTTAGCTTCATGGAGATTCATTCATGGTTGGTGATGGTGCATGAGTAGGCTAATAGAGGAAGAAAGACCATATGTTCATTAAGAAGAAATTGGGAGAAAAAATAAGCTAAGTTTAAATTTGTAATGATAAGATGATCTTGATTGAATTATATATATATAGTTCATATGAGAACCAAGGATAACATACTAGAGTAAATAAGCTTCGATAATAAAGGAATCTTGTAAGTATGGGGAAGAAAAATATATCAAACTAAATGCACTACCAAAAGATAGATCAATTGGGATTTTTTTATAGGAAAGTGTGATATTTAATTGAAATCCTAATGTATTAATGTTGTATCTTCAACAATCTTGGAATGAGTACTTGGATGCCTATGTTGTCAAAAGATATTATTATTTTACTATTAATTCTCCTCATGTTGAAATTTCCATGAACTAGTTAGGATGAAAATCTCCACCACTAAGTTACCCACCCACTTTATGACAATTCAATTTACGATCTAGGTATGCTAATTTTTTTGACACATTCTTCACATTGTGAGATATTACCAAATAATTATAATGGTCATTTGGTTTTGTGTGGATCATGAACCATGTAAGGGTGTGTTTATTGATCTTACTCACCAATAAAATGTATGCATTGAATAATTTTTGTTTTATCATCATTTTATAAACAAGCATATGCATATTTGAGGGTTTATTTAAAATTGACTAATGATATGTTGATTGAAACTATAGGATACATTATTTTACCTTAATTTTTTGGTCTAAAAGATGAGGGAAGTTCTTATTCTATGTCATATTCTTTCTTCTTTAGATGTATCTCATATTTTATTTGGGTATCCATGGATAAAGCAATATCAAGCAACATCATCTATGTCATGCCATCAAGGTATCAAATATGCTTGAACACTAGTAAAGAGAAGTCAATAAATTGCAAAGAGATCCTGCATATTTTATTTTAGATTAAGTCATTTAACCTTAAATAATTCTTAAGAACATACATAAGGATCCTCTATATATGCAATGATTCTTTGCCTAATTTGTAAAATTTTCAAAAGGAATAACAATGGTGGAAAAATGAAGACAAGATGCAACAATTTAGAATTCCTAAAGGGTTTACAATTATTAGAGCCAAAGTAGGTTATATTTTGGTTTTATATTATAAAATGATTCAAGAATCTATAAGGCCAAAAGAACCATAACCATTGCAAACTTTAGTTTAGAAGCATAACGGATTGGATATTTTCATTCCTAAACATGGTTTTCATTAAAAAGATTACTCATGTAGCAAACACACTATATAATTCACAAAGAAGATTAGGGTTTTTAGCTTCATTTGTTATATGGAGATATTTTATTGTAATGTACGTAATCAATGATATGATTCTTGATTTTTTATAAGATTTAATATTATAACACCTTAACAAATCAAGCTATGACTTTCATGGTTCACTCCTACATGTATGAAATTTGCATTTTCATCTACAAGTTTGACCTTAAATTCGTAGTTTTAAAATTATTTTGTGAGTTTGACCCTACATTTCTAGTCTTTAGGAATGTATTCATCTCCATTTTTTAGACTATGTTGAGAGCCATTATAATGTTTTTTTGCACTAACTTTTGGAGGAAACTCGTTTTTCCTTACTCAAACCCTTGGATTATGCAAAACGGGGAAGCAAAATACTATATTAAAAATGTTTTAAAAACTTTCAAACAAGTGCAATTTGAATTCAACAAATTTAAAAAAATTTGCATATAGGGTTTTGAAATTAAACAAATACATGCATTTTGAACTCAAAAAAAATGGAATTTTAAATACCTCGTGCTCAATAGTGGTCGATATGCGAATTGGAATGATGAAGTTTGAAGAGAGGACCCGAAATTTGCTTTCGCCGGTGAGAAATTTTGTTGGGTCGCCGTTCGGATTATGTTCGTCGCGCACAGGGACAGTGACTGGCTGGTAATTCATAGTGAAAATGTGAAAGTGAAAGCACTTTTTTTGGTTTTGTCATATTCAAGGGGTTCGGCCGAACCACCTTAAATATGATTTTTTATTAGGCTCGGTGACTAGTTCGGCCGAGCCATATGGTTCGGCCGAACCCGTTTTTTATGAAGAGTGGGGAAATTTCAAAATTTCCTTCCTCTTCAAAAGTGTAAACCACTTATGTGGCTTCACCCTGACCAAAAAGGGTTCCTCGAGTTGTGTCAAAATGATCAACTTGAATGGAGGATCACAATGGCACAATTACTTAGATGGATTAAAAATTGGCCTGGACTTTTTCCCTTATAGATATACCCTATGAGAATATTTTTCAAACAAAATTGTCAAATCCTTCCTAGTTGGGATAAAATTTGGTCTACAACTTGCAAATTGGAAAAATATATGAGTTGTACATGTTACTATGAGTAGCATAAAATTGACAATCTAGATCCTATCATCTAGTTTTTTAACAATTTTGTGTGTCATTTGACTAATGTTCTATAATAAAATTGTCTAGATCTTTTGATAGATCATTAGAAATGTCTCAAATTCTTACTACCTATGCCCATGTAAATGTGTAGTGGGGAAAAAAGGGGAATGTAAGGGTAGGGAATGTTTGGTGTGTGGGCTCTTAAATATACTTGTGTCATTTGTAAATAGTAAATTGGCCTACTATTTAAATACTCTAACTACTCAGGATTCTACCATCTTATAGCCATGTTATCATGTATCCAAGGTAAGATGAGAGCAACTTGATGGTGCTAACTACTAAGCAATGCACTATAGATTTCAAATAGTTGATAGCTTCCTATGGTGAAGCTTCTCCCATCCTTAGAGGTTTCTTTCAATATACCTAAAGGTATATTGAAATTCAAAGTCATATATAGATGTTGTCTAATGCCTTGGTATTGGAGTCAAAATACCACTCGCTTCACTAGACCCTTATGTTGAATCTAGCTTAGCAATGTATGGTAGTTTTTTTGAGAATATTTTAAAACTCAACATAGAGTTTATAACCTAGATGATCTATTTTAAAATTTTTAAATGGTTTATATTCCACTAATTTCACTATTTTCTAATCACCAAGATCCCACAAAGGTGAGCTGATAGCATATGATGGATAGTTGTACTAAGCTACTAACTCCTACTTTTTAACATATCCCTTGAAATAGCTCAAACATATAGGCTCAATTCTATCAACATTTATGGGCCTTCAAAGTGCCCCTTCTACCTATCCACTTTGGAAATGATGCATCATCTCCTCCTTGCAAATGTATTTTCAAGACATGCTAGCCTTGGATCATAGAGAAACTCGGTTGGTGTGGCTTGCTATCACACAACTTAGAGAATATTTTCTCTATTGTTTGCATTTCCATAAAAAAATCCACATGGGATGGGATTTGGCTAGTCAACCCTCTAATGGTCATTTGGTACCTTTGGAAGGAGAGGAATCAAAGTATTTTCAATGATTATTCCTCAACAACTGAAAGTTCTATATTAAATATTAAGATCAGCATTTGCAAGTTTCTGAACTCTAAAATTATTTCTTCGGTATCTAAAGTATTTAAATCTTCAAATGATGACTTCATAGAAATAGAAGTTTCTTAAGTTTCGAATTAATTTCTCTACAAAAAATTTTATGTTAAGATCCAATGTGTTTTAGATGAACCCTTCACTTGAAAAATAAAACTAAATTTTGATAGAGCTTCTCAAGAAAATCCTAGAATTGATAGCAATGGTTATATCCTTATAAATGACATGGAGTCCTCATAAGAAATTTCAATTCACTAGGATCAAGTTGTGCAGAGAGAAGGATATCCACTGAGTTGATATAGAAGGAGACTATGCTACATGTATCAATGTTGCCTAAGCTCAAAATACCATAGATTGGAAGTTGGTTTAAAACTAGAAAAGATCATTATCTTAGTTAAATAATTTCAAAGAATATT